>JARHVA010008163.1:5000-543094 GCA_037957365.1 Torreya grandis
TAAGTGATAAAATTGAGTATGTAAATTTGAAATATATAAACTTATGCAGGGATTAATGATATTGATCATGGCATAAAAAATGATTAATATTCATGATGTTCATTAGGGCATGGAAAATTGAGCAAACATAGAAAATAAGTGTCATGGCCATGACACACACAAACAAATAGTACATGTAAAGCACATAAACCATGCAAGAGAAGTCCAAGTGGACACATACAAGGGACATATTTAAATTTCATTCACTCATACATAGAAACATACAAATAATTTTAGAGCCCCACACAATGGCAGGCCTAAATGTCCACAAACCAAATTAGATAATACACACTAGACATGAAGTAGGAAAGTAAACATTAAAAACATGCATAATGACTTGTAATTGATCAACATTAGTAATTTATATCAATTATATATTTAGTAGCTTAATTATCCATGAGATACCAATGTGAATGTAATCAAGTAATATCGATATATTTTGTGCAATGCAAAGAATATCGATATGAATAATAAGGGATAGCCCAAAAATTGATATAACCCATGTAAAGGGATGACCCTAGTGAAATTATTGAAGAACAAAAGTTAAAGGAGGCATGTGACTTGTTTGATTCTAATTATTATTATCATGTTTTCAATGGGATAATACCTATGGAAATAGATAATAGCTTGATGCACTACCATTTGGGTAGAGCACTTTTATCTATTTAAAATTTATGAGTTTGAGTTGGTGAAATAACATACAACTATGTCTATACATGGCAAATTGTATGTTCCACATTCAATCATGTACACTATGTGAAGCAATTTTTATAAAAATTGGATAAAATAGAGAAATATTGAGTGTACTAAGCACAAAATACTAATGCAAATAAGTACACAAATCATGCATATGTCTTGATTTTGTAATTTTATAGAATATTTTAATTTTTTTTGTATCTTTTCATATATGAATTATAATAAAATATAGAGAAAGATACTAATCAATGAGTCATGTAAAAGATTCACAATCAATGTGTCCTATTATAGGATAGGAATGGTGACATTTCATGAATGAAAATTTATATACTATTGTAATTAAATAGACCTATACTTAGAATCTAAATAATGATTTCCCTTTGTACCATAACTACCATTGTCATATTATTGATCTATAGCATATTATGCATTTGGTTGACCATGATGAACTATAGGAATTTTTGGAACCCATCATAGAGTGTTTGAACCCTTTATTGGTGCCTTATGTAAAACATCCTTATTGCCCTATAAGATCAATCTAGGATGTGTGTGTGTAAATAGAGGCTCTCTATAATATGTGACATATCATTTTTAAATTGGCCTTATAAATATATTCCTCCTTGTAAGGGTGTATACCTAATTTTTTACTTTCTAAGTAGTTTGATCCCTTTAATGTGGTACAACTATAATCCATTGTGTAGGAACCATATCTAACTATGGTATGGGTATTCATATGGGATACCCCAAACTATGATGACCTAATTATATTATATATACCTTAAGTACCTATAAAATATGGATGGAACTATGTAAATCTACTAAATTTAAAGATTCCCCAATAGGATATCAAATACCCTTACACTAGGTACTACTATAAACCTAGTGGACATATGTGCTAGCCTAGCCTATAATGGTAATGTAATCTCACCAATGTAGATATGAATGTTACCATTTAATCCTCTTATTACCATGGTCATGGGATGAAAATACCTATATATGTATCCAAGATGATTAATAAATGTGATTGCACACATAGTCACACTTGAACCATTATCAACCATGACACTCTGATTAGTCTAGTGATCAATGTGTGTATGAATGAACAAAGAGTTAAAATCTACATCATCACCTAATATCTCAAGATTTTTAAATGTTATGAGTGAATTATATGGAACTAAAGTATGATAAGAATTGATGATGTCATTCAATGGATGTTTTGACTCTCTAGGAGAATGATATTAAATTGGAGTAGGGTGTGCATTGTATGTATAATGCACTCCTAATATATATATTGTATCATTAGTTTAATATGTAGGAAAATGATCGCTAATTTTTTTCATTATTTTAATTTCACTCAGTTGCGACTTTGAATTGTTTATATGTGTACCCACATCAATGATGTTTGCATCTATCAAATCTTAAATCTTATGCCTCAAATTGATATATTTGTTAGTAGTGTGTCTTTGTGCTCCATAAAATCACAAATGAAATTTTGATCAAACCCTTTTACAATTATATTATTGGCATCAACCTCTTTAATGGGAGGGAGATATATGAGATTATAGTCCAAAAGTGTTTTGATTATGGATCTTCTGGTAGATTGGCAAATTGTTTCCTTAGAGGAGCTGATAATACCATATGTGGAGTTAGTTCTAAAATACATGTACTATTTATTTTTTATTATTATTATTATTATCCATTGCCCTCACCTTATATGGTGGATTTATTGAATTATTTTTATTTTAATATGTATTGGTTTTAAAATTAAGCTTATTCATGGCCAATAATATGACTTCCATTTCTTTTACTATGTGGAAAAAGTCTATGAATGAGAGAAACTTTTTTAACATGATGGACTCATATTAAGGTTGAAGAAAACTCTACTTAAATATATCCTATAATTATTTATCTACCATATGAATTTTAATTTTGGATATCATAGTATTTTACCTCAAGACATATTATATGATACACTTATTAGGTTTCTATTTGAGTTGGGCAATCTAATCATATGAAATTTTCTCACTAAAATTAATTGAAAAATGTGCTAAAAACATGTCAGCCAACAAATTGAATGCATGTATTGATTGATGTGTCAAATTATAAAACTATTAGAGTTATATTATTATATACTTCATGGGAATATCTTAATCAATAGCCTATCATTAGACACATAGTCTAAACATGCTATATGTAAGGCTCTCAAATATTATTTGAGTCACCTTTTCCATCATATAGTGTAAGCTTAGATGCCACAAAACATGTAAATAGAGGATATGTTTCTATGTGTTATAATAATAGAGTGCATAATATGTCATTATAATCAAACACCTAATTATATTTTGAAGCACCTTAATCCAAATGTAACACCTTAGTTTATATAGATTGAATCTCATGGATAATGGATTGCACATTAGGAGAATAAAAATGTGTGCCAATCAAAGGTGGTGTTCCTAATTACTAAGTAAGAATATGTATATTAATTTTTTGAATCCCTTAGTTTTACCCCATAGAAAATGGTGGTAAAAAAAATTATCCATTATATCCATAAGGTTATAAGTTTCAAAGAATTAGCCTTCAGATGATTTCTTAATTTCTTCTTAAATAATTTTTATAAATATACCTTGAATATCTATATTTTTTATAGATACCCTTGTAATTTTTGTTTGTTTTTATCATCAAATATATTAATGGGTTATTCCATTATGGTGATATTAACTAAAATTAAAAAAATCAACTTGGGAATAACTTAGTATATCACTGCATCTAAGATAGATAGAAACAATTTTATTAAAATATAAATTGGAAATAATAAACAAAAGGAGAAAAACCTTAGCAACATATATAGTTAAGGTTTGTAATATTCAATCAATAATCAAGTTGATCAATATGTTTTATCAAATTTGGAAAATAAGTGAATAATTACCTAAATTAGATAAATTATTGTATAAAATCAAAATGCTACAAATAATTAAAAATGCCACAAACTAATTTGGAATTTACAATATTGGAAAATTTTCTAAAAGAGGAAAGTGCAAGAAAGAGGTAACTTAGTTGGAAAAATAGAATGCAGGAGGGAGATAGAAACTATGAAATTGGTTGGGAGGCTCTTTGATGATGATATGAATTAGGAATAGTGTCTTTATTACTCTCTAAATAAGGCCACTAGATTCAAACAAGTTAAAAAAATGATGTTCTCCTTAGGTAATGCTAGAATCCTTTAGGGTTTTATGCTCTATGACTGATGTGGTAGATTTGCTTTGCATATGTGACTATTTGACTATGTGAAAGCTATCAATCTATTAAAAAAAACATTGTGTGTTATCTTTGTCACTTGTAACCCTAGGTTAATAAGAAAATATGAATGAATTGAACAAAAAGGAAAAAGGGGTTAGAGGTTAAATTTTTGATAGACCTCAACACCCCCTATTTTTAGGGTTCCCTACATACCAATACTCTGAGGAAGGATAAAACTCTATGTGGTGCTCTCATGCCTATGGTGGTGTGTGTGAAAGACTGGTGTAATGCTAGATTTTTTTGAAATTCATGTGTGATTAAGCACTTCAGCTATGACTTATGACCTTATAAGTGTACTCAAACTTTATCTCAGGGATACTAGGGTTGTATGTATTCATAATTGGGATAAATAGGGAATTTACTCTCAATGTTCAATTAGAATTCAGGTGTTTTTCACTATAGACACCCCTTATGTGAAAAATCACTTTAAAACTTGTATTTATAGTAATAAATAAGGAATTCCTTTGGATATGACTTAATAAACATGTGGTATGACTCATTACATGAATTTGAATTTGAGCAACTAGTTGTTATTTAGTGAGAGGACATGGCCAGTGGAACTAGATAATACTAGGGATTTTTCTTATCCAAATGATAATTTTTTGTCTAAGGAATAAAGACAAATGAGTTAAGAGTATTAATCAATCCTAATATAGTCTTGATTCATTTATAATTAGGAATAGGGACATTATGGGATCATTAATTTCTTGTAGGAATGAATCAACTGTATAGAGAGTGAAGGAAAGCAATTGAAAGACTAGGGAATGAGGTATGAGCTAAGTGGGTATAAAAGAATATTCACAAGTACATTATTTCAACTTAAATGTTAATTTATGTGTCTAAAAAAATTTATATTCAATTGAATTTAATAAATTAGACTTACATACACAATATTTAATGATATAATAATTTTATATCACCCTTTTAGGTATGGGTTGTCATTATATGGTAAAGCAAGAGTTATATGATAATTAGGTCAAAAATCAAAACAATATAATTTGTATTCTCACCAAATATACTCATTTCCTATCATAAAGGTTAAATTGGAATCGTACCACTCTAATTTTAGGTACATATGATTAAAAATAAATTATAAGACATGCAAAGGGTATATTACTGGTTAATATACTATCTAAAACTTAACCAAATTATGGGGTTTAATTAAACATTTTATTCCAAATGATAAAACAGTATTAAAAAGATGAAAATTATCAATAATATCTCACAATTGATACAAAATATTCCACAATAATCTTTACTTAAAAAATGATATCAATTTCACTAATACTTGTGATCATAGGAATTTTATAATAGAGGAGGTTAGTCTTGTGTTAGTCCATAAAATAATGAAATGAACACACTAACATGATAAAATCTCTAGCCTAGATAATAGGGGGAGATTAATGAACAAAACCAAATGAAAATCACAACTAAAATGTAAAAGACACACAATCTCTTACCTTCCTTGAATGTTCCAAATGCTTTGTTGAGTTGGCTTGCTTAGTTTGTGCTCAAAGAATATTTGACAATGGAGTTTATTTTCCCTCTCTCTTTGGAACCATTATGGCTTGATATGGCTTATGTTTGGCTCAATATTTTGGCATTATAACCTTATTGATATGAATCTCATGTAACAAAACTTGCATTATAACTCTACAATTTCTAAGCTCTCTTTTTAATTGGCAATGCATTGTATTTATAGGCTTAGGAACTAATCCCAACCAAAGGTGAGTTAAGGTGTAGTTTAAACATGAAATGGATTCAAAACTAACCTGAATAAGTCAAAATAACCCTATTAGAGTTAAAATGTGTTAATTACTCATGATTTACAATGAATAGGCATGTGTATCCAAAAAGAGATATTTTGAATATTTTCCAAAGGCTTGACAACTTGCAAAGGTGATCATGAAAATCTAGGATATTTCATATTTTTGAATTTCTTTTTTTAGTAATTAATTAATTACACATGGATAATTAAACTAGGAATTTAATTTGGTTTAGATTATTAATTTATTCTGATTAGCCATTTAGAATTTGATATTATTTCATGTGTCCCACCTAATGGGTCCATAGGCTAAATTAATTGTTATGATGTCATAAGATGATTAGGGATGAATCTGTGAGAGGTTATGGTTGCATAAGATAAGATACCCAAATTAGGGATCCCTCAACATGATTCTAAAATTTGGGATGTTTAGTTATTCTTAGGCTTAATTTTTTATGGTTGGTAGGAATCATCTAAAGTTAGGTCGAAGGTCATTGGTGGCCAATTTTAGGTGTCTATATTTTGCCCCTACTAGGAAGATGTTGCAAGATATAGGCACAATAACATCTTCTCAAATAATGAAATGGGCCAAAAATAAGATAATGGTTTGAATATTAATCTCCAAATAATGTTTGGGAATCTTATAATGATGTCCCCTCGAGGGTGTGGCCATCACATATGATTGATGGAAGGTTCCTTGAAAATAATCAAGAAGAAGAATGAAATTAACCCATGGGTGAGAATAATCCAATTGAGAAAATTCTTGCATGCATTGATATAAAAAGTACTACTTTTTCCAAAGGTGATTATAATTAGTAATAAAGGTTGAGACACTAATTTGCCAAAAAGTGGTTATAATCAATGGTAAAGACATATGCCCTAGTTAGGGCTTGTTATCACATAGATTTTGCACCCATTATTGATGTTGTAGATCACTGTATGAAAATAAAATGGTATAATTGGATTACCACCAAGCTATAACACCTTGGAAAATTTAGGTGAACCTCTGAAGAAGGCTGACTTACTTTTAGTAAATTTGGTGAAACTAACAAATTAACAGTTTATAAAAATCATTCTTATTTAGTGATCTTGCTCCTAAACTAGGGTTTGACTAGGGAAAAGAGTTTGTAGAATGAAATTGCAAAACTAAAAATGGTGATTGCACTAAATATTTTATAGTGGATTTTAATGCTTTCTTAAATGAACACAACATAATAGAAAATAGATTGAAATTTATAAGAGCACAAACTCATGTAAATGGCAAATCCAAGGTAATATTTGGTATTTTTCATACAAGGGATAAGATTATTTTATTTTAATCAATAAATATTCCAAAAGGGAAAAGAATACCACAAATGAAATTTTGTGACTGAAAGAAGAATTAAAATATCCACAAATATTCAAGTAAACTTTAATACATAGAGATTTTTTAGACAAGAAAGGCAAATCTTCAATTTATTCTCATTATTTATGTTAAGCATGTAGAAGAGTTATTCAAAATGTAGAATAATATTTTTAGCAACAAAAATATAAGATTGGAAATGCCATACTACCCATATTTATACAAAATATTTCATAAATGAGATGTAGTTAACAATGAAATCCAACACCTAGTAAAGAACATAGAAATCTGAAAACTACATGAAAACAAGCATGATCTACAATAGTTATGGCATCCATGACATGGTGAACAATTTGGAAAAAACACATGAAAGATTAAGCATGATCTTCAGTTGGTGGAGGCATAGTTTGAACTTTGAAATCATCATGCAATGCTTTCCTTCTTCTCTAGTTCAACTATAACTTCTTCTTCATGCAATGGGGGTGCAAAAGTGAAACTCATTTTTAAAACAAAAGATAACTTAAGTTACTTTTTTACAAAACCCTAATTTATAATTTTCAAGTGAGACTTTTACAACTTCCAAGTCATACCACTTTTTCAAAATTGGAATTTTTTTTTTCAATATGTGCTTTTACAACTTAAGTAATTTAAAAACTTGTTAAAATGAAAAGTGTAATTTGTAAGTCTATTTTTTACAATTTTCAACCTGTCAAAATAGAAAGTGTAAAATAGACATGGCCCTTTCTCAAAAAAGGTGTCAAAAAAGATAGTTTCAATTTACAAGTTATGTTTTTTCAACTTTACAATAATGAAAATACAATATATAAGAATTTTTTTGATGGGAATAATTAATCTATTTCCAACACTTCTTCTGCTCTTTATCCTTCTCAACCTATAATTTCTAAGCATATACATCAAAATCCTTGAAGATTTCATAGATTCTATCTTCATCTAGGCCAAAAGAGTAGATGTTGGTTATATCATAATCTGATATTGTATTAAATAATTCCCTTCACAAATATTTGTATTTTTGAATCTCTTTACCCATCTAATCTAATGTGTTATGATACTTGATGAAATGGTGGATAAAGATCAAGATAGAAACTATATCTCTTACAAATTCTTTTTATATCACTTCCTTGAATTTATTTTGAACTTCCTCTATTAAAAGGATCTACTCCTAATAATCTATTGGTCGACATGATAATTTATTCAAAAAATATTCAATGTCATATAACATGTTGGTAGCCTTGTCATGTGCAACTTTAGCCTTATGGATAGCATTTGTAAGCATATTTATTATGAATTGACCTGCTTTGTCTAAATCCTCTTGCTCTCCATCATTTTTTAGTATGTTTTTGGTAAGGAGGATGTCCATGTCAATCAATTCCATAGCTATTAATTTTGGATAGAAAATATTCAATCTATTTATCTTTCCCTCATACTTGTTGACCTATTCTCTTAGGGTGACCCTTCTCTCTCTCATAAATATATAGTGATCCATTACTATATCAATAGTTTTGTTACCTTTTGAGATGAGTTCTTCTACCCATTCCTTAATATCCCTTCCCATGCTACCAATTTCTATCATTTCATCATGTGTTGCTCAATCTCTAATCTGGGTGATGGTTTATGCTAGTTTGGGTTATGTTGATTGAATAGTACACTTGATGAATTTCTTCAATGTAGTCATTAGTTGTTAAACCTTGTTTTTTAGTTTGTCCTTAGTGACATTTTCACTATCCAATTTTTTAAAGATGGAGTTAATTTTGGACTAAACATCATGTCTAAGGTAAAATTTTGATACCTAATAGTCCACCACCACTATATATTCCTTTTATTTTTTTAGTGGGGGGAATGCAATCTCAACATACCTTTCCCTTGATGAGTCACATAATATCCTTTAAAAGGTCTAGGGAGTTGTCTTGGATTTCTTGCATGTATCTAAGAGACCAAAACCTAATATACTTGGGGAAACCATCTAATTGCATTTATTTCCCAATTTTTTTACTAACTAACTAGGGGTAGCATCCTATTGTGTTGACACTATCACTTGAGAATCTATAGCTTAATATGTTGTTCTGGTAGGCATGATGAAAACTATCATACCCTATACTGATATTTCCATGGATTGATTGGCCTATGTCTTATGTAATTTATTCTCCATATCTAAGGTGAAGGCCCACATTTTCATCAAGGACTTACTCCTCCCCTATCTCCACTATAGGGGTTGAGGTTACTGTAGAAGTGGAAGAGGTAAGGGTAATGGAAATGGATTTGTCTACTAGAGGTGTGGGGGATGGAAGTGACATCAATAGAGGAGTAGACATATAGATATGGAACTTAGGGATTGGTGTAAATGTAGAGTCTAAAGATTTAAATGAGCTAATTAAATTAGTTTGGACACTTATGGGTGGTAAGGTAGGAAAGATGAAGGGGGATGCATATAAACTAGTAGTTATCCTAGGAGATGGGATGGCCAAAATAACTAAATATAGAATGACTAAATCTATGGCTAGATACTATTTTGAAGTGTTGGTGATTAACAGGGATGATATAAAAAGAATTTTAAATGAAACAAAAGGAATTATGGAAGGAGGAAATGA
Organism: Torreya grandis; assembly: GCA_037957365.1. NCBI lineage: Eukaryota > Viridiplantae > Streptophyta > Pinopsida > Cupressales > Taxaceae > Torreya > Torreya grandis. Next base: position 14,746 of record JARHVA010008163.1, read on the forward strand.
GATTGTGAAAGAGGTAAGTGGAATGGAAACCTGAGTATCCATTGAAGGGGAGACATGAGTTTATAATTGAATTATTTACACTATTAATAATGGAATTATTAACATAGGTAGACTAGTGGAAATGAAAGGTGGATAAATTTGAGGTGAAGAAGGAGTGGATATAGGAGGAGAAGGTGTTGGAGCTAAAGGAATGATAGAAATTGGTGGGGTATAAATCATAGAGATGAGAATTGTGACTATTACTGAGATGGGGGTTGAATTTATGGGTGATTCAACTCTAACTATATCCTTAGATGAAATGACTATGGGTTGATCTATTGTTTCTCCCTCTTTTCTTTATTTTCCATTCTTGGCCTTTGATTTCTTATTTATTTTATGAGAGATAACTGGCGTATCTAGTTGCTCTACTACTTCACCACTATGACCCTCCATTAATGGTGAAACTCATTATTCCTTGAGTTTTAGTAGTTTTTAAATGATACTTACTATCTCTTTGGTCACTTAGACCCCTTTACTCCTGAGCTAGTTGAGTGTTTTATTGATCATGTGGGTAGTTCCATCTATAAGTGAGAAAGATTCAAGAATAGACCACCTTATTACTATAAGGGGTTGTAAGTATATCTTAATATGATTTTAGACCTTGTCTATATGGGACTCATCATCTACCAGGTCTTTAGGGACTGGTGCTAAGTCAAAAGCTCTGACTTGCTCCAAGGGCATTATAGATTAGTCCCTCAATCTGACTTCCTCTTCATCATCCAAATCTTTCCAATAACCTTCAAAGTAGGGGACATGGGAATATGTGGAGATTCCTAGTGTGCTAGTGATGTTTCCATGAACATCATAGAATGGTCTCACCTTCAAATCCCTCAGGGTCATTAGTTTCATTTCCACATCAGCACTCTTAGATTTTGCTAAGGGGCATGTGTATCTACCTATACTAATGGGGAAATGAATTCTTAACTTATGTTTGCAATATTATAGCTTGTGAGTTTCCACAAGTTATCTTAATATCTCCATCAATGCCCATTTATCACTCACATATCTTAGAAGGGTATAAGGATAGCCATTGAATCTACATACCTTAATGTAGGAGTAGGTGGGGAATTGGATGAAATAAGAACCCCACTAGGTCATCTTTATAGTGTTTACAATAAATAATCTCTTTTTTTAGTTCCTTATCAAACATTATTATGATGTAGTATATGAATGCATCATTGACTCTCCTAAAGTGTTGCCTACTTACCTTAAGAGTGAGCTCAGGGTAATAATTGAACACTTTATTTGCCTCACTCACTACAATTTTGAACCCTAGGAAATCTCTTCCTTTAGAAAATATATATACTATGTAGGATGTCATGTAAAATTTCCCTATGGTTTGCACCTCCATCAACTTCTTATGGAGGTAATTATTGATGAGTTATGCCCAGTGTTTGTATTGTTTATTTCCATCGACAACCCATACGTACTTATTCATCCAATCTTGGAATATCTTTACAACAAGGCTACCATTAATCCTATGAAGTAATAAAATTATATCCCCTATCTCATCCTTGAAATAAATCCTTACCAATGTCTTATGAAATCTACTAGATGCAACCTTAGGCATTCTCAGCCATTGCTTGTCTGTTACTCTCTAGTATCCAATGTTGTTATCTTGAAATAATTTTTTGGATGATTCTATATTTATATCTAGATAACACTCAAATTTTGGTATCACAAACACATAATCAATAAAATTTGGGTCCATATTTAGAATTATTTCCCATTTATTATTCAACACCTCTCTCTTGTTAGCATCATAATGTTGTGTTAGCATGAATACCAACTTATGGATTTTCATAGTCATGGGGAAAGCTACTACATGGGGTAATCCAGAGTCATAGATGATCTAGATCTAGTCCTTATTAAATTTATAATTGATCCTAGACCAAAATTCACCTAGGTCAATGTGACTTAGGTCTATGTCTCTAATCTTAGTTGTGTTGGATTCTAGACTGAGAGTGACATCAGGTCCTTTAGACTTAAACCTCATCTCTTTCTCAGAAATGGATGTTGGAGAGAATGTTGAGGGAAAAGAAATTATAAATTTGGTAGTATTTACAGGTACTAGATGCAGGTGGAAACTTTGAAAAAACTTGGAGTTGTTTTGTGCAAGTGAAAAGTCCATGGGAAAGTGTAATTTCAAAATCAATTTGAAATCTTTGATGAAGATTGGAGGTGAAAATTTTAGGTGAAAACTCAATAGAACATGGATTTGTTTAAATAAATGGAAAACTCCAAAGAACCTAGGGTTTTTTGAAGCAATGGAAAACTTTTTAGAACTTGGATGTGCAAATTTTAGGTCAAAATTATATAGGAACTACAAAAGGATATAACAAAGAATATTCACCTCGTTTTTGGGAATATCCACTGGTGTATGAAATTTTTCAAACCCTAAGATTCTGATGCAAAATTTGGGGAAAACCCTTAGTTTTTTTAGTGCATAGAGAAAACTATTAAACCATGACTTTGTGGAAAAATACACCAATAAAATGAGCTTTTATGACACCACCTAAAATCCTAATGATGCCAAAATAATGAAAACCCTAAAAATGCAATAAAATATATCAATAACATTTATAATAAATGAAGATAACCTAAGAAAGATCAAATGTGGGAAATGATAGCTTTAAAATTGTAGGGAAATTGAAGGAATACCATGCAAGGTGTTAATGGCATCATGGTATGAGGTTTGAAGCATGTCTTGGTTCATCAAAGGCATGATGGCATCATTGGTAGGTTCAAGGTTTGAGGTGAATTCTCCAAATCATGATTTAGAAACTTCAAAAATGACATTAAAAAACCCTAATCCCATATATTTATATTAAACTTCCATATAATCAATGCCCTAAGGTGGTGTATAGTAGAGATCTAGAGTCTAGAAACACTTTTACAATTTTTCAAATTATGTGTTAACCTATAGATTCCATGAGCAAGGCTAGGTTGACCCTTTGAAAATGAGAAGGCAAAACTTAGGAAATAATTTGTAATTTTACAAATTGAAAATTATTCTTGGAGTTTTAGATTCTATAAGGAACATTGTTAGTAGGAAGCAAAACCTAGATAACAATTTACAATTTGTAAAATTATAAATTGCAATCCAAGTTCTAGTTTCTATGGAATACTTGGTTAGTAGAAAGTGGAGGCCTAGTTAAAATTTGCAATTTTTCAAATTGCAAATTGAAATTAGATCTCTACTTTTTATCAATTAGTGTTTTGAGGGATCCAAAATCTAGGAAGTAATTTGAAATTTTCAAATTGTAATCCAACATCCAAATTTTGCTAGCTAATGCATTATGGGATTTTGAGTTTGCGAAACAATTTGTAATTTTTCAAACTACAAATTGTAGTCTAATCTCTAGATTCTGTAGGCTTAGTGAAATGGGTGTTTTGTGTTAGTTTAAGGAATTTTTCCAAAATTTTGAGGGGTCTCCCTTAAGGTACTTGACATTTTGATATTTTTAGGGCAAAAATATCAACATTTTTTGTGACCTCTATGGGATATGTGCCTACTAATCATTTATTTCTAGTAGCATTCTAGTTCATTGGGCATGGAGTCATTTTAAGATTAACACACTTTAACTAGTGAAGAACAAAACTAGGATTACCTAAATAGGACCAAAATAGGGGAAAATAAAACAAACTAAGGAAACAAAAAACTCCTAATCATTTGACTTGTACGAGAGCACTTATTTTGGAAAATACAACTAACCCTATTATATATAATTTTTTATTTTTTGGAAAAAATTCCAACCTCAAAATTAAGCTTTGAAGAATATCCCATTGACTGGGATAGGAAGTTATGATCCATCAAGGTTAGATAGTTAGAATGCATTAGTTCCTTTACTTTGGGTTATAATGTATGAACCACTCCATATTACATCAAACTTGGTGTGTTTACCTCGTTTAGCCTTATTTGTATCCCTTTTGAGAACCATTTCTCCTTAATTGAAGATCTTTTTAGATGATTTTTTTTCAAAAGTCCTCTTTGTTTGAGCCTTTTTTTTTTTTGAAACATTCATTGATTAGTTCCTGATTTCCTCTAGTTTCATGAGTTCTAACAATCTTACTACTATTTCATTAGTCAATCAAATCTAATTGATGATTGAACTCTAAATATGGTAACTCAATTGACAATGGGACTCAGGTTCCCTTCCATATACTAACATGGATGGGGAGTTGTCAATGGCTCTCTTAGGAGTGATCTTATCAGCCCACAGTGCTTATTTCAACTTTGAGTGCCATGTCTTTTGGTTATTCTCCATTGTTCTTTTGATAATTATTATGAGGTTCTTGTTGATAGACTGAGCCAAGCCATTACCTTATGGGTAATAATTGGAAGAAGTACTCAGGTATACATTGTGATTTATAGCACATTCACTCACTTATGTGCCCATAAAATCTTTGGCATTGTCTGAGATAATGGTGTGAGGAAACCAAACCTTGAGACTATACCATCCATGAATTCCAAGATAAATGCCTCTATGGCATCTTTCCATGCAATGATTTCAATCCATATTTTGAAATATTCCATTACTATGAGTACTAATTTATGGCCTACACTTGATGGTTGATTGACCATACCAATGAAATCCAATCCCCATTGAGTAAAGAGTTAGTCAACTTGAATTGGTCTGAGTGGTAAGGTTGTTAATCTTTGCTTTCCTATGAAGTAAGCACACTTTTTTTAGTTTCTTATCCATTTATGATCATATTTTAATAATTTAGGCCAATAATATCCCCTCCTCAATATTTTTATGGCCATGGTTATTGCATATAAATGTCCTCCTAACAGGCCATCATGAAATTCTTTGAGTACCTTAGGGACTTGATTATGCTTAATACATTTTAACATGACTCCATTCATATATATTTTAAATTAATATTCCATCAACAATAACATAAGAAATGGATTAGAGTCTAAAATACCTTTTCTTAGACTATTGAAATTCATACATGTACTCCTTAGTCTGTAGGAAAATTGTCATGTCACAGATCTAGTTGTTGAAAAGAGGTGGATCAGCTAGTTGAGATGCACTTTGAGCATATACTATTTCATATACTACCTCAGCAGTCTTGATATCAAAATCTAGTTATTCACACAATTCATTCCCTCTTACAAGCTTTGTGATTTTTATATTCACATCATATTCCATGACCTTTGTGATCCATCTTGATCTTTTTTTATTTATCTCATAGCTCAATAGGAACTCTTTGGCACTTTGGTGACTCACCGTTAAATGATTTTTATTGTTGGAGAGCATATGCTTAAAATTTTTGAGAGCTTTAATCATCACATATACTTCTCCATGAAACTATAATTTTCTTCTTTCAAGGATTAACTGAAGATTGATATTGGTTATTCCAATTGTTCTCTTTTTTGTTGAGTTAGAATAGTTGAGATGTTGTCTTCCCCTCCAAAATCATAGAGATTGAAATCTTTCTCATAGTTGGGGTTGATTAGGGTAGGAGCTTGAGAAATAGCCTATTTGATAGCTTTGAAGTTTTCTTTTCCTTCCTATCTCCAGCTAAAAATGATACCCTTCTTGAGCATTACAGTAAGGAGTTTGGCCATAGAGGAAAAATTTGGAAAAAATCTTATTACGAAGTTGATTTTTTTGAGAAAACTCTGTAATCCCTTCTTATGGATTGATATTGCTAATGTAGATATAGCATTAATTATCTCTAGGTGTATTATAAGATCCTATTTTTAAATAATGTGTCCTAGTATTTTCCCTTCATAAACTACAAAAATGCACTTCTTTGGATTGAGGGAAATCAAAAAAATTCCTAAGGTGATCCAGGTGTCCATCAACATGCTTTGAGTAAATAGTGATATCATCTAGGTACACAAGGATCATCTCATTTATTAAACCTCTAAAAACCATATCCATGGCTCTCTGGAATGTTGCACCAAAATTAGTTAGACCAAATGGCATATTTTTGTATGCATATGTACCCCATTTTTTGGTGAAAGTGGTCTTGAATTGGTCTGATTCTTATACTAGGATTTGGTTATATCCAAAATTATTGTCTAGAAGAGAAAACCTTTCAGATCCTAATACAGTTTGCAAAATTTTCTCCATAAGTGGAATGGGATAATGATCCTTTAGAGACACTTTGTTCAAATCTTTAAAATCTACACAAAGCTTAATTTTACCATTCTTCCTTCTTATAGGGATCAAATTAGCTACCCAAGATGAGTGTTTGAGAGGTAAGATGATGTTGTCCTCTATAAATTTGGATATCTCACTCTTCATCAAGGGTTATATCTTTGGATTAATTAGTCTCTACTTCTATCTAACAATCTTGGTATTTGGATCAAGTTATATTGTATGTTGGGCTAAGCTAGGGACAAACCCCCTTAGATCATGGTAACTCCAAGTGAAGTTATCATCAAAATCTTGATATAACTCAATAAAATATTATTTTTTATAATCATTGCTTACCTTTCCTATCTTCAATGATTTCCCTTCTGAGATAACCATTGGCTCATAGTCTTCTTCATTTACTATGATGTTATTATTTTTGCTTTTCAGCTGATTATCTGAATTGAAGATATTTTATAGTGTAACAAGACCCATATGTAATTTTTTTGTCTTCAACTAGATGATTTGATCTCCATATTGATCTTGGAGTCTGATTAATTCCTATCAAAGAATTTAGCTTATTCTCTCAAAAAATTGAGAATTTGTTGGTCACTATGGAAGACTTTCCAATTGGGCACATTATCAAGAAAAAATGACCGTACTATCAACCTTATATGATGGATATTTTTATTTTTTATTTCTTCAAGTAGGTTATACTAGGAGCTTATAGAGGATTCAAAGTGGTAAAGACTTTTAATAGGTCCCAAACCTTATATTTATAATATCTTATCAAATTATTCTTAGTTACTCTTTTGGATATCACTTGGTGAAAAATCATCTCACTGTCACCAAATATTTATAAAGATTTTATCACTCTCTCCTTGGCCAATTGTAGACCTCAAGTCAATGCTTTGTATTCAGATACATTATTTGTGCAGCTGAACTAAAGTCTAAAATTATATAAATATCTCTCCTTTTATGGAGAGATCAAGACAATACCTACACCTACACCATTCCTGCTTAATGAGCCATTAAAGAAAAATTACCACATTCATTGAAGATCTTCAGCTAGTTTTACTAGGTTTAGGATAACTGTATCATTTTCATGAATGTAATATGTACTCAATCTTATTTCCTATACATAGTCATAAGGATAAAATTAGAGGGTTGATCCCCATTTATATAGATGAGTTTCTAAAATATCTTCTATAGGTGTTACAACTTCATGATCATCTTCCTCTTTCTATTCATGTAGTGTGTAGTTCATGTCTACTGGGATAGGATTATATGGTTCAATATAGTCTTTCATGATTGGCTCAAGCCTTATTATTAATCTTGTTCCATATCACATCCTAAGCAACATGTGAGACCAATTTGTATATATATACCCTCCCATTTTTTTAGTAAAATTTGATGAAAGAAAAATGGCAAAATAATGGGGAAGATCTTTAACTGAGATATCTTTGGAGATTAACAAGATTGGACATTCATGGATAGTGAGATTTATCCCTTTTGTTTTTATTAAAATTTTGACAAATATTCCATCTAATTGAACCACATCTTTATTGATAGGTGTATATTTTATACCAAGGTCATCAGCTATTTTCTTGGGCATAACAAAATTACTAGCCCTTTAATCTACCATGCAATTATGAAAGAGATGCTTCACTAATATGAGTGAAAGATAGAAAGTGGAAGGATTATCATTTTTGATATTTGTATTATTAGTTTGTGATTGACACAAATTAATTATATCATTAGGTCCCTTGGCTAGAACCTTATCTATTATCTGGAAGTTTTTCAAGGCCTCTTATAGTAAATATCTTTACATTAGAATGGATAGTTCTTCCCACATAGTGACATTTAAATTTGTCTTTTTCATATGTTCAACAATGATAAAAGGAATATTACCAAACTTTCCTTTATGAGATCTATTTCCTCTTTTACAAGATTCAATGTTAGCACTTTCACTTTGGATTGGCTTGTGGGCATAAAGGGTGGCTTTTTGACTATGTTGCTTTTTGTAGGTTCTTGAACAACTTTAGAAATTATAGCTTGTTCCATCTTGGGGGGATGATCACTTTCTATTTATCTTTTCTTCAAACATGTATTATTTGCCACTAGACCTCCACCATTAAACAATACCTCTTCTTGATTTACATAATAAAAGTCCTTCTCTTACTTATTTAGAAGAGTTGCCTTGCCTTAAGCAAGTTCTTATGTATATTCTTGTTTGCAAGTGGATTATTCTTATTATCCTTGTGTATTTTATATGCCTTACACCATCAAGGCTTGACTGATAACACCATTAGGATAAGTATTATAATTATGTGGCTGAGAACAAGGATAACCCCATTCATACTCCTAGGTCAAATTGTTCTAAACGTGTACAATAGATTTGGAAGCACTTAGTACAGGTAGAGCATAGTTGTTTAGAGGTTTTTCTTGCATATTTTAGACTTGTGGATATTAATTTCCTTGGTATGGTTACCTATTGGGTTGGTATGTTGGGTTAGCTTTTTGATAAAAATTGGAGTTCTAGGATTGCTACATCTTCATTACTACTAACTCATTACCAAAACTCTTGAGTAGTGACATGACAACCTAAAAATCATCTACAGGAGTGGGATTTAAATATGGTACTTTGCTCATGGTGGGAATTGGAGAAATTTTAGGTGGTTTAGGAGGTATTTATATGAACAAACGTATTGGTGGCCTTAGGTCAATTTTTCCTTCTTGAATTAAAAAATTTTATACCCTTATTACAATTTCATAGGCATTGGGAAGTGTGGTGCCACCCATTTACTCAGTCATAATAGCTATATCACTATTCAAAGCTCTTAATTAACATAGTAATGAATTATTTAGAGTTGGCATAATAATTACTAGAATTATATTCCATGTCTTTTGAAAACAAAAATTGAAGTCAATCATGTGCTCATGAGGAGCCCATTAAATAGCAGTTAATTGTTCAACTAAGGAAAGGTGGTCACTTTTATCTTCAAATTTATTACATATTGTAGTGCTTAGGTCATCCCAAACAAGGATAGAACTAGGAAGGAGACCTCTATACCATTAGAAGGATTTACCTTTGAAAGAGGAGACTAAGAGCCTGATTACAACATTATTTTGTACCACATTATGGACTAAAAAAATATTAGAAATATATTTTATGTGGTCCATAAGAGTGGTGTAAGTTTCACCAATAAAATACATAAGTTTTTTTAAAGTTGAGGTAGGTATGTCATCATACTATGCCAATTGGAGTGGGTTGCCTCCATTGAAAGCTATGAAATTTAAATTTATAGCCCTCATGGGAGGTATAAAATTGATGGGAGTACTTGAAGGAGATACAAATAAATTATAGGATATAATCTATGTAAAGGTATAACTTATTTTTATCTCTTTTTAAATGAAAAATATAATTCCAAAAATTAACTCTCTTACATTTAGAAGATGATCTTGCTTGTTTTTTTGGCATACGTAAACCTTGAAATTTTAAATCCATAAGCAAGTGGAGTCACCAAGTGATTTTTAAATTAGTAAGAGGATCATATAATTCTCACTAATAATAACACAAATCTCTTTGTAATTTTTGGGTCCCATCAGGTGTGCTGAAAACTATTATCACATAGATTTTGCACCTATTGTTGATGTTGTAGCTTATTGTGCAAAAATCTAAAGATATAATAGGATTACCTCCAAGATTTATGACCTTTTAAAATTGATTTAAACCTTTTAATAAGGTTATATTCCATTATTTAAATTAATTACAACTGATAAATTACCATTTTATACAAATTCTGCTTCTTTAGTGATCTTGCTCCTAAACTAGGGTTTGACTAGGTAAAGGAGTTTTGAGAATGAAATTTTAAAACTAAAAATGGTGATTTCAAAAAATATTTTATAGTTTATTTTAATTCTTGATTAAATTTACACAACATAATATAAAATATATTAAAATTTATAGGAGCACAAACTCATGCAAATGGGAAATCCAAGGCAATATTTGGTATTTTTCATACAAGGGACAAGATTATTTTATTTTAATCAATCTTCCAAAATGACAAAGAATACCAAAAATGAAATTTTATAACTTAATAAGAATTAAAACATCCAAAAATATTCAAATAAAATTTAATACATAGATATTTCTCATACAAGAAAGGTAAATCTTTAATTTATTCTCATTCTTTAGGTCACATCATGTAGAAGAGTTATTCAAAATGCATAATAATATTTCTAGAAGAAAAAATATAAGATGGGTAATGCCATACTACCCATATTTATACAAAATATATCATAAATGAAATGTAGTTAACAATGAAATCCAATGCGTAGTAAAGAACATGTAAATCAGGAAACTCCATAAAAGAGGTATGATCTATGGTAGTTATGGCATCCATGGCATGGTGAACAAGTTAGAAAAAACACATGCAAGAGTTGGGCATGATCTTTAATTGGTGGAGGCATAGTGGGAAATTTTAAATCATCATGCAATTCCTTCCTTCTTCTCCAATTCAATTACAACTTCTTCTTCATGCAATGGGGGGTGCCAAAGTGAAACTCATTTTTTGAACAAAAGATAAGTTATTTTTTGCAAAACCCTAATTTGTAATTTCAAAGTGAGAATTTTATAATTTCCAAGTCATATCACTTTGTCAAAACTAGAATTGCATTTTTCAATATGTGATTTTACAACATAAGTAATTAAAAAATGTGTCAAATTGAAAAGTGTAATTTGCAAGTCCGCTTTTTTATAGTTTTCAACCTGTCAAAATAGAAAGTGTAAAATACACATGGCTCTTTCTCAAAAGAGATGTCAAAAATATAGTTTTAATTTATAAGTTATATTTCTACAACTTTATAATATTTTTACAATAATGAAAATACAATATAAAAGAATGTTTTTTAATGAGAAGAATTAATCTATTTCCAACACTTCTAACTCTTTATCCTTCTCACCCTGTAATTTTTGAACATATGCATCAAAATCCTTGAAGATATCATGAATTATATATTCATCTTGACCAAAAGAGTAGAGGTTGGTTATCTCACAATTTTATATTACATCGAAGAGTTCCCTTCTCAAAGCTTTGTATTCTTGAATCTCTTTATCCATATGATCTAGTGTGTTATGATACTTGATGAAACAATGGATAGAGCTCAACATAAAAATAGCATATCATGCAGATTATTTTTTGGTCACTTCCTTAAATTTATTATGAACTTCCTCTATTGAAAGGATCTAATTTTGATAATTTTTTGGTTAACATGATGGTTTATTTAATAAATCTTAAATGTCATATAGCATGTCGATGGCCTTGTCATATGCAACTTTAGCCTTATGGACAACATCTAAAAGCATATTTGTTATGAATTGAGCTTCTCTATCTAACTCCTCTTGTTCTCCATCATTTTTCATTATGTTTTTCACAAGGATAATATCCATGTCAATCGATTCCACAACTATTAATTTTGGATAGAAAAGATTCAATCTTTACATCTCTCCCTCATACTTGCTGACCTATTCTCTTAGGGTGACCCTTCTCTCCCTCATAACTACATAGTGATCCATTACTATATCAATAATTTTGTTTCCTTTTAAGATGACATCTTTTTCCCATTCCTTAGTGGCCTTTCCCATGCTACCAATTTCTATCACCACATCAAGTGTTCCCTAGTCTATGATCTAGGTGATGGGTTGTATTGGTTCAAGTTGTGTTGATTATATAGTAGGCTCAATGGATTTCTTTACTAAAGTCATTAGTTATTAAATTTTGTTTTTCAATTCATCCTTAGTGACCTTGTCACTATCCATTTTCTCAAATAGGGAGTTAATATTGTATTGAACATCATATTTTAACCCCTCCCTCATAGGATGTCCATGGTGAACTTTTGATACCTGATAGTTCCCCACCACTAGATCTTCTTTTTCATATCTAGTGGGGGGACTATAATCTCTACATACCTTTCCCCTACTGAGTCACATAATATCCTTGAAAATGTTTGAGTTATCTTGGATTTCTTACATGTATTTGAGAGATCAAAATCCAATATACTTGGGGACACCATCTTCTTGCATTTCTTTCCCACTATTTATGTTAACTAACTAGGGGTAACATCCTGTTGTGTCAACATTATCACTTGAGAATTTGTAGCTGAAGATGTTGCACTATGTTGATACCTAAATGTGTACCACAAGTTCCTAGAGTGTTTAAGAAACACTTCTCATTTTATAATTCCTAAGATTTCAATCCATGAGTTACAAGTTTTGATAATCCTATTATCTTTAATAGAACAAAGGAAAAATAAGTGACTATTTCACAATATTTATATTATTTGGTGGTTGGGAGCCACCGTGGCCAAATAGTAGATTTATGTAAAATATGTAGTATACTATGCTAAGGATAGTGAAGTGTGATCAAGAACTAATCTAATATTTATATTTACAATGAAAATTAAACTAAGGTGTTCTAGTTAAAAAAGAAGAAAAAGGAAGGGTAGGAAAAAAAAGAGATGTTGATCTTCATTCCAAACATCATGACAATGTTTAGATTTCATCTAGGCATGTGCTTAACCAATGTGTAACATAAAACATCCTAAGCCTAAATCCTATCACATATTAGGAAAACTCTTAAGGAAGGTGGAAACAATTTAAATCAAAACCTAGTTCACTTTAAAGATTTACCCCTACAAGCAAACAACATTAGCCTAAATGCAATAAGAGTAAGAAAATGAAATAAACCTAAGGACTTTTAGTCAACCTAGCATTGGCATAAGTTAACAACTCTGTAAGTAAATGTACATACTAATAATTCATATGAACCATTCAAATCTAGAAATCAAAATAGACAAGTGAGAGAGAAGCCATAATAATAAAGAACACAAACAAATACTAGACAATCTTTGCATAATTCTTTGCTTATATTAATTGCTCCTAGTTTACAAAGTAATTTGGCTCTAATAACTCCCTCCATTTTTAACAATTGACATCTTTTTTTATAAGATACCAAGAAACTTGTCAGTCTGTCTCATCTAATTACATTTATACAAGTGTATAGGATAGGTGTCCTTTTGTTCTATTCTGGAATAAATGATTTTTCAAATGGACTAACTTATAGATAATGTTCTCTTATAAATTGCACATTTTTATACAAATAATATTCTATTTCAAAATATTATACAATGTTGGTTACTAAAATAACATTTTTTTCATCTAACTTTGGGACCCACTCATTGATTATGGGTCGAATCATCTTCATACAGGTGATAATTTAGATCTTTTTACTTGATTATGGTGAATACATGGTCAATATGGGGCTTACCTAAAAATTTCATGATGCTCAAATAATGGTAGTATTTGAACATAAGTGAGCCTTAGTCCTAGATCATGTATTTGTATCTTGATTTTTGTGGGTCTACTAGATCTTTAGTTTTTATTGATTTTATGCTTATGTGTCATCATCTTGTCATTAACATGGCATCCCTATGGCACTTTCATGGTAAAACTACTTGTTAATGTTTAAAAACATGACCATTGCCTTTTGAAAAATTTTCTTTTATTTTACACAATTAAATCTCGTTGTAAGGATCAACATTAGTCATCAATCTTGAACCCTCGAGTTGAATGTCATTGGTCACTATATGTATTTGGCTCCAAGGTTGTGTCACTTGGTGGTCCTGTAATCCTTCTGAGCTATACAACTTATTATTTCTATAAACTCATGTAATTTCACCACATGGCCATCTTTGGTTTGTTTGTAGGGTCTTTGACTTTTCAATGTTGATTATGCACCATTGGATCTAATGGGTATGAATCAATGTAGACCATTGATATTTTAAAGATTCATGAAATTTAATATGTACTATAAATTAAGGTTATGCCACTTGGTAGTCCCATAGGCCTTCTAAGATCTATACTCTATCAATCTTGCTAGTTAACATCATTTTACCATGTTGTAGTCTCATGTTAACTAGGAGCTTCATTGAAAAGTATACCCTTGTCCCACACCATCTGATCATCATCACCTAAATGAATATGGGCCATTTGATTATGATCCATGGGATGGACTTCCATTGGATATTCACTATATTTTGGCCATGACCTTGACATTTATCACTTCCTCGCCATCTTATAGACATCATTAAAACTTTGACTGACTATTCTCTATTTGATCATATCCATCTAAGCAAGCATGGATCATTGATTCTGGAAAGATGCATAATGTTTAATTAAGGGTCAAGACACATAAATAACTTAGGTTAAATACTTTAGACTATGGTCTTATTTCATATTAAAAAATATGAAATAAACCTTAGGTTAGAATGTTTAAGCTAAGCTTAGAACATAATAAAAGGGGAACCTCCTAACTAATAATAAAAGGAATTAACATAATATTTTTAACCTAATGTTTTATAGTATTAATAAATATGACAAAACTTTATGGTAAAATCTCTAAACTAAGTTCTTTTAACAATATGACCGTTCAAATAAAATTCAAGGCATAAGGTTTTATCCTAAGTTTTTATTGTATTAATAAATATAGTTGAAACCTTAAGGTGAAGTCTTAGGCTAGGTCTATATAATAAAAAGGGACCCTTTAGTCTTAATATTGATCTTGCATCATTATATCTTGTCCATCTAAGTAAATGTGGATCATCGATCTTGATCTGTGGGGTTGAACAATACTAGTCATGTAGATCAAAATCTTAGACTTATCAAGCCTATATCACATCATCTGATTATGTTCACCTAAGTAAATGTGGGTCATTTATCCTGAAAACAAGCACAATGTTTAAGTTAGGACTTGGAGGTATATGGAACTTAGGATAAAATTTTAAAACTGTCTTGTTTATGTAAATAAACATGAATGAGGCTTTAGGACTAAGATTTTAATCTAAGTTATAATAAAAGGACCATGCATTATTTAGACTAAGCTTAGGAACATAATAAAAGGACCCTAAAATGATAAATTTAGATCATGCTAAGGTGAAGGGAACAAGGGACTTGGAACATAAAGGGGACCAAGCATATAATTTTTAAACTAAGCCTTAGTCATGTTGAAACATGACCAAGCCTTAGTATAAAAATTATATGCTTGGTCCCCTCTATGTTCCACATCCCTTGTTCCCTTTACCTTAGCATGATCTAACATGACTAAGCCTTAGTATAAAAAATTGAACTAAGTCTATGGAATCTTTAAAGTGTTCCCATGTGAATTATTCCCTCCAATTTATAATTTGGTCCAAAAATAATTGTGATAGGGTTTCTTGAATGAGGGTTTAAGAAGCTTTGAACATGCATTTAATTTGACTTTCTATAGACCAAAGGCTAATAAAATCCTAAGTTGGGATTAAACTATAAAATCTAGGCATAGTTTATTCAAGGAGGGTTCCATTAAACCTGCAACTAAAAAACATGAAGATCAAATGTTAGTAAACTTAGACAAGGTCAAACTAGAGTCATGAACAAATAATCTAACCAAGTCAAGGTGGGGATGATCTTAAAATACAAATAATGTGCAAATATATTAATGATACTCTGATTAAATGAATTTTCAATTTTAAGGTACATAATTACACAATTTATCACAAGAGTACCCATTTTTCAAAAATGGGGGTATGTTGACCTTAGCACACTAGTAAGCATAATGACAAGTGTTATATCTTATATTGATATTGCCACTAATTTATTGGTAGATGTTTTATGCAATTTCTTCTCCATCTATAAGTTGAAGGTCCACATTTTCATCAAGGACTTATTCCTCCCCTATCTCTACTATATGGGTTGGCATTATTGTAGAAGTGGAATAGGTAGGGGTAATGGAAATGAATA
The DNA here is from genome assembly GCA_037957365.1 of Torreya grandis. NCBI lineage: Eukaryota > Viridiplantae > Streptophyta > Pinopsida > Cupressales > Taxaceae > Torreya > Torreya grandis. The sequence continues at coordinate 30,715 of JARHVA010008163.1, forward strand.
TGTTTACTAGGGGTATGGGGGATGGAACTAATATCAATGGAGGAGTAGACACAGGGATTTAGAACTTAGGTACTGGTGGAAGTGTAGAGTCCAAAGCTTTAAATGAGTCAATTAAATTGATTAGGACACTCATGGGTGGTAAGGTAAGAAAGATTAAGGGGGATGAATATGAAGCAGTACTTATCCCAAAAAATGGGATAGCCAGTGGAATTGAAGTTAGAATGACTAAATCCATGTCTAGATATTGTTTTGAAGTTTTGATGTTTAATGAGGATGGAATGGAAATAATTGTAAATGAAATGGAAGGAATTATGGAAGGAGGGATTGAGATTATGGGAGAGGGACATGGAATGAAAATCTGAGTATCTAATGAAGGGGAGACCTGAGTGTCTAATTAACTTATTTACACTATTAGAAATGGACTTATCATCATAGATAGACTAATGGGAATTAAAAGTGGAGAAACTTGAGGTGAAGGAGGAGTGGAGATAGGAGGAGGAGGTGTTGGAATAGTAGGAATGATAGAAATAGGTGTGGGATAAATCATAGAGATAAGAGTTGTAATTATTATTAAGATGGGGGTTGAATCTATGGGTGATTCAATTGAAACTGTATCCTCAGATGAAATGACTATGGGTTGATCTACTATTTCTTCCTCTTTGCTTGATTATCCCTTTTAGGGCCTTTGATTTCTCTCTTTTATGAGAGATTATTGACCTATCTGGTTGCTCTACTATTGCACCACTAAGACCCTCAATTGATGGTGGAACTCATTATTCCTTGAGTTTTAGTAGTTTTTCAGTGATATTTACTATCTCTTTGGTCACTTGGATCCATTTACTCTTGAGTTAGTTGAGTGTTTTATTGATCTTGTGGGTAGTTCTATCTATTAGTGAGAAAGATTTAGGAATAGACCACCTTACTACTTGAAGGGATTTCAAGTATATCTTGATATGATAGTATACCTTGTCTATAGGGGAATAATCATCCACCAAGTCTTTAATGATTGGTGCTAAGTGAAAAGCTTTGACCTTATCCAAGGTCATTATGGAGTAGTACCTCAATCTAACTTCTTTTTCATCATCTAAATCTTACTTGTAATATTCAAAGTAGGGAACATGGGAATATGTGGATATTCCTAGTGTGCTAGTGATGTTTTCATGAACATTATAGAATGGTCTCACCTCTAAAGCCCTCGGGGTCATCTATGTCATTTTTTCATTGGCACACTTGGATTTTGCTAAGGAGGGGCATGTGTATCTACCTATACTAATGGGGAAATTAATTCTTAACTTGTGTTTATTGGATAATAGCTTGTGATTTTCCACAAGTTATCTCACTATCTCCATCAATTCCCATTTATCACTCACATATCTCAGAAGGGTATAAGGGCAGACACTAAATCTACATTCCTTGATGTAAGAGTATGTAGGGATCTAGATGAAATAAGAACCCCAATGGGTGATCCATGTAGTTGATGCATCAAAGAATATCTTTATTTCTAGTTCTTTGTCAAACATTATTATGATGTAGTAGATGAATACATCGTTGACTCTCCTAAAGTGTTACTTGCTTGCTTCAAGAGTGAGGTCAAGGTAATAGTTGAACACTTTGTTTTCCTTACTCACTACAATGTTGAGCCCTAAGAAAGATCTCCCTTTGGCCAATATATATACTATGTAAGAGGTCATGTAAAATTTTTATGTGGTTTGCACCTCCATCAATTGCTTGTGGAGGAAATTATTAATGAGTTGTCCCTGGTGGATGTATTGTTTGTTTTCATGGATAAACCATATGGACTTATACATCCAATCTTGAAATCTCTTTACATCAAGGCTACCATTAATCCTATGTAGTAATATAACTATATCCCCTACCTCATCCTTGAAATCAATCCTTGCCAATGTCTTAAGAAATATGGTGGATGTAGCCTTAGGTATTCTCAGCCATTGCTTTTTTGTTACTCTCTGACATCTAATGTTGTTATCTTGAAATAATTTTTTGGATTATTCTAGATTTATATCTAGATAACTCTCAAATTATGGTATCACAAACATGGAATTAATAAAATATGGGTCCAAATTTACAATCATTTCTCCTTTATCATTCATTACCTCTCTCTTATCAGCATCATAATGCTATTCTAGTGCGAGTACCAACTCAGGGCTTTGAACATTCAACAGGAAATCTATTGCTTGGCATAATCTTAAGTCATAGATTCTCTAGATAAGATGTTCTTAAATTTATCATTGATCCTAGTATATAATTCACCTAGGTCAATATGACCCAAGTCTATGTCTATAATCTCAGTTGTGTTAGATTCTAGACTGAGAGCGACACTGTGTCATTTATAATTGAACTTCATCTATTTCCTACACATGGATTTTTGGGAAAATGTTGAGGGAAAACCAACTACAAAGTTGGTGAGATTTGGACTAAGAATGTAGTTAGAAATTCTAGTGGAACTTGGAGTTGTTTTGTGCAGGTGAAAAGTCTATGGGAAAGAGTAGTTACAAAAGTAGGTTGAAATCTTTGATGGAGATTAGAGGTGCAAATTTCTAATGAAAAATCCATATAACTTAGAGTTATTTAAATCCATGTAAAATTTCACAAAACTTGGGGTTGTTTGAAGTAATGGAAAACTCTGTAGAACTTGGAGGTTTAAATTGTAGGTCAAAAGTCTGCAAGGACTATAGAAAGATCTAACAAGGAATATTTGCTTGGTTTTAGGGAATATTTGTTGGTGTATGAAATTTTTAAAATTGTAAGATTTAAATGTAAAATTTGGGGAAAAACCTAGGTTTTTTTAGTGCATAGTGAAAACTATTAAACCATGACTTTGTGGGAAAATAGACCAATACAACAAGCTTCAATGACACCACCTAAAACCCTAATAATGCCAAAATAATGAAAACCTTATAAAATGTAGTAAATTTTATAAATAGGATTTTTAGGAAATGAAGATAACCTAAGAAAAATAAAATGTAGGAAATGATAGATTTAAAAAATTTAGGGAATTTGAAGGAATACCATGCAAGGTGTTAATGGCATCATGGCATGAGGTTCAAAGCATGGCTTGTTTCATCAAAGGTGTGGTGGTATCATTGGTAGGTTCAAGGTTTGAGGTGGGAGCTCCAAATCATGATTTAATAACTTAATCAATGACATTAAAAAACCCTAATCCCATTTATTTATTTTGAATTTTCCTATAATTAATGCCACAAGGTGGTGGTTGGCATAGATTCTAAGTCTTGGAACACTTTTGCAATTTTTCAATTTTTTAAATTATGCATTGACCTCTATATTCCATGGGTAAGGCTAGGTTGACCTTTTTAAAATGGTAAGGTGGAACTCAAGAAATAATTTGTAATTTTTCAAATTACAAATTGCTCTTAAAATTTTGGATTTCATAGGGAAGGTTGTTGGTAGGAAGTGAAACCTAGATAGTAATTTGCAATTTTCAAAATTAAAAATTACAATCCAAATTTTGGTTTCCACAAAATACTTGGTTAGTGGAAAGTGGAGGTTTGGATGTAATTTTCAATTTTTCAAATTTTAAATTGTAATTAGATCTTTAATTTCCATCAACTAGTGTTTTGTAGGATCTGGATTCTAGGAAGCAATATACAATTTTTCAAATTTCAAATTGCACTCTAATATTCAGATTCCATTGGATAATGCATTAAAATATTTTGAGTCTAGGAAGTAATTTATAATTTTTAAAAATTAAAATTTTAGTCCAATCTCCAAATTCCACAAGCTTAGGAAAATGGGTGTTTTAGGTCAGTTTAAGGCATTTTTCAAAAAAAATAAGGGGTCTCCCTTAGGGTACTTGACATTTTGAAATTTTTGGGTCAAAATTTTGATAAGGTTAATGATTTTAAATAATGATTTTCCCATATTCATTTATAATCATTAATATGAGTTGGATTGAAAAAATGATATTTCATTGTGCTCTAATAGGATAGATTGGAAATCATAACTCAAGGATATAACATAGAATACAAATTAAATATGAGTGGGTCTAAAGGTAAATGTGATGATATAATGACTGAATAAGCCATAAACAACTAGTCATATGAGGATGTGCAAAGTGATGGAAGAGATTATTAGAAGAATAAGAATTGATCAATGTGAATTATTTGGTTATACCTACCAATACAAAGATGTTCATACTTATTAGCATTGTTACAAATATAATGGTCAAGTGGTTTGATTTGATCAAGGAGGGTGGGAGGATTTTCAAATGTTACCAAGGAGAAAATTTTTTAGCTCCATTAATTGTAAGACTTCTCAAGCTAATTTTTGCTATAGCATGTGATGGTATGCATCATAATAGAACACCATGAGAACTTTTCCTAAATATACATAAAGCCTATTTCCTGATCCAAAAATAATAATTTTAAATAATGCACCAATGATAAAAACCATGATGAAAATATTAACATATAAATATGGATGGACTCAATAATAATGTGAAATTAATCACCTAATGAACACATATAGACTGAGTCAAGGCATAATACTAAAAGCAAACAAATAGGAAAATAAATAAACAAACAACTTAAACTAACAAACATACAAAAAGCCTAAAATAAAAATCAAAATAAAGCATCCTAATGATGGATTTTCCCCAATAGGGTGGGTTGAGGATGACTAACTAGGCTTAGACAGGACAAATGTTTTTAAATTTTGAAATTTTATGAATGTTTTTGGAATTTTGGTGTATATTAACTTGCTAGAGATTGACAAGATATCACTCACAAAATGATGAGAGAATTGGCTTAGATTTCTCAAAAAATGGTGAAATATTATGGATAAAGGGAATTGAGCTGACCTCAACATGAATTGAGCACAACCTATGTAGTCCTATTAGGAACTCAAGTCACAATAATTTTATCCACACAAAAGGAGGGTAGAACTGACTGGGTCACAACAAGTTCTCAAATTAAGGCTAAACAACAAGGCAAATGAAAATATTAATGGCAAGGTGATATGGAAATACATGTTAAAAGTTTTATTCTTAATTTTCCCATAGGAAGTTATAATTAGGAAATAATGGCATAAGTTTGTGATACTAATTTGTCCATAGGTGGTTATAATTAGTAACACAAGGTGGACTACTAGTTTACCCATAGATGGTTATAATCAATAGCACCAATTGAGCATAAATAAATATAACTTCCCATATCCACTATCACACTACTTTCGTAGACTATAATTTAAACACATAATTCATAAACTACTAAAACTGGATCAAAATCCCCTTGCAAAAGGTGCAAGGACAACCAAAGTAACCTAGATCAAAATAGGCTTCGGTATGAAGGCTAAAAATAATTTTTGGTCTAAATACGGATGGCATGGTAGAATTATATATGGTAAGACATTATTTAAGATGATGATGGTAATTAGATATAATGATGAAAGGGTTTCCCCCAAGTGATAAGGTGAGGGTAAATGGAAAGGTATGGAATAACATAAAAAATGGGAAATGAAAGAGGCAAGGTAAATGGAAAAGTAAAAGGCATGGTAAATGATTTTGGTAAGTTATGGTTTTTGGTTTTATGATTTTAGCCAAGGAAATGTTTTTTTTGTTCTTACTAAGGTAGAGATGCATGTTTTGATCAACAAATGATATAATCAGAATAATCAATCATGTAAATTTCTATCCCACACCTCTTCTAAATAGTTTCTCTATCAATAACCTAATGTAAATTTGGATGTCAAGAATGTTGTGATCTTCATTGGTCATTGATTTTTTTCCTTCAAATGTCAAGGCAAGGTATCTTTGTAGCCTTTGTGAAGGAAAGTGTGGCCAGGAATGGTAAATATGGATAAATAATGGATGATAGGTCTAATTTGGTAATGTAAAGGTGGATGATAATGGAATGTATAATGGTTGGATAACAAATGAAGATCAAGGTTTTCCAGCATATATAATGTTGTTGATTCTAGATTCAACATAATTTTGGATGTGGTAAGGCCAAAGACTTCTGAATATGCTCTTGATAGGACCACTAGATTTTTATTTTTTCTAGGCCTAAGAGTAGCTACCATCTAATTAGATTGTATATTGGAAGTTGTACTAATTTGATCTTTGATAATGTCTTCATCAAATAGTGAAGAACTATTATGCTCAGCTATTGGCAACTCAAAGAGGATTTTACCAATGAAGTTGTTTGATTATCCCACAATGCCTCTCATAAGGTTTCACTAAAGAATGTTGAATTTTGAATTTTGAATTTTATTTTGTTTTAGAACCTCCAAAAAGGTTTCACTAGAAGATGTTGATTTTAAACTTTGATGGTCCCCTAGCACCTCTGAAAAGGTTTCATTAGAAGATTGTTCTTCTTCTACATGAATGTGGCCTTGGCCCCACTAATATTCTTCAAATTATATCTTAACATGGATTTAGTTTAATAAGGTGTGATTTTGTCATTCCTAATCAACACTTGTGGGTGGTGGAATGTCAATATAATGGCTAGGTTGGTTGGTGTCAATGGCATATGGAATGATAATGGAATGGGAAAAGGCCACATAATCTACGTAGAAAATACTAGGATAACTTGTGACTAAGCTAAATTAATCATCCTCAATAACCATGGAAGGATCAAAAATGTATTCAAATTAGTCTAAAAGGCATGCATAACCAATGTTGTAATGGCCACGAATGTATATTAATTCTAAATCTGAGTCTGACTCAAGGGAATCTAAATCTAATGTTGATTCTACTTATAATGCTAAATCTAATGTCAGTTCAAGAATAGAACCTAACTTTAATGTTTATTTTTTATTTGGTGTGGACACTACTAAATTATGTCTTGTTGAATGTTTGGTTTTGGATAAGTAGTGGCCTGTGATGGCATGATGGGCTCCATAGAGACTGATTTGTTAAAGTGAGACTCTTCAATGATAGGAAATTTTTCAAGAGACAACTCCTTAAAGACTGACTTGTCAAGGGGAGGCTCTTTAAAAATAAGCATATGATCAAGATAATGATATACCCAAAGGTGGTTATAATCATTAAGAAGTGACTTAGCAAAGGCTGGTTTATCAAAATAAGACTCATTGACAACATGTATAGTATTAAGAGGCAATTCATCATAGGTTGACTCATCTCAAATGGTTGGTTCAAAAAAAACATCATGGATTGGTTAGTTCTCTTGGCCTTAATTTATAATTAGTTGTAAAATAATAGTTTTGAATGCATCTTGGTCTTTGAATGATTGGATCAATTAGAGAGGTATGGATTGGGTCAATTTTGGTTAGATGGTTAGAAAGGGTTTTATAAACTATGGAATGGTTATAAATGGTTGAATAATGTATATATTATGGATAATGATATGATTAACAAAGGTTACTTCCTAGCCAAGGATAGTAACTATGACCCATTGAGTTATGATTGGACAACTTAGTTGGGATAATGAGCTACTATACGTGAAAGGGATAAGAATGGTAATGGTAGGGCATTGCAAAGATTGGTTCCTCACACAATCTAAGGGATGAGGTCTTAGAATATAAATGATAGGCATCATTGAGATTATTTTTTTGCACAAGCCAAAGGATGAATTCCTAGTATAGAAATTGTAGGGCATTATGAAGCTTAGTTTTTTGCATAAGCCAGAAGATGAGGTCCTGGTATACAAATGGTAGTCCTTGGATGATTTATAGATTTGTGGCTCATGCAATCTAAATGAGGGTTAATGGTATAGGTGTAGGAATGGTCATCATGATCCGTAAGATGGAGAACATCATACATCAGCCAGCCAAAAGAAGGTGTTAGTAAATATTGCACTTGAGGATCTTGGATTTATTCCCTAAATTGATTATTATAAGGAGGAAAATAATCCATCTCACAAACAACTTCTTCACCATAGGGATCTCTAAAAAAGTCAATTTGTGCATATATTTTGTCATAACTTAGATTTTACTTATTTTCACCATAAGTGTAATGAGACATATCCATATCAATGATGAACATTCTATAAAAGGCCTAAATTTATAAAAACTCTAAAAAATAATGTCCAAAGGAAAAATGGTTCAAACGTGGTCTATATTTTTCTAGGTAACTTGTATCTCCAAAATGATCTATGCTAAACTTAGTATAAACCACCTAACATCAAATGTTTATTGTTAAATGTCTCACATAAAAAAGTCAAGCATCTGAATGAAAATTGGAATACCAAAATCTAGGTTCAAAGTGTTCCAAAAAATTCTAATCGAAATAAACAAAATTTTATAGGTATTTTGGCCAAACAAGACATTAAAAGCTAGGCTTAAAATAGGCATGTGCTAGGACTTTTGGAAAAATAAGCACAAAAGCTAGACTTAAAAATAAGGTGAGATATTTAATCTAACAAATTTGTAACACTTTGGCATAAACTAGGAATTTAAATTTAGACATGAACTTGGTTAATTGGTATAAGGTATGAAATAAAAGGCATATGGAGAGATAGGTTATTTCTCCCAAATCTAGGCATAAATAATAGTTTTCAAATTGGGTAAAGAATTAACCTATGTTACACAACCCAAAAGATAAAGATCTATGTCTAAGCCCAAATTACACAAGGCATAAATAAAAATAAATCAATTTTTGGATTCAAAATTGTCAAGGTTAATTTAAAACTCAATTTATGAAAACTAAGCTTCTTTGAACAAACAACAAACTAGACAAAGGTGAATGGCATAATGGCACTAGACAAAGATCCAAAAGGCACACATGGATTGGTTTCAAAATGGAAACATGGACACAAGACAAACAAGTCTATGAAATAATTTGAGTGTCATAATGATATTATCACACTTTAACGATGTGTATGATGGTTTGTTTCAAGACTTAAGGCATAAAAAGTTGAAATGATTTGTGTAGTGTAATGTTACATGTTTCAATCAAGTGACACACACAATATTTTTTTTTAAAAATTCAAGGTGAATGTATGGTTTAAAATGGATGGTAAAATTCTTCCTCAAACAAATGAGTGATGTGGACACAAAACTCATTTTGACATGACATAAACAAACAAATGCTTTTAGACTCAAATACCAAGCAAGTAAAGGAAAAAACAAATACAATGAAGTATAACATCCTAATCCCCAAAGTGATAAGTTTGATTCAGATTATTGAAATTCATCTATATACATACTCTTGGGAATATTTTAAATGTTAATACAAAAATAAAATTTCATGAAGTAGTAGGGTTTTTACACCGCCCTTCTCCCAAGAAATTATATATCAAAATGGACCTTCGAGCTACTAGTCGTGCATCAACAATATGTCCATGATAAGTTGGGTTTATCTTAAAGTTAAATTTTTAACCATCTAGTTAGTACCAATTGTGATAATATTATACATTCCTCACATAAATTAAGCTCATATTGATTAACTTATTATGCAAGGATCTATTCCTTTCCATAGGGATTCCATCTGTGTACTGCTTAGTGGAATCCCCTAGTTAACTAGACCTGACTTAGGATTTTGTTATGAAAGGAGAGGCTATCCACTCAACCCCTGACTCTCATAATATATGTCCCCTAATTTATATATCCCCATCATAGAGTTGGATTGAAATAATTCCAAGAGATGAAACCCCAAGTCAAAGCTTCCCTAGAGAACTCGTGAAGAAGCTATGAACTCCCCCTCACAAGCTAAGTTTCATAAAATAAAACTAAATGAAAAGACTTTAGAGGTTGATTTTAGATCACCCAAACCATATGGGTTTTGGGGAGATCCTAGACAATATTCTTTTCATGCCTTAGACAAAGGCACAAATTACAAGGAAAAGGCAATTTTAGTCACCCAAGTTCCCTAAAGGGGATGGGGGAGAGCATTCATAAACTCTTCATTTTGCACAAAGAAAATAAGTATAAAAAACACTTTTTAAGAAATTACAATCTAAGTAATTTTTAATTTTATGCACCAAATTAAATGTGTGATGAAGTTTTCAGCCCCCTTGGCTTACATTTACAAAGCTCGTAAGAATTTTCACAAAACAACTTAACACAAACCACCTAGGTTCCTTTTAAGAACTTAAAAAACCAAATGTTCAAGACTTAACCATTCTTTTTAGGCACCCAAGTTTAAACTTGAAAAATTATGTTCTAATCCTACCTTGGTCCTATAAATGTTCTAAAGTTTCTTCTTGATTTGAAGCACAATTACGGATAAGCAAACAAGTTTTAAAAAGATATCTCTTGGATTTATCTATATTTTTTTACATAAAGACTGATGTCGATCAGCTATAACTGATGCCGATTAAAAGGTGATCGATGCTAGTTAGAAATGAATCAATACCGATCGATAAAGACTGATGGCGGTAACCTATAAACCTAAAGGCAAAACTGAAAGAGTCTCAAAAATGTTAGTTATCTAAAAATATGATGAAAACTCCTTAAAACCTATAATAATACAATTAATCAAGGAAAATATAAGTCCAAGAAACCAAAAAATAATAGCTAGGAATGTTGAGGAGATTCAAAATCCCAGTTTTTAAGTAGTGTCCTACCTTGTACCCTAACCAATTATGGTTAGCCAAAACTAATGTTGGTTAGGTAAAATTGATGTTGGTTATGCTAAACTGATGTTGGTCTCTATGTAAATCTGAATTAACATGAAAATTAGAATATGGTAAAAACAAATCTAAAACTCCAATTTTTAAGTTATTTAAGCATTCATTTGAAAATTTTATAGTTACATCTTGGTCTCCTTGGTACGTAGAATGGTTTTAGGTTCCCATCAAGTATGCCATTTTTTATCATAGGAATTTAACAATAGGGAGGAGGTTAGTCTTGTGTTAGTCCATAAAATAATTAAATGGACATACTAACATGCTAATATCTCTATCTTAGATCATAGGGGGAGCTTAATGAACAAAACCAAATGAAAATCACAACTAAATTTCAAAAGACACGCAATCTTTTATCTTCCTTGAATGCTCTAAATGTTGTGTCAAGTTGGCTTGCTTAGTTTATGGTCAAAGAGTCTTTGATAATGGAGTTTGTGTAGCTCTCTCTCTCCTTGGCACCATTATGGCTTGATGTGGCTTATGTTTGGATCAATATTTTGGCATTATAACCTTATTGATATGAATCTCATGCATCAAACCCTATATTATAAATATACAATTTTCAACCTCTCTTTTCAATAGGCAATGGCTTGTATTTATAGGCTTAGGAAATAACACCAACCCAAGGTGATTTAAGGTGTATTTTAAACATGGAATGCATTAAGACATAGCCTATGTGAGTTAGCATAACCCTAGTAGAATTAAAAGGTGTCAACTACTCATGATTTTCAATGAATAGGCATGGGTCTCCAAAAAGAGATATTTTCCAAAGGCTTGACAACTTGCAAAGGTAATCATGAGAAGCTAGGATATTTCATATTTTTGAATTAATTTTTTTAATAATTCATTAATTACACATGGATAATTAAAATATCCATTAAATTTGGTATATATTATTAATTAATTATGATTATCCATTTAGAATTTTTAAATTTTGATTTTAGTTCATGTGCCCCACTTAATAGGTCCATAGTCCAAATTAATTATTATGATGTTTTAGGATGATTAGGGATGAATCTATGAGATTTTATGGTTGTATATGGTAGGATACCCCTATTATGGATCCCTCAATGTGATTCTAATCTTTGATTATTGATATATAAGCAAATTTGGGATGTTTAGTGATTCCTAGGCTTAATTTTCAATGGTTGGTAGGAATCAGTCTGAAGTCCAATTGACGGCCATTGGTGGCCAATTTTAGGTTTCTACAATACTATATAATAAATATAACCTATTGAATAGGTGATCCCTTGAAGGACTAAATACTATGACATTTTATGATAGATCAAAAAATCCCTTCTAAATGAATAATATCTTTTATTGCTTTCTTATCACTTTATCCAATGAAACTGAAACAACAAAGAACAACACAAGATAAGAGGATGAATAAGTAAAAAAAGAAGACATTGAGCACTAATTAAAGAAAATAAAAGTGAACTATGAAAGTAAATTTACATACAAGAAGAAAAGAAGAAAAATTAGAAATGAAATTAATTTAGAATTAGTAAACAAATTTGAATAAGGAATCAACAAATGTGAAACATAACAGAACACTTAATCAGAATACTAAAAGTACAAGTATTAAATTGGAAGTAAACTAAATTCTAACAAAAAATAGAATTTTAATTGAGAGATTATTAATTTAAAATTTGTTTTACACAAATTTTGAAATGATAAAACTATAGATAACGAAAACTCAACAATTTTTCATATAATATATGAAGTATTCTTCATTATTCAATAAAAGTACAAATGTGTACAATTCATATGACTTTATTATTCTACATTCATAAAAATATTAATAATCTTGGTCATATTCTATTAATTAGTTAATAATCAAGCAATCAACCTAGATAGACTTGATTGTACCAAGTAAGACACTTCACCATCACATAATATAACATTTGATATTCCTACAAGTAATAGTCGATCTCATATATTTATGATATAAAATAAATCACAATATGAAACTTTAACTTAAGAGCTCTTATACCTATATGAATTTATCTCTTTGTGATTGATGTCCTTCAAGTCCTTTTAAACCTTCACTTTAGAAGTTAATTATACTTTAAGTTAATATTTAACCCTAAATAGGATGTGGATCATGCTTGGGTAGATAGGGTTGATAATATATAAATGAATAAGAATAAGGGTGATAATCATATCCAAAACAATCCAATTAAATTCTAAACTTAGATACAATATATGCTTAATTTCTTAAACTGAGATAAGCTAAAAATAGAACGTAGAATAAGCTAGATATGGAAGTGACAAAGAAGCAATAAACTTACTTGGTTCTAATGCTAACATAATTTTGGATCTAAAAAAACAAGAAGTAGACTAGAAGAGCATTCTATAATAGTCACCAAATTTTGGATTGAGTGCATCTAGAGATATAGACAATAGAATCAACCTTGGATGTTAGTATCAACACTACTATCTGAATTAGATGTAAATGTCATGTATGAAATACATACTGGAAAAGGATGCAACCACCTAGATGCTTCTGGGTTTGTCTTTGCCTTCAATTTGGTGCATTCAGATTTGGTTCATGGATCATCACTCCTTATTAAATTTTAAACCCTAGTTCTTCATCTTAAAAGTGACCTTGGAAAAAATGGGTTAGTGGGCTCATGATGTCGAGCTAACCCAAAATACCCCTCTATCAATGGGTGTTACCTACATATCCACTACTCTGAAGAGGATCTTAGACTAATGTAGTTCTCCCCTAATGTGCTAGTTTATGTGTTTACAAGGGTGAAATATATGCAAAATAAGGACAATAGAAACCTAGCAAGTATAATAGTGACCTATCTTGTAACTTAGCAAATTGGGCTCTTGGGATACTCCTTTTTTACTTTACACTATAGTTGTGTAGTCCCTATGAATGGTATGGAAATAAGAATAAATAGGGAATCTTTGCTTAATTTATATATCTTTGGTATGAATTTTAGGTGAGGAATGGATGAGGAGTGATTGTGAATATAAATATCTCACATCAAAGCACTTAGGCTAACCATTAAGATATGTTTCATTTGAAAATTAGATTACCTTAAGGCACTAGACACCTATGTCAGGGTAGGACACTAATGTTGACATAGGGGTATAGGACTAATGCTTGTGTCATGGTACTTATAAAATAAGTATAGGCTTAGATATTTCAGGGGCATAAGATAAGCATATTTTAAGCATTATAGGAAATATAAAATGTTTGGGTCATCAACATAAGACTGGTCATGCCAAGAGATAGGTGAAAGGGCATAAGATAGAGTAGATGTGAGATTTTTGAAAGCAAAAAAGATCAATAATTGAGAGGAAAAACAAAGGTATGAGTTTTCCAAGTGTAAATATTGAGGTGTTATATAATTCATAAATATCATCTACATTTTCCCCCTTTTAATCTAGTAATGAAATTTCTAGTTTAAAAGAGAAAAAATGTGTACATGGGTATGTATAACACACCTTGCCTTTACGTGATTCCAACTTGAGTGTTTTTTTGGTGACTATCCTAAAACTAAGAGAATGTTACAGTATATAATCAGTGCATATAATTTACAATTTAAATCATTGAAAATATTGAAATTAAAAGAGTAAGGTTTAGGATTACACATGTGTATCAATGCAACTGCCTTACCTATTGGCAACTTGATTTGAAAGATGCATCATTATGAATCACTAAAATTAATATTATTAAAAATATATAAATTTGGAAAGTGTATATATCTAAGGAGATAGAGATAAATTATAAGTCACATGCCCCAACCTTGGAGAAAAGGTGGGTTTCCACATGACATTTGATATTAGTTTAATCATGTAACCCAATCATACTTATAACCTAGTGAGAATTAGTGATAAAATTCAACCCATACCATATATTTAGTGATTTTGGATGATTTAATCAAGTAAAACCTATAAAATTAGTAAAATTGAGTGCTTTAATCACCTCAACCATACCAAAAATGAACCAACTACTACAGTAGATTCGCTCAATATAGTTTATAGCAGTCAAACCTGATGGGTGATGATAGTCCATAAAAGAGTTTTAAAATCTAAAATTGACTTGAATTTTTCAATAGTAGGCACACATTGCATAGAATATACACCTTAGATATGTTTCATGTTAAAATTATGCATAACAATGGTACTAATATATAGAATTTTGCCATAACTATGAATCTAAATTATATAATTTTGTGCTTCGGATAATTTGTAATTTTTCACAAGTGTGGGTATCATGATACCATAACATGCCCCAACTATATATGGATAAAATTTAAAATTGATTTAAGTGCCAATGTGGAAGACATGTTTCCCAAATCATGCCCCCACTAAATATGGGTGTGTTGAATATTGAATAAGTGTGTATAACATGCTTCAAGAGCAAGCCCCCACTAAATATAAAAACCATGCCAATTATGGAGAACATGCCTCTATTACATGCCCCCATTTATATGCCCCACCTTTGAGGTGATGGAAGAATAGAAACTAGTAGTTACCTCACCTCAAAAGGATAAGACAACTATATAATAATTGAATGGAATTGTGTAGTATATAGAAGAACATGTCTAGGTAAATGTAGCATTGAAGAACATAGAATAGTGTGATCACATGAATGCCTAAGATGAATGATAATTATAATAACAAAATCTAGATTTAAATAGGACAAGATCAACAATCAAATAATCACACACATAATAACACTCAAAATTAAGTCAACATAAAATGTTCCTAGGAAACCACAAACAATGGGCATGTTAAGATATTGCACAATTGAAGGGACATGACTTAGTCAAATATTCCCAAAATTAATAATGAAATATTCAAATGTCCATACAATAAATAATGACATATACCAATATAAAATAAATCAAGCAAAGTCATGGGGGCTAAAAATAAAGGAGAATATTCAAATGCTTGAATAATCAAGATAATAACTAGGCAAAACACTTGAGGAAGAGCATAAAGGAAAGAATAAGCAACCAACATAAACATATCATAGTAACTCACGGATCAAATGTGTCAGCAAAAAATATCAAGTACATAACATATAAACTACCATGTATAAGATATAATCATGGATAAATTCATGTGTAAGTATATAATATTTCAAACATGATAATGAAGAGACCATAGAATGATATAACCTATGTGTATCAAGATCAAAGAAGCATATTCCCCCCATGTCCACATGACATGAGTAGAAGGAAGGCCCAACATATGAAATAGGAATAGATCATATATCTATGTATGCTTATATCATACTCAAATATAAGCATGACACACATGTGTATGTATAATTAACTGATATGCCATCCATCAATAGGGAACTAACACGTAGATGCCAAGGTACCAATAGAACACATTTATGCTAAAAATATTTTTGGATTTTTTTTTTTAGTTTTTTTGGAATATGTGTAGATTTTCAACCTTAATTTGGATATTTGACATTGTTTTCATCATGGTTGGATAATTTTAAAAGGTACATATCATGTTCTTCCTCGCTCTTTACATGTGTATTAGAAGAACTAATTGTATCATTTAGAATATGTATTAACTTTCCTTCATGAGAAAAATAAAAGCCTTGCTAATTTGGATCAATTTTAGCTTCCATTTCATATAACTAAAATTTGCCTAAGGCAAATGAGTGTAGAATAGTATGTGGTAAGACCCATAATTTTATAAGGATAACACAGTGCCCATAAATAATAGGAATAATAAATAAACCCAACAAATATTTTTTGTTTCCCCTTATCACATAAATTTTTAGCATGGTATCCAAGTTGTGAAAAACATATTTCACTATAATAGTTTTCTAATTTTATGGTATCAATGAATAAAGTAAATTTTAAATCTTGGTTATGTGAACTCTTTTTGTGTCAATCCCATTTGGATTCTTACATAGGACGTGGACCTTGGATTGGCCCCATGTTAAGTAACATTTACAAATTAGTCATATAAAGATTAGGATTACCATATTTTTATTCATAATGTTCATCAGGTAATTTATCACATTCCAATGTTTGAGGGATAAAACTTCTGTATTTGGAGGTAGGTATGTTAGGTTCCTTTGTATGAGTAATTATGAAGGAAGCATATCTATTCACACCATTATATAAATAGGTAAATGACTCATAGTGTTTATGTAATGATATTTCCTTTAATGGGGAAAGAATCCCTCTACTAAAAAAAATTATAATTCCAAATCTAAGGGTCTAAATGCTATCTCTATGATGTACTTTTGAATTTAATAGTATAATCTTGAAGGGATTCATCATCATGTTGCTTGAAATTGTGCAAGTGTGATAGTGTAAGTTTTTTCACCTTGTGGATATTGAAATCCATGAATAAATCATCTTTTAACTATGAAAAATTGGTCAAGGAACCTTTTGGTAGGATATAAAACCAATTTTGAGCCTCATCAAAAATGCTCATGTGTAATACTTTTATCAATAGTTTGTCATGTTTTGCCCATTGACCAAAATAATATACATAGTAAATCATGTGGTTGAATGGGTCCTTGTGACTCAAAAAGAGATGTAAATCTAGTAGTTAAAAATCTTGTGGATAAATTATTCACACACACATTGTACAAGAGGTTTGTTATTAAATAAAGTCATATTTTCATTAATATTATGGAAAACTATTTCCATTTGAAGTATAAAAACCTATATTTGAAGATCCCCAGTAGTGGTCATGATAGAAATAATTTATTCTATGGGAATAGTGGTGTTTGTCATAGGTTTTATCATTGGTTCCAACCCACCATATTTTTTTAATCTAGGTATATGATTATCATCATCCTCATGGATAATAAGTGCAAGTTTATGATCACTAAATTTAGGATATTTTGGTAGTGGTATTGGATCTTTGAATTTTGGTACTTGTGATATATCATTTGAATAGCTTGGACCATTGAAATAATTTGGTTTATTCACTTTTTGTAAGGATATAATAATTAGAGCTTGAAAATTTTTTTGTAAAGGCATATCTTTTGGTATAGTAGGAACCTTTAGTAAAAATGGATCTTTTGTATGATTTGGCATATTAGGAACATTTTGCACTTTAGGTTGTAATTATTTATTCTTCTTGATGGATGAATATTACTTTGTAAAGAGGTCATATATCTTTATTAACCTTTTGAAAATCTTCAATATCAAATGAAGGTAGGAAAATTTCATCACCTTTGACCAGGGGGATATTGTTTGGAAATGTTGGAACATGAGGGGTATTGATTAATGAGATAGAAGGAACACCCCCTTTATAATTAGTTTGTAAATCAATCATAATTTCCTTATGTATTTTTCAAAACTTTTGGCAATCACATGTACCCACTTTTATGGTAAAATGTGCATGAAGGGCATTATTAGATGACTTACCCTGTTGGTGACTCATGTATTTTTATTAAAATCCCAAGCCTTGCCAATTTGTATTATATTTAAGATATATAAGGTGGGTTATACCTTACTCATTTTTATCCAACCCTTCTCTTTTATATCCATATTTTAGTCAATATTTAAGGCCAAAATGTATGATGGTGGTGTAGATAGTAATGGTAAAGGCTCTTTATCTTCCTTAAGATGGATCAACTTATTTGATGAGATGGTAGAAGCATACACCTTATTAAATGGATAACATCTACCACAATTCAAAATTTCAATATTATATGCTTCATCACTTGGAAGAAGTAAGAGTAATCAATTTTGATTCCTTCCTTGAGGGAGAGTTGGAGAGTTTCATAATCATAGTAATCAAATCAATCGATATCATCCATGATGAGAGAGATAAAGAACACAAAAATTAAGATAAGGTAAGAGATAAGAATATAAAATACAATTCTTATACAATAATTATGGTCAAAGATCAGGTTCACCAAATGTTTAACCCTAGATTATATAAGGATCCTACTTGGGTAGATATGGTTAAAAATATAGAAATGAATAAGCACAAGGGTGATAATTAGATCTATAGTAGGATAATTAAATGTTAAACTCAGATACAACATATCTTGAATTTATTAAAAAAATAGGATAAAAATATAAAGTATAACTATGATAGAAATGGAAATGACAAAGAAATAATGTAATTATATGGTTTTGATGCTAATATAGTTCTGAAATTGAAACAAGCAAGAAGTAGACTAGAAGAGGATTCTAGAATAGTCACCAAATATTGGATTGAGTGCTTATAGATTCATATACACTAGTGTTATCCTTATATTTTAGTGTCAATGCTACTATGTGAACTAGGCACAAGTGTCCTATATGGAATACCTACTAGAAAAGGATGTGATCATCTAGATGCTTTTGGGTTTGTCTTCACCTTCACTCTGGTGCATTAAAATCTAGGTTATGGATTGTCACTCCTTATGAAATTATAGAACCCTAGTTCTTCATCTCCATAGTGACCTTGGGAAAAATGGGTTAGTGGGCTCATAGTGTCAGGCTGACCCTAAAGACCCTTCTATTAATGGGTGTTATATACATAGCCACTATTTTGAAGAGTGCCTTAGACTGATGTAGTTCTCCCTTAATGTATTATTTTGTGTGTTCATAAGGATACAATATGTGTAAATCAAGTACAACATTGACCTAAATATTAACTTGGAAAATTGATCTCTAGTCTACTCCTTTAGTACTTCATACATGTAGTTATATTGTCCCTATGACTAGTATGGAAATAGGAATATATATGGAAGCTTTTTTCAATTGAATGCTCTTTGGTATTAATGATAGGTGATGAATGAATGAGGAGTGATTGTGAATGTATACCACCCCTATCTGGAAACATCTCGCATAAAGTCACTTAGTTCAATCATTAGGATAGATTTCATTTGTAAAATAGATTACTCTAGGACACTAGACATCTATGTCATAGTAGGACACTAGCATCAATGTAGGGGTCTGAGATTGATGCTTATGTCCTAGTAGTTAGAAAATAGGTACTAGGTTAGAACTTGTAAGGGCATAATATAATCATATTTTAAGCATTCTGAGCAAGATAGAAGTTATGGGTCATCAACATAAGACTGGTCAGACCAAGAGATAGGCTAAGGGGCACAAGATAGAGTAGATGTAAGAATTATGAAATTAGGAAAGGTCTAGAACTAAGAGGAATAGCCAAGGTCTGATTTTACCAAGTGTACAAGAGTGAGGTGTTATATAATTCATAAATATCATCTACAATTATGACTATATTTTAGTTAACTTAAAATAAGTTTAAGTTTAATGTATTAAAATTTAACTAACTTAATTTTTGATTTTTAAATAATAATTTCATAAAGGGTACTTATAATGACTCAAAGTCTTTTAATTAACTTAATAGACCAAAAATAAGATTTATCTATTGGGGTGGGGGCTCACTTATAACAACTTGGTTCATCATTAATATAAGTTTTCATTTTAATTAATTAATCATAAATTATTAATATCTAAGTAATAATCATAAAACCATTTTAAAATTATCAAAAAAATTCTTCAAGAATGATAAAACATAATAAATAACTTTTTTAAAATAACTAATAGAAATATATGTACTGAAATAATCCACTAAAACTGAAATATTCATTGAACTTATCTAAAATCAATTGAAAAGAGAAAAATATGTAGATATATAAATCATAACTGAACTATTACTTTAATATTATATATAGTATCAAACTAAAATATTGCATATTGAAAGTAATCAAGTCCAACTAAAAGAGATTATCAAAGTTTGAAAATGTCTAGAGTAATAACAACAAATAAAATAGAAAATGGTGATTCCTCATCTGAAGCTAGATCAATTAAAGGAGCTCCTCGTCTAGTATGATACTCAATGTACTCGAGAGGTATTGTTGGCATCTTAATATTAGTAATGCCTCCAAACCCATCATCTAATTCTAACTTAATTTTGTTCATTATGTGAGTTATCATAGGTGGGGATGAAGGGATATTAATTATTTAGGACTTGATAAAACAACATTGTTTGGGTCAATATTAGGATTTAAGGCTTTAAGAATCAATAAAGCATTATTTTTAGGCCCGAGATGAATAGATGTATTAATCTCATTACATTGAGGTTGTATATTATGTGATGAATTATTTAAATAATCATATCTATAAGAATGAGATCTCCAAGAACCTATGTGAAAAGGTAGCCAAGAATGGGTAACATAGGATGAAAAATAATTAAAATTCACAAAATTCAAGATATCCCAAAATAAAGGATCACCAACATAAAAATAAATGGAAACTATCATGACTAAAACCATGTGTAAATGTGTTATATTCCCTTTAGACCCTAAAGGTTCTACCTCGATAATTATGTCAAGTAGGTGACACAATCTCATTTCGTTGAGATCTTCCCCAAACATTATTTATATCAGTACTATGAGAACCTCTATTATGACCTAATATTTTATTTTTTAAATAGAGAGGGAAAAGAAAAATAATAAACATTTAAAATACAACTACCATATTTAAAAAAGTTTTTGAAGAAGAAAGAACATTTCAAATGAATTTAAACATATAAAACCTATTTTAAAATATTTCAATGTTTGTTCAAAATTGAATTATTTTCAGCTATTATGAATGCTTAGAACTATTATTTAAATATATATATATATATATATATATAAGGTTCTAAATCATAAAATCAACCATATGTCCCAAATTTTATCTCTGGAGTATGAAAATTTTGACTAAGTGAAACTACCACTATCTCCATAAAATTTTCTAGAGCACAAACAATGCAACATATCAAAACCATATGAAAATATTTATATCTCAAGTACCAACCTTCAATCAAGTTCTTCCTTTCACAAATTCTTCAAAATGAAAAGCCAATGTGAGGTTTGAAACAAACCATACTTCTTTTATTATGTTGATATTTTCATCTAAAATGATAGTATATCATAATACAACATCAAAACTTGTCAAAATAAGAACCAAAGATTCATTGTATGGTTTCAAATATACCGTATTTGTATTCAATCAAATATGTTCATGCATTCAGGATTCAAATAGATAATAACCTCATGTATAGATATTTGATTGTGTAACCACCAAAACCCATATTTCCAAAAAAAAATTGTAAACTTTGTACTCAAAAATCTATGCTCATTACTTAAAACTTTCTCAAATAAACTCTACCTTCAATAAAAAAAATTACATCATATTATTATGACTGTGAAACCTTAATGAAGACTAAGAATGCATGTAGAGTTTCAACATGAAATATTTATATGTGAAACAAAAAAAATGACCGAGTGTTCTTCACACAAAACATGATCAAAATAAAATATTTTTATTAGTAAACATTCAACCAAAATATTTAGATAAAAACACATTAAACGAAATCATATTCTAAATTCAAAACTACATGTAGGGGTTTTGAAAAGAATCATGAGTTCAAGACAAATACAAGAAGTTGAATATCCAATACCAAGTTTAAAGTCACACAAATAGTTTTAATTTATGCTTTGAATATAATAATGGTCAAATAAAATAATAACAACAAGATTTATTTGATAATGGTTGATATGTATTCACAAATTATGATTTGTTATGTTTTAGGTCATGTGCAATAGTCCTACATATCACACACATTACCAAACACTATATAACTACACCTACATATCTTGTGAGATATGTTCATGATATCACCTAAGGTAAAAATAAATAAATTGGGGAAATTTAGGGTTAGTTGGAAATGGAAATACAATGCATTTGTTTGTGCGAGCTCTTGCATGCATGAACGTACTTACCATATTTTGTACTATTATATCACTAGATAGTAAAAAGTGAACATATAATGAACCATTAGTAGAGAATTAATATTTTACCTAAGTATTTATCCAATTGAAATCAAAACATCATCAAATATATTAATAACTATATCATTAGTCTAGAACTTATGAGTAATATTCCATAGATCTAAATAGAGATATCAACTTTAAGAACCATAGAAATGTCAATTTTTGTTATTTTATGGGTATAAGGTGTACCAAGGCACTATTATATCAAACTAAATTTTCAATATTTCTCTAATTCTCCAATATTTTACCTTCTACCAAGAAATTTGTTTACAATTTGGAAACAGCTCTCCAATGGTTGACCTCTCCTCTCTTTTTCAACAAGTTGTTTGTCTACCTTATATAGGCTTCCAAAGAACCTTATGTGTCACCAATCAACTTAAATTATACAAATAATTATTTAATGTGATTCTTTCCAACCTATCATTTAATGTTATTATTATCAAATAAGTTAATATGTCACCCCATTTAGCCTCAGCTAGTAGGTCATTTGCCTACCATATTTCACCTACTTGCTAGATATTAATAATTGACTATTACTTACACCATATAATTGTCATTATTTGTGTTGAATTTTAAAAATATGACATTTAAATTTGGTCACTTCTACTATTTTTTGGCTACAATGTTGGGTATGTGTATGTGGTCTTAGTTTGTAAGTGTGCATCTTGAACACGACTTTGAAGTACTATCATCCTGATATACCTAATAAAAAATGGAAAGGCCCATAAAATTTAGGGGTAAACATCACCCCACACATATTTATTTGGCCACCCTTAGATAACCTACTAATGGTCTATATATCAACAAGAAATTTTGGTGGCTCATTACTTAACCCAACCTTAAAAGTGGTCTAGTGTGCAAGCACAACCTTGGTCTCTTTCATGATACCAGATATTCATATAGTTAAATATTTAAATTTAGGAGACTAATGCTAATTCCCTTCATCCTCCCCCTTTATATCATTTACCTTCCTAGTCACTTCCTGTAGGTCATCTTTTAATGTGTTCTCTTCTTCCACTATTTGGCATTGTATACCCTTAAATCTCTCTTCAAAATTATATCGATTTATGGAAATCCTCTAGCTGATGTCTTCTACTTATTTTATAATCTAGGTTATATTAGACTTCTACTTGTTTATATATACCTAAATTACCAAGGCATCTTTATTTTGTTTCTCCTCATCTAATTATGATGTGATCTCTGATATTTTCTAGGTAAAATTCAATATTTTTTCTCAATTACAGTAAGTTTATCACTTAGATTATTTAGGAGGTTCTCACACCACTCAATTCATTCTATAAAATTTATTTTGTCTCTCTTTTGCATTTCTTGGTTTCTTTCCCTTATGCCCTTCACCCTATGTAGTAGGTGATTTACCAACATACTCACCCTATCCACTAGTTAGAATCTCTCTAAGTCTAACCTATCTAAAAGGTTGGGCTCTTCCTTTAGAGTTTGTTGACATAGATTTAAAAAATTCAGATCTAAGTTTTCCATATTATTTTATGCCTTAATGTGTTTCTAATATATTTTTCCATATACACCTCTTGGTCATGGATAGTGGTGTGGTTTATAATTTTTTAGTGGCTTACCTATGTTTCCATTTTGATCAATGTGCTCCCAACCTTGACTTATTTGAACTTAATTGGGTCAACATAAATGTATTGTCACTTATCTAGGGCCATATCAAGTTTATGGTCTTCAATGTTGTCAGTGGGTACTTTAAATGTTGGTTCAGCTATGTTTGCATAGAAGAAAAAACAAATTTGACTTTATGTCTATATTGATACACCCTTTGGGTCCATGACATACCACATGTATAGGTCCTCATCCATATTTTATTATTGAGTTTTATTATAATCTCAATGACTCATTTCATTTAGGGGTTACTTTGTCTCTTCCTTAGAGAGCTTACCTTTCCCCTTGTCCACCCTTGCCTCATCTGACATCTTAATCTCAAGCAGTTTTGGCCCCAAGTTACTAAATTCCTCATCCCCTCTATCACTCATTATTAGTTCACCTTCCTTGTATTTGCATAATAACTTTTTAGAATTGGGTGCCTCTTATTCAGCCCTAACACCATTATGTGTATTATCTTCCTGTCTAGATTCTTCTACCTCAGGCTCACCAGGTGCATCAATCCCTTTTTTCTTAACTTTGGGCTCACTCTATCCAACTAGAAATTCCATCCATCCCTGAGTGTCTAATATATCTTTGAATACCATCTTTATATCCATCTAAATATCTTGTATGCTCAATGTATCTTCATAACTTTCCCCTTTCACAATCTCTTATGCCTCACCACATAGTTTTTCTTGTGCATTTCAACCCTTCCTAGCTCTTTCATCTACTATAATAACTTTTATATCCTCTAGTTTGGGTTATTATGCCAATAGTGAATTGGCTACTCTCACCTATTTCTTTATTAGAGAGACATTTTCTTCTTCCAAAATGGTGAGCTTATGGTCTTAAAAAATAGCCCCTCACCTCTGACTTTTTCTTCTTAGGTTTCTTAGAGGTTATTGAATTAATGGATTTTATCTTGACTATAACCTTGGGTCTTCACATTTCCAAACTTCCTTCCTTAATTCTCAGCTTTAGTAGGTAATAAAACCTATATAGGTTTTTCTTTATTATCACATTTAATTTGGGATTAATGGCATTATCATCCTCTGAATCCTTCTCATCCATTAATGCATTCTTTTCTGGATATCCCAACATCATCCTCATGCTACGTCACTCACTATATATGCCTTACACATCAATTAAAACATGATGTGCATTGGTTATCATTGTAATGAAATCTATGAAATATCCCACATGAAGTAGAATGATGCCTTGGGCCACCTAGAGTGTCTCTATCTACTAATTTGATATAGGTAAGATTGTAGTGTTGTATGATGATAAATTTTTCCCATCCTATACATTCACTCAATAAGTGGCTTGAGATATGCCATTCATCCCCAATAGTTGAGGGTTATTGAACCACCTTTCCATTTTGGCATTGTATTATATGCTTGTAGATTATATTTATGGATTATATATCACCTCAGTCTTATACACTTGGTAAACTTAGATCTTGGTTATTCCTCTTAATTTTATACCTTTCCCACTTTAGTAAGTCTTGTATCTAATCTATCTTATGCCCCTAGGCCTATCTCTTGGTCCAACAAGTCTTATGTTAATGACCCAGACCTGTTATCTTTTATAGAATGCTTAAAACCTACTTATCTTCCACCTTTGTAAGTTTTGAGCTTGTACCTACTTTATTTTTCCTTGGACACTAATGTCTCAGATAAACACTTGTGTCAATGTAGGTGTCTTGCTTTGATGCAAGTGTCTAGTGCCCTAAATTCATTTAATTTTCAAATGAAATGTATCCTAATGGTCAACCTAAGTTCTTTAATGTAGTTTATTTCTCCAAAAGGATTGATATAAATATAATATTAACCCTCATTCATTCCTTGCCTAATAAAAACCAAGGTAACATATCAAAATCATTCAATCAAGCACTCAATAAAACAAACTTTTTTATTTTCTCCTATTCTCATATCATTCATAGAAATAACACATACATAGGTCTGAAGTATTGAAGGAACAACCCAAAATTTATATTTTCTAGGTTACAAGCTAGGTCATTATTGTACTTTCTTTCCATATATTACATGATTAACACATAATCCAACACATAAGGGAGAACTACATCAAATTGAGACACTCTTTGGATTATTGTAGTGATCATTGACAGAGGGGTCTTTGGGGTTAGCTCTACACTATGTTCCCACTAACCCATTTTTTCCAAGGTCACAATGAAGATGAAGAGCTAGGGTTTTATAATTCAAGAGGAATGATAGTCCATGACCCATATTTGAATATACCAAAGTGAAGGTGAAAACAAACTATAGACACCTATTTTGGTATAAACACACATATTTATAGTCTCCTTGTATATATATATATATATATATATATATATGTATATATATATATATATATATATATATATATATGTATATATATATATATATATGTATATATATATATATATGTATATATATATATATATATATATACATATATATATATGTGTATATATATATATATATATATATGTATATATATGTATATATATATACATATATATATGTATATATATATATAGGTATATATATATATATGTATATATATATATATATATATATATATGTATATATATATATATATATGTATATATATATATGTATATATATATATATACTTTTTCACTAATAATTAGACATCTAATGATGATGTGTCTCTTGGACTTCTTTGGTTCCATCTTGTTTCACTTTATATACCTACCCCTTATGTTTAATTTATATGTTTGTTTATTTTCATCTAATGTGTGCTAGGATTCCTACCTATTGTGCATGTTTTCTATATGTTTTTATCCCCTGGAGACTTGTGTCCATCATATACACTAGAATAAATGTTAGTGTCTAGCTTCATTACAACTAAACAAGATTATATTTTTATCCTTTTCTTTATCATTCACTTTGTGACTATTTTATTATCCCTCTTTTCTCATCCTATGGTCAATTTTTGGCATGTCACTAGGTTCCAATTCAAATTCAAAAGGTTCCTATATATACAAAGGCTATAGTCTAATTAACACACCTAATAATTTGATAAGGCATCTATCTAATTATAAAGTATTGTTTATTTTCAAGCTATCAAATTACACTACAACATTAAACTAAATATCTAAAGAATTCAAAAGGTCAAATATACTATTGCATCACTTGTACCAAGGGTTACTAGGAGAAAGAGCATATAGTTGCAATATTAAAATTTCACACATGCATATGAGTGAGAAATACATGTGATTTTGAGTCTCTCTTTATATTATTGGCTATATAGGTAGTACTTAAAAATAAAATGGGGTTATTATGTCTACCTTGACTCTTGTTACTAACCCCTTTTTACAAGGTTTAAAGAGGTACAATGCAAAGGAACTAGAGATATTTATTATCTAAATCTAGAAAATATAAAAACACATCCATTGATGTAAAATAGTTATACAGGTCAAAACATTGGATTGATATAAATTTGGAACCATTTTTGTACATATCCTTGACTAGATACTTGCATCAGAGTTAAACACAAGAGTTGATGTTATTGTCCATAGTTGACACAACTTTTTGATAAATAAAAAAGTCAAAATATAGAGTGGACAAAGTCAATATCTTTAGGGCATCTATGTAACAATTCTTGATCATTACCACAATCCAGAACACAATAATAAATAATATATTCTCTCCTTTATCCCTCAGTTGCTTAGTACTTATTATATTTTATTGCACATGACTAAATGAGATATATTATCAAAGTACTTTATTATATTGATAAAATCTAAAAATTACTTGCTTAAATTTAAATAAATTTATTTTTTGTATGTTTCTTTTATGAATCCAAAATCATTAAAACATTTGGAGAACTCATCCTATGTTTTTTGAACCAAAACCCTAGTTAACATATTAGGGTTTTCAACTTCTTCAAAATTTCATCTCAGATTTCTATATTTTATTTTTAGATTTTATTTCTCTCACTTATATGGGCATATCTTATGAATTATTAGTTTCATTTTTGTTTTCATCCTCTTGGACTTTGTAGTTAGCTTAAACTTTATAACCCTTATGGAGTCCTTAACGAAAGGTTATGCATGGAAGCTAAATTATGATCATTTATTTATTCCACCTAATGATCAATGTATTGCATATAAAGACTTAGAATAACACCAAAGACATGATAAAACTTCTTTTGATTACAACTATGATAATGAAAAAAACCAATGGTGCAAACACAATTATACATGAGCAAAGTAGTGATCATGATGTTTCCACTTTTAGTTATGAATGTGATGAAATGCCTCTCAATTATGACACCTCTCTTATTCCTCTCTTTTATGATACTAAAGATCCAACCAATGTGTAAAATTATACCATTCCTAATATTAAAAATCAAACTATTACATATATACCCTCTTTAGTTATTTCAACAAGTGTGATTCTCCCCTTTCTAATGTTAAAAATGTCAAAGAAGCTAAATGTTCTTACACTATATCTCATAATGCAAATCTTAATGAAATAAAGTGTGTGTCTCCTTCCCTAAATAATTATAATTTTGAAAACTCAATTCCTTCACATAATTCAATTTAAAATATTCAAATTTATTCTTCCCCTCTAATTTATGATGAGAAAAATGCATGTACCATATCTCTCATTATTTTGATTGAAGACAAAAGTGAGAGTGCATATGAAAACCATAAGGAAACAGCTAAAAAACATACATTACTTAAGGACATAAGAAACATCAATATTATATTTGAGGTATATTTTTCAAAGATCAAACCATATAAATCCAATCAATAATAAAAACATA
The DNA here is from genome assembly GCA_037957365.1 of Torreya grandis. Lineage (NCBI taxonomy): Eukaryota > Viridiplantae > Streptophyta > Pinopsida > Cupressales > Taxaceae > Torreya > Torreya grandis. Next base: position 59,491 of record JARHVA010008163.1, read on the forward strand.
TTTCCCAAAGGTTTCCTGATGAAATAATTTCCTAATACAAATAGCAAGAATGCAAACGATAGTTATGCCAATGTTCATTTCTCACATCACAATGAAATACCTTAAGTATGAAAATTATATTTCATTATTTAAACCTTTTTCCCATGTATGTGAAATTAAAAACTAAAAGTGAAGGTGACATTCCTCCATCTCTTAATGTGGTACATAAAATAGCAAATTTTTCTTCCCTTTTCTTCATTGCATTATCTGCTCAAAAATAGTGTGATTAAAAGTGAAATTATTTATCCTAATCCTATAATACATCATGAAATTTCAATAATTATATCACCTTAAAATGATAATAATGATAACCTTTGTGTTATTCAACAAGATATACCTACATATTTATACATGGGTGTTCCTTCACTGAATATTGAAAAATCATGTGAGGAGTCTATTTTAATGGATGACAAAGAGTTTATCATTCCTATGTTTCATACAAATGGTATTTTAAAATAAATATAAAAATCCTCAACATATTCTTATGACATGTTATCTATTATGACTATAATTGGAGATTTACAACAATAATTTAAAACTCTTAAATCGTAAATTTCCTCTCATGAAACTATTCTTGAGGAGGATACATTAATAGAACAACTTATTTCTAGGAATGTGTTTGAGTATCCTTATCCTTCAAACTTCATTATTCCTAAGTTCTCATATTTTCATGGTCAATGGGAGCCTATTATTCACTTGCAAAAATTTATACATCCATTTGAACATTAGGCCTAAAATGGAAGCTTGATATTAAAAAATTTCCATCATAGTTTAACCCAGGAGGCGCTTGATTAGTTTTATATAGTCTTCAAAATGGTTCATTATCAACTTTTAAATAGATTTAAGATGTATTTATATTTCATTTTCATTGTTATACCTTCCCTAAATTACCATTTAAACATTTTCAAACATTGATACAAATAGAAAATGAGCCTATACAAGATTATGTTATTCAATTTAAAGATGTTTTGTATTCCTTACATTATATACCCTTAGATTTATAAATATGATTCATATTTATTAGAAATATTATTTATCCACTTATATAAATATAAATGCATAATCCATTTTCTTAATTCAAGATCTTATATTGGGATGTACACAAATATGTGTGCACCCTAATGAATACCCAAACCAAGTTGCATATTTCCTCATTCAAACCCAAACATGGTAAAAATATTGTTTCCAAAGTAAATAAAAAAGTTACAAAAAATTTTGGAACACTTCAAAATCCTTCTATAAAACCAACCCCATATGTTACAAAACAAATAAAAAAGGTATTGAATAAAGGAAAAACATGCTTATAGAGTAACTTCCATAGTTCAACTATATATCACTACCAAATGATAACATCTTTAGTTTGACTAGTAATGAGATGAACTACATGGAATAGTATGAACTTTATTAGATTAATGAATGATCACACTCCCTAATAATTCACATTATCCACCAGATTGATTTTAGAAGTCAAAATAATAACACTTTTGCACTTACCATGGTATTAATGGACATTGAGAGAATGAGTGTTTTACTCTCAAGAAAAAGCTTATACAATTAACTGATCATGAAATCATTACAAAAAATACATATCTATACCTATTCCACATACTTATATTTTCTCCTATAGGAGGGTCAATACATCCCATGTTGTTCCTTATGAGGAACATATGGTCCATTAGCCTTCACAGAGGATGACTACTAGTAGAAGTCCTCATAGCGTACTCTCTCTCGGGACTGATCTCTCCCACACTAATCCTATCGAGGAGTCATTGATCAATTGAGTCCTTCATAAAGATACATAAGGAGAAGTTAAAGCTACTTAGTAATTATGGGTACCTAAATATATGCATACATATTCACATGACATTTCTATATAGATACTTCAGAGATGATTATAGGAAGCACAATTAGCAATCCCATTACCACATGATCATTACAATTGAGCTTTATTATTTCCATCTAGATTTCATTGCCTACAGTGATTTATTTATTAATAATCTAATACATTAATTCAAAAATGAACATACTTGTTCCATAATTTATCAAATCCTAACATATATCACAAAAATTAATGCAATTAAAAACTATATAATGACAAACAAATATTTAAACAATGCACATCCATTCAAACCCAAAATAAAAGTATGCGAGTAATATCATATATATGTATATATAAGTTGATATAATTTTTATAAAAATAATCCCATCAATCATATGTTAATGGCATATCTCTAGGGGTGTACTCCTTATCTCTATCAACATCCAAAAATCTAGAACCTCTCAATGTAGACACATTAGGATATAACTGAGGTCCATGTGCATGTGATAGAATACATAATCTCTCCTAAAAATCACCTAACCACTGCACCATATCTTCATGATACTATCACAAACAATCATAATATTTAATTAGGGTCTACATAATCTCAATGTAACTCCAAAATGGGATGGCATGCCTATCCAGCTAAGCATGTAGCTTCTCACACTAAGTGGCTGAAATATGGTATGCTAACACAACTCTCATAATAAGATCAAATAATGGTGTATGGGCACCTAAAATGTCAAAAACCCTATAAATAAATCCATCTCTAGATACATCCATCAGCACATTATATGTAAGGTCCTATATCACTCAATCCACCATCATTTCCCACTCTTAGTTACCTACAAACATTCAAGATATGATACCAATTAGCTACATATATGAAATAAAATGTTTTAACTACTACTATACCCAAATAAAATACAAAAATTAAAAACTATGGTAACCACATGTGGCCCAAATATATGCCTCATACACCAATGATGGTCCTATAGGAACATCATCACCTACATTATTGCCTATCTCTCCTCTTAGACCACCTTGTGTTAAAGTAATGGTACTTGGGGGGGACTATAATAATAAATAATAAAGGCCATCAAGATCTATCCCAACATTACACATATCCATATATACATCCCACATCATCTCCTATATCTAAGGGAACCATGGGATCTCACTTGTTAATTAGATGCAGTGCTAGATCTACAGCCATAAGTTTAGACTATCATGTAGACTGTGACCACTCTGTGTCATTTGATACCATAGATAGGGTGCCAAGGTCACTCCCTACTCTATCCCAAACTATTATAAACCCTATTCATACTAAAAAAACTCATAAACACTAATAAATTAATCAACCAACCACATACAGATATGGACCCTCTATAACTCATGTTCATCCTTAAGCCATCCAATAAAAGTCTTGTAAGGACACCATAAGATCCAATCTAGATCCACCTATTTAAATTAATATAATATTCCATCATATTATGAAATCTACCACATGGAAATTCCCACCACTCTGTAAACATTTTTGGATGAGCCCATCTAGGTAGGCAACCACAAACTGTTCATACCACTATATATGCTCATAGGCCCAAACATGTAATAAAGTGATAGCTCCAATACCTCCACCATAACTCTCCAATGCAAACCTATAAATATCCCTATATAAGGGGGCTATAAAAATGTAACCCCATAAATATCTAATCTAATAATACTTAATATTTTGAACTGCATGGTATATATAATATGAAATACCAATTATACCACCTTTCATAGCCATAAATGATGCTAGTAAAATGCAAATATACTTATGTAACCAAAAAACATCACCTCTAATAATACTATCAAACTAAATCATAATTCTCAGCACTACATTATGAGAAATATGACTAGTAAAATATACATGGTAAAACTAAATATAGCCTCAGCAACCATCTCCACCAACCTGGACTCATTGTCCTCTAATCAGAAGCCAAAAAATCTGATACACATCCTCTAAAGTGACTGTCATCTCACCCATATGAATCCAAAATCTATATGTATCTAGGTTCTACCTCTTTGATAGGACTATGAGGAGGTTTATATCATACAATATCTATCCTAAATGGGCCACATGACCCAGCTTTGCCTAATCAATAATATCCTAGTTAGTTGCATTTAGACCCAACTCTATTAAGGTAGAATAATTCCACCCTTACTAGATCTCTCAATGTGTATATGTTTTTTAAAATAAGAATAAAAAAATAAAAACTCAATATCAATTATATTTGAATGCAAAAATATATAAATATCAGTTGACTATACACAAAAATAATAGAACAATAGTGTTGAATGCTAGCATCCATGCAAGATAGAAGCATTGGGTGCTAACATCTATGTCAGATAAAAATGTCAAACACTATCATCTAAAATTATACACTAGTATCATGTTATAGATGCAAGTATTTGACATCCTATGAAAAATTGTGAAAAATCACACATAAAACACAAAATTTTCTAAAATTCAAATTCACCAATAAATTGTAATAAACCCTACTTACCAATTAAAATAAATCCAAATTATCTAAGGCACTCTCAAGCACATCAAATTGAATAGGGTGAGGGGTTATCCCATGTGTCATATTTATTCTCTAAATTTAGATCTCAATTTTCACAAAATTTCAAAATGCAAATGATTTCAAATTTCTATTACAATGAACCTAATATATCATTTCTACACAAACTTCAAACATGCATATCTTGAGCCTTGATTATCCAAAATTGAAACTAAAAGTTATGTTAGAATATATAAAATGAGCCTTTGCATATTATACCAAATTTTTAATCTTTAAAACTTTTCCAAAAATCACTCAAGTTTTACTACACAACTATTCTACAAGATTCCAAATACTACCAAAAATAATGTTACGAATTATTGCTCATAATATTTTTAAAATAATATCAAATAAATTATATTGAGCACATTATCAATTTTCTTTTTAAAAGGAGATGAAAATTAGGAACTATATCACCCCCTCCAAAAATGGGGCATCTTAGTTGGGCCATGTTTATAAACATGTTCTACATAATTGATTATAGTTTGCACATCTCCAACTTACAATGGGGGCATGCTTTAAAAGCATGTTCTCTATACTTATAGTGTGGGAATGGTTAGAAACATGTCCTCCACATTTTTACTTATTTAATTTTTTATATTACTCTATACATAGTAGGTGCATGCCTTGGAATCATGTTCTCCACACTTACACAATTTCCAAATTGGCAAAAATACATAGTATATGATTTTGATTTATAGTTGTGTCAAATATCTATCATTGGTACCATTTGTTATACATAATTTTAGCATGAGACATATCTAAGGTACATATTATATTAAATGTGTTTCTAATATTGTAAAAAAAAAAAGTTTCATATTCCAAAACTCTTTTATGGACTATTACCATAGTATATACTTTTATGTGTTGATACCCCAATCAAACTTTCATGGACTGTATTGAGCCTTACCCATCTACAACCATTGGCTCTTCTCTTTAGTGTGATTATAGGGATTAAATAATCTAGTCTCACTAAATTTTTGGGTTAACTTTATTACATCACTGACCCTATACCAAGCTATATATATACATATCTTTTGTACTCAAGTTGTGTTCATCAAGAAATAATACTCTCAGTGGCTGAAGTACCACTCTTCCTATTCCAATTTGGGGGCATGATCACCTACCAATTATACCTATTGTAGGTACAACACCATGATGGAACACACTTGACCAATTTTAGGCTCACTCATCTTCTTGGCTAGAAGATGGATGAGGTTGTAATCCCCCCATCTACTTCTCAAGTTTCTAATACTCTAGAACCATTTATTATGCAACACATACATAGGTGTATTATATACATGCACTTTCTTTATGTTAATTTTTATTATTTATTACATACATATTATATATATTGATATACTTTGTGGCATATTTTTGGTTTCAATAAAATATTGAAGAAAAACACAAGCGAAGACAAGGTGTGTTATTCACACCATGATACACATTTTCTTTTCCTTTAAACTAGTAATTTCAATTTTTTCTTGCATTTCAATATTAAAAGGGGGAAAATTTATATGCCTATTTTTGTAAAAGTATACATATTTCTCATCTCCTTGTATGTATATACCTTTTCACTAATAATTATACATCTAGTGACATGGTCTCTCATGGACCTCTTCAATTTCATCTTATTTAACTTGATTTACCTTCCCCTTAGGCCTATGTGTTATGTTTGTTTATATTCATCCAATTTATGCCAAGGATACATACCTATTGTGCCTATTTTATGTATTTTTTTAATTACCTAGGCACTTATGTCCATTTTGGACACTAGCGTCAATGTTAGTTTTCAAATTTATCACAATTGTCCAGTTTATCCTTTTTTGTATCTTTCACTTTGTGACCATTTTTTCAGCCCTCCTTTCCCATCCTATGCTTGAATTTTCATGTGTCACTAGGTTCTAAATAAAATTTAAAAGGTTATTATATATATAAAGTCTATAGTCTAATTAAATACTTAACAATTTAATAAGGTAACTCTTTAATTAGAAAGTACTCTTTATTTTCAAGCTATCAAATTGCAATATAACACTAAACCAAATATCCAAAGAATTAAAAAGGTCAAATATACTATTACATCACTTGTACTAAGGGTTACTAGGAGAAAGAGCATATAGTCACACTATTATAATTTGACACACACATATATGAGGGAGAACTGCATGCAAGTTTGAGGCCCTCTTCGGAGTATTGGCTATGTAGGTAGTATTTAGTAACAAAACAAGGTTTCTAGGGCTAGTTTGAATCATGTTAATAACCCCTTTTTACTAAGTTTCAAGAGGTACAATACAAAGCAACCAAGGTTGTTTCTTATTTGAATCTGACACACATAAAAACACATCTAATGATGTCAAATAGTTATATACGTCACAACACAAGCTTGATATATATTTGGAACCATTATTGTGCATATCCTTGATAGGAAACTTGTGTTAGAATTGGACACAAGCATCAACATTATTGTCTTTGGTTGATACAACTATCTGGTAAAAAAAAATAGTCAAAATATAAAACAAACAAAATCAATATATTAAGGGTATCCCTATGACAATTCTCAATCACTACCATAGTCTAGAATAGAATAAAAAATAAGATATGCTATATTTTATCCCTTAGTTGCTTAGTACTTGTATTTTATTACACATGCCTAAATGAGATATATTATCAAATTACTATATTATATTATTAAAATTTGAACATTACTTGATTATATTCAAAAAAATGTACTACTTGTATATTTATATTATGAATCCAAAAGCATTAAAACACAAACCTAAAATAATCCAAGTGGTTGCATCCTTTTCCAATAGGTATTATGTACATAACACCTACATCAGGTTCAGACAATAGCATTGATGCAACCTTCCTAGGCTAATGTTAGTGTCAAAATTTATAGAGGTACTCAATCATAAATTTAGTGATTATTCTAGAATTTTATTCCATTATTCTTCTTCCCTATTCCAAATCCAAATTTTTATTAGCATCAAAACCAACAAAGTACATTATCTATTTATCATTACAATATCCAACATAGTTATACTTACTATTTTTAGCCTATCTTAGTTTAATGAATTTAGCATGATATATCCTAGTTTAACATCTAATTGGCCTATTATATATATAGTTTATCACCATTTCACCTTAGGCTATCTCAATCCCCTTAACCCTAGATGACCCCAATCTAGATTTTAGAGTTCAACATTTGGTGAACCTGATTCGTATGAATGCAAACATTTTTAATTCCTAGGATTTTTAAATAGTTAGGGTTTTAGCTTGTTGTACTTTTTCATTTCCTTCTTATATTATTTTGCATGCAACCTAGGTGTAGCCCTAGATTGGGAGGTGTGCCTATTAAACACATTGACATTCCCCTCCCACGACCTAAGATGTCCCAAACCAATGAGGGATCTAATCCAATGGACCATGATGAAAACCATGAGTATAATGAAACCAATGAACATGAACAAATAAATCATGATAAAGTGCAAACAATTGCATTTTTTCATGTGTGTATTCATCAAAACCCTAAATATTTTAATGAAATCATAAAAATCATTTTAGAAACTAAGAATTCAAAAAGCATAGATGACCAAATAGGTCCATCTATTTACCATGATATTATAACTATGGGTCATCCCCATATACTAAAAACCCTACCCCTAAACACATTACAACCTAATATTTATAATTGGGGCATGGGATATGTATTTCAACCTTTGTTTCTTGAAATTACTATTGTTAAATCTACCATGGGGATAACAAATGTTTCACCTCAAATTTCATTTTTTATGCCTACTCAAACCATGATTAAATCCCCTTTGGTGACTACTCAACTTATAAATATAAATCCTAATTGGTCCACAGTTCAAACACTCCTTCAAGTTATAAAGAACCTTGGAGGAAAAGGTTAAAAACATTGAGCAAAATGTTTTAAATTATCCTCATGCTATTGATTCCCAAGATGTGTTACATAACCCTCTTCCACTTGTTATATATTTATACCCTTTACCAACTTGTTTTGTTCCACCTAAGTTGACATTTTATGATGTAAAGGGTGATCTTGAGCAACATATTCAATCTTTCTATGTGGCATGTCTTTATTATGCTTCTAATGATAAACTTTTGACAAAATTCTTCCCAAGAAGCCTCAAGGACTATGCTTTGAGGTGGTTATATGATTTACATTTCCAATCCATGAAAACATTCAAACCTAATGCAAATCATTTTTCAGCACACTTCTCCATTAATATTTTTGAAAAGGTTTCCTATGCTTAAATTGCCAAAATCAAAAAAGGAATAAATGAACCCATCAATGATTATATCTTGAGGTATAATATAATGTTGGATAAAATGACTCATCCTATGTCAAATAAGGAGTTGAAATACATATTCAAGAAAAAAATTCTTGTTCCTTTACATGAGTCCATTATTTTTAAGAATTTAAAATATTTTGATGACTTATGCCATGTTGTACAGGACTATGAAATGAAGCTTATTTTATTAAACAATCTCAAGTATGTAGAAAACACACCATCTACATCTACATCTAGTACAAAATTAAAACCAAGTTATAAGGTAAAACCTCCTGAGCCTAAAAAGGAAGCAACCACCATGGTTAACATAGTTTTAAAATAGCCTAATCGATTTGTCTTATTTATTGCACCAAGGAGACAATTTACATATTTACTTGAGTATCCTACTTCATTACTCCCATTGCTAATAAATTTTCATCTTATATCTCTTCCTCATCCTATATAGGTTGATATAAATAAACCTCTACCCAAAGGATATGATGTGAATGCTTATTATGGTTATCACTAAGGACCAAGACATTCTACGAACAAATGTTTTACCTTACATCATAAGATCCAAGACCTCATTGATGACCAAAATATTACATTTGATTATCCTCCCAAGGAATCAGACTCACAATTTGGTGATCACCAGAAACCAAAAATATTTAACAATCCTTTACAAGACCATTCTAATAAGGAACCAAAAGTGTAAATGTCATATAATGCATGTCCTCATCCATCACATTATGGACACCCATTAGATGGGATTATTGTTACTTATACATGACATATAATTCTTAAGATTTAGAGATTTTTTATTAATTTTTATGACATTGAGAATGAATATGTTGAATCTAAACTTCATTCTTTATTCATTTGAGCATTCCTTGATCACCAACATATACATAATGTTATGATTGATAATGGTTCAAGTGAAAATGTTTACAACATGACATTACTTGCACATTCAGGTTATGCTCATCATGATTTGCATCCATATACTAGATTAGTTAGAAAATTTAGTGGGACCTCCTAGAAGATTCTTAGGGAGATTAATATACCGTTACAAGTTGGTCCTGCACATGTGGTTACTACCTTTTTAGTTATGCTTTCCATGAGAATATTTGAAATATTATTAGGAAGACCTTTGATCCATACACTTTGAGTAGTACCTTATACAGTGCATGGGTGTGTTAAATACATTCATGATAATTGAGTAATTGTATTTTCTAGAATCCCATATGAGTATCCTCTTAAAAAAGAAAAATTTATACCCAAGAAACTAATTATCAAACCTATTAAAGTTAATCCATCAAAAAAGGGTAAGTAATAGGAAAACCCCTTTACTATATGTCCATTACTTGAGATACTATTACATGAAAGACATATAGTGGATTCCATGGAATGCTCATCTTCTATTGCACACCATGTTCAAACATCCCTAACACCTAAACATGTTTCTACTATTGTTATTCCAAAGAAACTACAGATCACATAGGAATGGGTTCCACAAACCTCTATTCCTTTTAATTATACTTCATGACCTTATATTCCTAGTGTATATAAACAAAACATCACAAACACTATAGTGGTAGATATTGCACCTACACATGCTCCTTGACAATACCACAAAATCCTTTCACCAAGTTTTGAGTGGGGAGATACATGTGACCATTATTTGGATGGGATCATAGGATGGTCTTTCCTCATCAAAAATTCTAAAAATACCAAAAAAATTAAAAGAAATCCAAAAACATTTATGGAGCCTACAAACTCTATTAGCTCCTCGAAATCTATGTGTTAGTTATACATTGATAAAAATCATATTAGTTACTTATACATACACATGTGTGTCATGATTCTACTTGAGTGTGATACAAGAATAAATAGATCCATGATCTATTCAAATTTTATATGTTGAGCCTTCCGTCTACTCATGTCATGTGCATATTGGGGGCATGCACTTCTTCGATCATGATATTCATAGGTTATATGTTTTGAGGATAACTTTTCATCATCACGTTTGAGCTTAATTTACTTACACATGCCTTTATCTATGATTATATCTTTCACGAGGTGCTTGATATGTGACATTTTTTTTATAACATATTTGATCCATGGGCTACTATGATATGTTTATATTGGTTTCTCATGCTTTTTTTTATACACTTCCTTGAGTACCTTGCCTTGCTATTATCTTGCTTGTTTGAAAATTTTAATATGATCCTTTAATTATGGCCCTCATGCCTATATGTGTTTTCTTTGACATTTGAATATGTTATTATTTATTATATCAAAATTTAAATATGTCATTATTTATTTTATTGACATTTGAATATGTCATCCTTGCTTTTGTGGACATTTCACTAAGTCATGTCCCTTAGATTATGCAACATTTGAACATGTCCCTTATTTTTAGTCTCCTAGGACCATTGTATGTTGACTTAATTTTGATTGCTATTATGTGTGTGCTTGTTTGATTGTTGAGCTTGTGCTAATATTATATAGACATTGACATGATATTTATCATGCATCTTAGGCCTTAATGTGATCACATTATTCTATGTGCTTCAATGTTATATTTAACTAGACATTTTATTTTATATGTTACATGGTTTCATTCATAGATTATTTAGTTATATTATCCTTTTGAGGTGAGGTAACTATTGGTACATATTTTTCCCTCACCTTAAAGGGAGGGATGTCATAGAGGCATGATCTCCATATTTGGCACTATTCTCAAATTCAATGAGGGCATGTCATATAGGCATGGCTTCCACACATTTATAGTTTCTAGATTCAATGGGGGCATGTTTTGGAATCATGTTCTCTACACTTATTCACAATTGGAACAATTTTAGATTCAGTGGTGGCATGATTTAGAAGCATGTTCTTTACATTTATTCAGTATTCATCACACCCAATTGGGGTCATGTTTTGAAACATATCCTCCACATTGGTAATTAATTTAGTTTTCAAGTTTCTCCATATATAGTGGGGGCATGATTTGAAATCATGTTCTCCATAGTTACATAGTTTTTGAATTGGCCAAAGCACACAGTTATATGATTTAGATTCATAATTATGGTAGAATTATATGCATTTTTACTATTGTTATACTTAGCTTCAACATGAGACATATTTAACGTGTATATGATATATAATGTGCACATAATATTGAAAAATCCAAATAAATTTCAGATTTCCAAACACTCTTAAGGATTTCCATCACCCAATAGGTTAGAATTTTATGAACTCTATTGAGCCAATCTACTTCAATAGTTGATTTATTTTTGGTATGGTTGAGGTTATTAAATCACTCAATCTTGATAAGTTTTTAAGTTGGACTTGATTACATCATCCAACCTCACTAGTTTGATAGTATGAGTTAGCTTTGTTTACTCCTGATTATTGAGTTATAAGTATGATTAGGTTGCATGATTGAGATAATCTCAACTTTTGGGTGGCAACTCACATTTTCTCCAAGTTTGGGGGTATGTGCCTTCTAATATCTCTCTATCTCCTTAGATATATGCACTTTCTAGATTTATACATGTTTATCCTAATATTATCTTCAATTCCTTACAATGATACAACTTTAAAATCAACTTACTAATAGGCAAGGTGGTTACATCGATACACAGGTGTACCCCTAAACTTTGTTCCTTCAATTTTAAACTTTTTAATACTTAAAATTTCATATTATATACATTAATCAGGTACTATAACATGTTCTTAGTTGTAAGCTAGTCACTATCAAATCACTTGAGTTGGAATCAAGTAAAGGTAAGGTGTTTTATACACACCTAGGTATACATTTCTTCTCCTTTAAATTGGTAATTTCATTACTCGATTAAAGGGAGGGATGTAGATGATATTTATGGATTACATAGAACTCAATTATTTAAAATTTGAAAAACTTAGACATTAGTTATTCCTCTTAGTTTTTTACCTTTCCCACTTTCAAAAGTCTTGCATCTACTCTATCTTGTGCCCCTTAGCCTATCTTTTCATTTGACCACTCTTATGTTGATGACCCAAACCTACTATCTTACCTAAAATTCTTAAAACCTACTCATCTTCCACCTCTAAAAGTTATGAAGCTATACCTACTTTAATATTCCCTAGATATAGCATCTTAGATAGACACCAATATCAATGTAAGTGTCCTACTCCAATGCAAGTGACCTACTCTGACGTAAGTGTCTAGTACCCTAAAGTCATATAATTTACAAATGAAATGTATCTTAATGGTCAACCTAAGAGCTTTAATATGAGTTATTTCTCCAAAGGGATTGATATAAATACAATATTAACCCTCATTCATTCCTTATATAGCACAATCTAATGCAACCTATCAAAAGCATTTAACCAAACACTCAATAAACTAAAGCTTTATTATTTTCTATTATTCTCATATCATTCATATAATAACACATATAAAAGTTTGAATTACTAAAATAGCATCCCAAGAGATATATTTTCCAAGTTACAATCTAAGTCACTATTTTACTTACTTTCCAAATATTACATGATTCACACACAAGCCAACACGTAGGTGAGAACTACATCAGTCAGAGGCTATCTTTGGATTAATGGCTATATAGGTAGTTTTCATTAAAAAATGGGTATTTTGGGTCATCTCAACACTATGTTACCACTAACGTATTTTTCCCAAGGTTACAATGAAGATGAAGAATTAGGGTTTTGTAATTTCAAGAGGAGCGATAGTCTTGTTGACATATTTCTACCCTTGAGCTTAGAAAGGGTCAACCTATGCCTAATAAACAATTGATTTTATCCTTGGTCATCTTATTGAGTCTTTTAAATGTCTTTACAACCCAAGAGAGGGTTAGTTGTCCTTAAGAAGTAAGGCAATAGGTTCAAATAGTGAGCCATGTCAAAAGACTTAAGGTGGTTCCCATCTCACATTGTTTGAAGTTGTGTCAAGGCATAATTTTAAGTTAATTATATATCATAATCTATAAAAATAATTAACATGGTGCTTGAGATCTAAATATACTCATGAAAGGTGATCCAACACACTAAAATCCATAACCAGTCATATGTTCATTAGAGCATGCCAAGAATCAACATAAATGGGGGCAGAATTTAGAAGATTAGCGGCTAGTTTGAGGAAGAATGATGACCCTTGTCTAATTCCTTAGTATACTTTAAGGTTCTTTATTATATGTTGAGTTATTTTCCTTAATTTATGTTTCATTTGAAATTATGCATAGTATTCCTTCTAAAGGGTGTTTAAACCATGTGCATTGTATTTTTATGGCCCCTAAGACATCATTGAGTCATTATCAAGATTTAAAAGTCTCAAAAAGGGCATTATGATCATCATAATATCTTCTAAGGTGGTATTACATGTGAAAGGAAGTTTTTTTTAGAAGTCAAATGCCTCTCATTCACCAAAAAGGGGCCCACACGTGTGAAAAATAAACTTTTAACTTCCCTCCATCTATACTCTCTATTTTGAAAACATATTTGACTCCTCATTTCCATCCTCCTACCCTCCAATGGCATTTCAAGATCTTAGACTTGAGAAAATGCAAGAAAATGATGTTTTATAGGTGTTTCTAGGACTTGTATGGATTTATACAGATAAGTTAGAGTCAAAGGAGGTTATAAATATTATATGGGATCCCTTTTAAGCACCATATAGAAGGATTCATGTCCCAAGTGTGCAAATAAAGTTATAAATGGAAGCAATATGTCCATCAAGCCCTTAGAAAACTCACAAAGGCTAGTTTGAATTAGATGGTGTAGTTCATACAAGGAGAGTCAGAGCCAAAGATCTTATCCAAAGGTAAGGTCATTAGTGAGATTCAAATTAGTGACATTGGTTTTTAAATTAAGGCTCTGAGATTTATGAACAATCAATTAGACCCTTAGGTGGTCTCAAGTCCTTTTTAAACACCATAAGCTCAATTACAAAGAGATTTATCAAAAGTTTGAGCTCATTATGATAGCTTGAGGATGGAGAAAGGTATCTAAATGTTTATTGAGTATTTTAGACCCCTCTAATAATGTTCTCATGGCAATTATAGGGTTTAAACAACACATAGTTTCCCTTATAGGCAAGTTATTGTCATGTGCAAGGTTCTTATATTTTCATAAAAGGGTAGAGCATAAGGATTATCAGTGCAAGTTTATTTTTCATCCTCCAAGTTCCTCACATACCTCACCTAGTCACCAATTAGATAGAATAGATCCCCTTCAAGCTCCTCAACACTTACCATGTGAAGCAAGGAGTCAAGCTTCAATCATGACTTAACTTGTCCTTATGACAATCAATCTTTAGGTTGAAAGTATATAAATGATGTCATGTTCAGGTGGATGGAGTGATGCATACATGTGTAAGAGCCTATCTCTTAGAAGAAATAAGCCTCTTTATGGCCCTCAAGACCAAAACATATGAACTAGCTTGAAATGCATTCATAATCCTTTTAGCAGGGTCTAAGGTTTATTAACTTGTTTAAGGTTTTTATGGACTCCTAGGTTTCATTTTCTCCCTCAAGATTCTTGATTCATTAGCTCCAAATGCATTAATTTATTGATTATATAGATAGGGATGTTTAAGGTCTAAATATATGGTCTTGAATGGGGATTAACAATCCACATGAGGTCTCCTAAAAGATATCTACTATGTAATGACTTTATTAGGCTATTTTCACCTCATAATAGGCTTTGGATTCAAGACTTAGAACTTAAAAAATACTATGTGATGCACCTACAAGTTTAAGTACTCATGTACAAGCCTAGGGGTGAGAGTGAGACTAAAATTCTATATAATACCATGAAATTCTAATGGAACTATGAGAGAAGAAGTTCAGTCAAGTTTAGACACATTGAATAGGCCAATGAAAAATTTATAAGGTCAAGTTTAGGCCCATATTTCAAATAAGTTTCCCCCTAATCACCACCTAAAATTGGACCTAGGTAAATCCAAGAGAGGGATATATGATTGTGAAGATCACTATCTTAATTTAGGCTATTGAGTTTCAAAGAAGGCCAACTAGGTTCCATGTATGGCCTATAAAAACTTTCTCTTATTCATTAACCTATGGGAAGGCTCCAACAATATTTAAGTGCCCCCAATCACCACCTATAGGACTAGAGATAGGTTATCTCCAACTTTGGTATTGGAATGTCAAACAAACATTAAGGAGGGAGCTCAATCAAAGGAGTAGAGTACAAAGGTTATGTTATTGAAAAACAAAGGAGACAAAAAAGAGTAACCAAAACAAGCTAACTGAAGACCCTCTAACTCTACATAAATATTTGGCTTAATGCATAAAAGTATACCTAGAAATATGTGATACCTATTTTGGTTTGAATTAGGAAGGTAACACACTCTATGAAAGGGGTCATATAGTGGTTTTATTCCATGTATATGGCCTTTAAAATCCTTCAAAATAAAGTTAGGTTAAGAGAATTTCCTAATCCTTACTAAGGGTTCATAACACATAACCCTATTTATTTGTGTGACTAAGAGAGTATTTTTTATAGGAAGAATTGGAATCAATCCTAAATAAGGGTTAATAAATATTTAAAATACATTCTATTAATGTAATTTTTATGCACATCAACTCATAACAAGGTAGCCTCTAATGTTTTAGGATCTCAATGGAGGTAAACTCCAATCAGAGGCATGAGTTATAGGTATTTAATTTTAACAACCTAGTGATGGAATATTAGGTATGGCATGTAGGTTATTAATAAGGATTATGAATGGATGAATGGTCTCTAAAAGGAAGTCAAATATATATGGGTTGGTAGCTAGATGGATACTAATCTAGAGTGGGTAGGTCCTATTAAAAAACACAAAATAAATGGAAAGGTAGGGCATAAAATAAATATTTTATGGATTTATAAATCACCTCTCAGCTGGTTTATAAGTGGAAAAGTGCTTTCAGAACCAATGTCTATTGATAAAAATTATTGCACACACATAGACAGATATGGTCAAGTAGTCTAAGATAACTTGATATATGAAACTCAAAGGCCTTAGTCACAAGTTGATCCTTTTAGAGAAATAATTACACACCCTTAATCAAGAGATTATGACTCAAACCAAGGAGGTATCTGAGATATCTATTTCACGTACATATAAAATTACGTCAATGAAAACATCTCTACACACTTAGAATAATGAAACAATCAACTTATTTTCCAATAATCAATATAATTTGTTAATCATTCAATAGCTATTGCACATCTTAATACTACCATGTTAATCATGACAAGAAATAACTCCTCATAGCTATTTCACAAAAATAATTATTGAATCAAACAAAAAAATATATTAATCCTAATTACATAGAGATTGGAAAAAAAACACAAACATATTTGTTCACAATCAAGAATTGATTATGTTTTTGTATTGAAATTTGTTGACCCTTTACAAATTAAGGTTACATATGTTTAAATATACTTGGGTAGGGGTCACCTCATCCTCCAAGTACATGAAAAATTTTATTACATGTCATAGTTAAAACCTTAGTTCTAACTGTAGTGTCAAATTTATATAGAGTCACCTTACATTTTCCAATAGTTAAAGTCAACCTTTATAAAATCATGCAATGTGTGCATGTTTACAAAATAAATAATCAACTTTTACACCAAGTTCAAATTATAAGATAACTAAAATTACAAAATTAATGCCACTATATTGAATTTACATGCATAAAATTGGCCCTTAAGGCTGAGTGGATGTTTGTATGGATGCATTAACCTTAATGGGAGTCATCATTATTTGTGTAGTGTTAAAATAGGTGTAGTAACTTCAATCTTATTCTTATTTACCTCTAACTCAAGATAATACTTATGACTCACATCATGCTACTGCCTTATAATTTCTAAGTTTAATATCAAGGGTTTATGTACCCTGTTAACTTGCTCAAATAGTTTTACATGTTATGCCTTTGTATTCTGGAAATTTATCTTAAAAATTTCAACTTCAGTTACCTTTTTCCATGCAAAAATTATCTCAAATTCAATGTCCTCTAGTGTTAACCCTTGTACACTATGCTTGAAATTTTTATAAGCTTCCTAAATGAGCTAATCAAAATTCATTTTGTTTATGAGCTTACCTATAGCATTCTTTTCCTTTGATTATTTCAAATCTTTCAAAATATGTAAAATGAGTGCCTCATACTCTTAGTATTTGGGCATCAATGACCTAGTTACTATCACCCATTCTCTCACTTCTTGTCTTCTAACAACTAAAAAATTGAGGGTATTATATACCTCCAATGGTGTCATTAGGTCTAAATGGATGTACACCTTATTAGTGTGTACAAGATCAAAAAATTTAGTTTATTCTCATGTGCCTTTAAAAAATTAAATAATTGATGTGTTTGAGAAATATGAGGGGATAATTCATCCCTCATTGCTTCCAATGCCTCTAGAGCATTATAACATTTATATGCAGTTTCTTGCACTTTAGCTTTAATCTTTTCTAGAATATGAATTGTCTAATATTGTTCCTTTATTTGTTTTAGTCCTTGTTCCATCTCTTGTCTTACCATTTCTGCCCTTTCATGTAGTGCTACCATAGCATCTTTATGAAATTCTTCTAGGTCCTTAAAATATTTAGTGTAGGGGGACTTTCCCAATTATTTATTCTATATTTTAGACAAGGCATAGACCTCCTACCTCTCTTCCAGAATAATCTCCCTTCCAGCTTCATCCTCAAATTTCCTCTTTCTAACCATTTGAATTCTCTCAAAGGGCTTATCAATCAAGGTTGTTATTGATGGGAGATTTGTAATTTTGAAATTGGGCATTTGGGTATCCTTTGCTCTCAGATAAAATTCCCATGGGGGAATCACTTATTGGGTAGAGTATATTTGATGTGTGTCTCTAGTTGTATCATCCACCTAAATATTTTCTTCTTACTATTGCTCTTTTGCTCCTTTTAGGACTGTATCAGGAAGAGAGGTCCAAATGATCTTGGACTAATCCATACCTCCATATTGGGGGAGTGGGTGGATTGTAATAACTTTCTTACCCCTTTCTCCCCTTCCTGAGGTTATGATAGTGGTCTCTTGGGAGGAATTAGTGGATGGAATTAGCAAAGTGATTTGTGTAGAATAAATATGGAGTTAGGAAGTGGCCAGGGCTATTTCAATTTTTTTATTGGCCCTTTTATTTTTCATGGTCCTGACTATGGTAGTCCCAAAGGGAACATCATTAATAGTAAGAGTAATAGATGTGGGTGGTACTATGGGGGAATATGAAAAAATGGTAATAGCATAATCCTCCTCTATCTTGGGAGTGAGAAAAGGTATGTGCAAGAAAGTAGAATAAAATAATGAAACATCAGGGGTGGAGGTGACATCCTCCACCTTAGGAGTTCTCAAAGTAGCACTAATTGGAACTGAATCAAAAATAAGAACACATGAAGAGACTAGGGAAGTAGGGTTTGAAGGCTTATCCTTATTACCTATTGATTCATCTATGTTTGGTTCCTTACCTTTATCATTCATAAATCTCAGTGCCTTGGCTCTATCCAGCTCTTCTTCTTCATCAAATTCTTGATCTGCCTCCACTTAATGTTGATGAACTGAAGATAGGCCCAATGGTTGATCCATTATTAGATTATCTATGAAGTAATCCCTTAGTTTCCTCTTATAAAAAATAGTGGTATCCATGTTTGAGGAGGATCCTTGATGGATTGAGGAAGTAGCCTCCTCTATAGCTACTACTTTCACTATAGAATCTTGTAATTATGGTGCAATTGTAGGTGTTTACACTAGCAAGGCAATTACATGCTCTTGTTATTCTTCATCATAGGAATCCAAGTTAATTAATCCCCTAGAGCTCCCCTTGGATTAGGCTCTCTCAACCTAGGCTCTTTCTTAATAACCTTTAATAAAAAGGGAAGTTATTTGGAAAGCTCCCCTTGGGCTTTTATTTTTTATGGGGGATGGTTGTTTTAAAAATCTAAAGTTATCCATCCTTTAGGAGGTAAAAACCTAGTATTTATTTCTTGTACTAATATTGAGGGCTCTGACTAAATTATCCTCAAATGATCTTCTTTTAGGCCTACCAATTTTGTCCTTTCTACGACATGGGCATCATCTTTTACATTTAAAAATAGAAAATCATGGTCATAGGAGATATGTTGGTATGGGAAACCAAATCCTTGAATATGATTTTTTATATGACCATGGGGATCCCAGTCCCTAGGTGGCATGGTTGGCAAGTGACTACTCTTTTTCTTATTATCTACATCTCCAAAATTCTTCCTCTATATATAAACATTATGCCAATGATCATATGTGATCCATAGAATGTGTCTTTCTTCTATTTTATTAAGTCTTCCTTGTTACTCCACCAGAGCTAATATGAAATTTATTACTATTCTAGTTAGTTTAGTACATACTTGGGGAGGCACAGGGGGTGGATTTTATGACCAGTAACCATAAGTACCTTATAATTGGGATACAACTAGTAGTCACCCCTAAAATCTAATGTATCTACTATGTTTTTCTAATTATAGGAAGGGGAACCCCAAGAATTGCCTGCCAAACTTGAGGATACACATCCTTAATAATTTAGACCCTTTGCTTTATGTATGCATAAATATACATGAACTGGTAGTAATTATAAATGTGATTCTTAATGCAATATGTGGTTAGGATCTAAAGCTCATTAGGCTCTTTATAGACTATGCCCATTACCACATCCAATAAGTATTACATCATGTAAAAACGGCCCCTTGGAGTGGGCCACTTGCTCTTAAACTTGTTCCCTCAGTTAGAAGTTGGTGATTTCTCCCAGGGAAAAAGGTACATCATTGGTCATTATAATATGCAGTAATGACACCCAATATAAATTGATAAAATGGATGATAGGCATACCATACATCCTATTTAATAATGTCATCCCAATCTACACCCCCATTTTAAATTTGTTAATAGGGGTGGGATAATTTCCCTATAGAACTATTGTCTCCCTAGGGAGAATTCATGAGATAAACACTTTTTCCATTGAATTTTATTAGTTTTATGTAACCAGCCTATATTTATCAAAAATTATATCTAGAACTAGCAAAGATAGATATGTTTAAAAGTCATCTCTGGTGATGCAAGCCATGACTATCTAGTGATCCATGTGGTGAAAAAATGTATCCTATGTAATTTTCCTAGCAAAGAATAAATCTCTTAGAAGGTCGATGTAGGGCATGACCTTAGGCTTGGCCACTATATAGTGTAGATTTTGTCTTTTTAGAGCCATCAACTCTATAACAAATTAGTGTTTTATGGAGGATATATTTTATTCAAGTGAAAATGCATCGATATCATCCACAACATCCCATAATTTTGAGTAGTTACCATACCTATTATCAAAGATAGTTGCATCATATACTATGTCTATGAACTATGTTAAATCCTTGATAGAGAACGGGGATGGTAGAAGTGCTCCCTTGAAGCTATTGGATGATGACACTATTTAAATTATGTGTATTACTCATAGTATGTTTTACATGTATAATGAAAAACTCTTTTCCATTGATATGTTGTTTACTTGTAATGGATTCACAAGTAGTTAGGGCTTTTGTTCACAGAGTAGCAATTGAGTTTGAATTCATTTGTGAGCAATGATTACATCAATAGCTACATGTCATGTATATAGCCTTCACATTCAATTCCAATTCATACACTTTTAATGTTTAACATCTATATGTTTATTTTACCTTCACAATTCAAATCTCATCAGTTTAGTTGGTAGGTATCCTTGGCAAGTATCAAGAAGTATTTTGATTTATTGGCTACGTCTAGTAGGATTTTAGTAGTCAAGAACCAGGAGTCAAGTTTTTTTTAGGATAAAGCCAAAAAAATGTCCAAACACAAAGTCTAAATAAAAATCTTAAAGACCAAATATGTTGGAATAAATTTTCAAACAAAATATTTGAACAAAAACTCTGAGCAAAATTTTTGAATTGCATAGAGCTGATGATGACTATTTCAAACAATTTTTTTGATGAAAAGTCCCAAATAAAAAATTTGATATGAAATGTTTGAATAAGGAGTCCCAAAAAACTAATTCTTTCAAAACATTTATTTGAATAAAATGTCTGACATGGAAGCTCTGAACAAAAAGAGTGCTACAAAATTCCCAATAAATTAAGTCCTTCAAAATAAATGTTTCAATAAAATGTCTGACATGGAAAATCCAAATAAAAAGTTTGATATAAAAGTCCCAATAAATAAGTTTTGATATAAAATTATTGAAAAAAATATTGAATACCAAATCCTTCAAAACAAATGTTTGAACAAAATATCTGAATAAAAACTCCAAGCAAAAAAGTTTATAGACCAAATGCCAAATAATTTCTTTGAAATAAAATTAAGTCCCAAAACCTACATAGTATGAAAAATCCCAAAAGGCATTAGTAATTTAGTCCAAAATGTATAATATAAATTCTTTGTAATTCCAAGTATGAAGACTAAGGATCAATCTGATATAACTTGCAAAGGTACGTAGAAGAAGGGCTCAACAAACAAGGCCAAAATCTAAAAAAGTGGGTCCCCATTTCTTTTCAAAAACAAAAGGGGAATGTTGGGTATAAAAAATGACAACTTAAAAGGGGAATACTTCTAAATGTTTGATAACTTAAAACTTTGGTAAGTAATTTCAAATTAGACATAAATAATGCCACATAAAAATACTAGAATTAGAGATATAAAAGAGACTCCCAAGTACATCACACAACATACTTGCCTCCTCATCCATGAATTTGTGTGTGATAAAGTGATGTTCATTTAACCCCTATTGTGATGATATTTTTTAAGGTTTGGAGTAGATGTAGGTTTCATTCTAGTTTCTTTTAAATCTTATTAAATCAGGGAAGCTCAAGAATTGCTCTGCTGCCAGCCCAAAATCCATATCCCCAATAGAGATACCTTGGGTTTCTTCTCTCATCTTTCTTCATTTTACTAAGCATGATGCATGGTACATTGACCTTATTTCATCATGTGAGCCTTTGATCTTATTTGGATGTTCTTTTAGATTTACTAGTTTCTCTTTTGAACTCATTGGTTCTTTTTTTTAATAGAAAGAGGAGAATCGAAACCTCTTTGAGCTAGTGTAGTTATAAAAAAAATCATTATCAGAATGTCCCTTCCAGCTACATTTGCACTAGTGATTATCACCTTCAAATAAGTATTAATATGATAAGGGTGCTTGGCCCAATAGAGTGTGAAAATTTTCTAAATTCATATGAAGTAGTTGTGAGCAAATTTCACATATCCAGTAAAAATATTTAATTGTGACACAACCTATAATGATTGTGATTACATACCTAAATCTTGAAAACTTTAAACATAGAAGTATACCTAGTTTGTGGATAGGCCCCAAGTTGTGAATCTTTTTTGAATTTTTTTGCTTTCCATTATATGTCTATCTAAGCATAAAATAGGGTCACAATGGTTGGATATTAGTTTAGTGTATTAAAATAAACCATTTCAAACTGTCACAGGAAACAACAAATTGCCTAATCTAGAAAGCTGGAAAATATAGTAGAAAGCAGTAAACTAAACTAGAAAGCTATAAACTAACCTAATCCTACCTTTACCATGTTTATTTTTATTTTTGGGGTGTCTTTAGATGGTAGATTCATGAATTAATGATTTAAAAACTATCTGTTGATAGGATATGTGAGTCCATTGCCTTGCAAGTCCCTTAGACAAAATACATTATTGCCTAAGATCTCAGAAATTTGATATGGTCCTATCCATAGTAGGGTAAATTTTTAATGTTATCTTTTATTTTCATGATATTTATCCCATAGAATCACTAGATCATAAATTATAAATTCTTTGACCTTTTTTCTTTTGTCAAACCATCTCTTGATTACATCCTGGTGTTTATTGAAGGTCTAGAGGGCCTTAGTCCTTGAGTTTTCCATTTTTATTATATCCAATAGTTGAGATTATGTTTTGCCATTTGGATCCATGTATTCTTGAATGTATTTATAAGTTGATAATTTTAGCATGATTGGGAATATTGGACTGCATTCATACACTAGTAAATAGGGTGATGCTTTGAGGGCCTATTTATATCTCAATCGGTCTACACAAAGGGCATACTTTAGTAGATTATGTCAATCCCTAAGCTTATCCCTAGCCAATTTCCTAATTGCATCTATCATGTTCTTATTTTTTAATTCATCCAATACATTTCCTTGAGGGTAATGGTTAGAACATGACCTGATAGTGATATGCTTTTCATGAGCCCATTCAGTGAATTTAGTTGATATGAATGTTGGCCCATTATCACAAACTAGAGAAATGGGGGTACCAAATCTAGTTGTGATGTGTTCCTCTAAGAATAAAATGTTGGAATTCTTTATGGACACTACCTCAGTCCATTAGGTGTAGTAATCTATGGTAGTGAATACAAACTTATGACCTATTAAGGAGTTTGGGTTAATGACACTAATGAAGTCTAAACCCCACTAGTAAAATTGCCTTATTTTAGCAATAGGTTACAAGGGCATTGTTACATGTACTTCTCTTTTTACTAACACTTATCATTCATCACATATCCTTAAATTATGATTAGCATCCTTTAAAACTTTTGGCTAGTAATATCCCATTCTTAAGATCTTATGATCTATGGTATTCCTAGATTGATGACTACTACCTATCTTTTGGTGTAGGTTTTCCAGAATCTCTTTAACTTCTTATATTGATACACATCTAAGATATATTCTTTCAAAGTTTCTCCTATAAATAACTCCTTTATTAATTATATAGTGAGTATCTTTAAGCCTCAAAGCTCTCTTTTATTCTCTATTGAGTTTTGGGGGGCAATTACATGTAAGTAGATATTGGATTATGTCAGTATACCATTCCCCTCTGGATACCTAGGATTCACATACCTCTTTAATAAAAATACATGGATTAGGCTCAATCATGTGTTGGATGATACCTTGACCCCAAATTATCTTAGTAGGATTAATTTATATGTTTAACTCTTCCATCTTTGCCATACATTTGCCTCTACATTTTATGATATGGTGAGCTTGATAGTAGGATCAATCACGATAGCAATAATCTTATTCCTCAAGATGTAGTGTCAAAATTTCTTCACCACTTTGATAAGATTGAATATTTTTTTATGAATCATGGAGCACCTGAGTTCTAGATCCTTCATATTCATGATCATGAATGCAATTGGATGCTCAGTCTCATCTTTATTTGGTATTATGATAGAAAAAATTATATGTTCTAAAGAAAATGAGTACAAGTAAAAATACTTCATAAAATTTGGACTAATCAGTACTAGAGCCTAAGATATAGAATCTTTGATGTCTTGAAAAGACTTTTGGGCCTCAGCTATCCATTCTATTTTAGCATCCCATTTGAGCATTGCATTCAAGGGTCTCACAATTTCTATAAATCTTGAGATCAATTTTCTTACAAAATTTATCTTTCCAAAGAACGGCTTGAGCTCCTTATTGTTTGGTGGTGCAATCTTTGAAATCCCCAAGGTCATATATAGATTGATAATTATTCCTTCTTTGGTAATGATGTGTCCCAAGAGCTTACCCTTAGTTATTCCAAATATGGTCTTATTTGGGTTTAGTGAGATGTCAAACCTTCTACATCTTTCAAATATTGATTGCAGATGGCATATATAATAGTTCTTATTCTTGGATAACATATTAAGATCATCCATATAGATGACTATAAATTTACCTATAAATCCTTTAAATGCATGATCCATGGCTCATTAAAAGGTAGATCTTATATTTATTAGGCCAAAAGGCATCCTCTTATATGCATAACTACCCCACTTCATATTAAATGTAGTCTTCATTCTATCCTCTAACTGTACCAACACCTGGTTATAGCCTCAAAATCCATTCGAGAAGAACATCATTTGAGAGCCACTAACTATCTTTATCACTTCATCCATAGAAGGTAGAGGATAATTTTCCTTTTCAAAAGCTTTATTCAAGTTTTTGAAATTAAAACATAACCTTATCTCTCCATTATTATTTCTAACTGGGACTAAATTAGCCACCTAGGTAGAATGTCTGATTGGGAAGACTATTTTTTCACTCAATATATTTTTCACTTCTCTTTGAATAAGAGGTTCTAGGATAGGATTCACTAGTCTCTATCTCTATTTGAACAACTTGTGGTCTAGTTTCAGTTGAATTATATGAGTTATGACCTTTGGGTCATAAACCTTCAAGTCCTCATACATCCATGCAATCGCATATCTATATTGGGTGAGTAAATCCTTCACCTTTTATCTTTCTTCTAAAGTGTAACTAGGGCCAATGTTGACATAGCATGAGTTATGCTCATCTCCTAAATTCTCCATTTTAAAGTTAGACTTGTTAACTTTGGGTTTCCATTGCTATTAAGCTTGGGGATCTATATTAAATGGTCTTTCTAAGGAGACCAAACTAGTTAGAAGATGTTTCTCTTTGAGCAGGAGGATACCTTCCCCATCTGATTCCTCTTGGCAGAGATGACTAGATTTTTTATCATCAATGATTTAGGACTCAAACTATTATGATTTGGTTAGAAATTAAATGATCAATTGGTCATCATCAAAGACTTAGAAATTTTCTATGTTGCCAAGAATAGGAGGACAAGGTATTAGTTCTATGGAAAATATATTTACCTTGGATTCTTGGACAAGATCTAGATTGGCTTCAGAAGTAGCCACTGAATCTACATCTTGATTTTACTTCCTAAGAATAACTATTATGTTGAAATCCTTAAATATCTCAATCAAATCCCATGATATATGTTTATATCTTTTCAAATAAGACAGCTTGCACTGATATTTATTTCTAACCTGAATGAATACCAGCTTTAAATCATTGAATAATAATAATTCTTTGACATTATTCTTGGGTGCAAAATATAATTTCAAAATTAATGTTTCATATTCAATCCTATTATTAGTGAAATAGAATTGTAACCTGTATGCTTCTATAAACTTCTTCCCTTGTGGATCAATTAGTTCAATTCCTATGTTTGATCCTTGTTTGGATCTAGTGCCCTCAAAATGAAGAGTCTAGAGCTGGTCAGGGTGCTCAAATTCTGGTTCTTATATTTGATTTCATGTAGTAAAATTAAAAATACCAAGGCTAGGGGATTCATACTTTAGCTCTTCATTTTTGACATTATACTCTTTGATATGATACTTTATCCTTGGTTCCCTATTAATCCATATTTCATTTATAATGCCTCTCCATAGTTGCCAAATATTAGAGAAATATATTGAGAGATATCCATTAAGTATCTTAGACCAGTACCTACTTAGCAACAGTCAATAACATTCAGGTATGTCTACTATAAGGATGTTGATAGTCATCTGGGCTCAAGAATTAGATACTACTTGAATACTTACATTAGTTAATTCTCCAATCATTGGTACCACCATTTTCTCTAACTATGAGACTATTCTTTTTGATGGGCTTGGAGTTAGGCCAAGATTTTGACATATATAAATAGGCGTCACAGTTGATGAAGCTTTAGAATCAACTAAACAATTATGAATATTCTTACCAAATGATTTTATAGTTAGCTAAAAAGGTGGAATCTCTAAATTGATTTTGTATATGACATTGGTGTAAGAATCATTTGCTTTTTTTGTAGGAGCTTTTATCTTTTCTATGGGGGTAATCCCCATGATATACTTCCATAGTAGCTCCTTCTATTTAGTGATCTAAGTTAATTCATGAAGGGTGATGTTTTCTTTTATTTTCTTCATGTCCTTAATGATGTTGTATCCTCCTTTACTATGTTCCTCCTTATTTTGAGGTTGATCATTTACTTTTAGGGGAGGTGGATTGTTGTTAGCTTATGGATTTGGTGGAATAAATGTACTATTTTTAGGGATAGACATGGTGAGTGGATGCCTATTCCTCAATTGGTAACCACCTTTTTATAATTTTTATAAAGTATGAATCTCATCGGTATTGTTCTCTAGTACATTTTCATCTTTGCTCAGGAAAGGAAACTCATGAGTCTCAAAAAATATGGTAGTGCTTGAAGGGCCAATGTCTTAATGAGATTCTAGTGGATTATACATCTGATATTGCCTTGCCACCTCTCTTTGAAAGATCTCAAATGCTACATAAAACTCAACACAATCAAGTTCACCATGATGAGAAGTATTATGTATTCTGCACCAATTAGGCAGATTTGTCTCTAGCATGTTGATTTTTGGAGGCTTGTTGAGCTACTCTAAGTTATTCTCAAGCCTATTGAATGGTTTATTATACCTTTGGAACCTATAATTATGATTTCCACTTAGGCCATTAGTATTGCCTATCTTTCTTTGCATGCCCAAGAAATCATTAATTAACTTCTGAACTATCTTTTCTATATCATCCATCTCTATTATTATAGAGTCAATGCCCTTGAAAATAGTAGTAGAGGATGTAGTCAGATGTTGATTCTTCTAGTAACCATTGCCTTGTGCATGGTTGCTTAAAAAAATATAATTTTGATGTGTTGTCTATGTTAGAGAAGATAACATGTATAACTAATTCTAATTGAATGCAAGGATATTTTGCTTCACATGTGGAGCTAGATTAGTGCTAAGAGACAACTATTAACACCAAGTATGCTAGGTACCTAGGAATTAATATATTTATCAATGTTGATGGCCTCTTCATAATCCAATGCCAAGGTGGTTACAGTAATAACCCTTCTCAAAAAAACTATAATAATTAGATCTAGAGCATTCTTATACATTTATAATGCCAAACATTCTCCTAGTTTATATGCTAGGATTAACCAAGTATACATCTTCTAGAAGCTTGCATTGAAGGCTTATATTGGCTCATTAGGCTCCCTCTTCATGCTAGTAAAGTGCTAGAATATTAAATTAGTGATAGTGACTTGTCTGAATTATGCAATAAATGTAGCTTGACATGCATTCTAGGAAGTATAGAATTCTCTATCAGATTAAGATACCAATCATAATTAGCATACATTAGTGTAAAAGGAAAAAACCTACATGTAACATATTCATTAATCTTAGCAAAGCTTTGAAATACTTGTTTTTTCTTCTATCATTCTTCCTCCTTACGGAGAGAAGGATGGTAGATACTTCTGAGGATTCCTAGGTAGGTCATGCACATCCCCTAGGATGGAAATAGCAGATCCAACTAACCAAGGTGGTTGATCCATTAGATAACTAACAGGGGGATGTTCCTTACTAGAGAAGGTTTTTAACCTTTGTTATGGATAGGGGTAGTTGGTATAAATCTAGGCCTCCTATGATTTGACAAGGGTGAAGCTAGAATAATAGCTTGAGAACTAGATCTAGTCACTTTCTTGGGTGACTCTAGTGCAACTTAATATAGAAACTAACCTCTTTTATTGAATGTGCTTAAGGCCCTCTTTCTAGGGCCATAAATAGTGTTGATGTGGTTTTTATACACACTAGATTTCAATGAGGTAGCCTCTAACATTTTTGGATATCAATGGAGGTAAACTCCACTCTATGTCATGACTTGTAGGTATACAATTTTAACAAACTAGTGATAGAATAATAGGATTATGAATAGAGGAATGGTCTCTAAAAGGAAATAAAATCTAGATGGGTTGGTGACTAGATGGATACCAATATAGAGTGGGTAGGTCCCAAAAATAAAAACAAAATAGGGGGAAATGTAGGTAAGAAAATAAAGATTCTATACTTTGAGAAACCACCTCTCGAGTGGGTTTCTAAGTGGATAAGTGCTTTCAAAACCAATGTCTATTACTAGCAGCTATTACACACACATAGATAGACATGGTCAAGAAGTCTAAGATAATTTGATATAGGAAACTCAAAGGCCTTAGTCAAAAGTTTCTCATTTTAGAGAATCTATTGTATACCCTTACTCAAGAGATTATGACTCAGGCTAAGGAGGTATCTGAGATAGCTGTTGCACATACACAAAAAACTACATCAATGAAAACACCTCTACACCTTAGAACAATGAAACAATCAACTTATTTACCAATGATCAATGTAATTTTTTAATCATTTAATAGTTATTACACATCTTAAAACTAGCATAATAATCATGATAAGAAAGAATTCATCATAGTTATTTCACACTAAGAATTATTGAATCAAAAAACTAAAAAGATTAATCTTAATTACACATAGATTGGCAATAAAATGCACAAACACACTTGTTGACAATCAAGAATTTATTCTACTTCTATATTGAAATTTTTTAACCCTTTAAAAATGTAGGTTACATATGTTTAATTAGACTTTGGAAGGGGTCACCTCATCCTCCAAGTACATGCAAAATTTTATTGATTGGCCTAGTTAAAACCTTAGTTCTAACTGTAGTGTTAAAACCCTATAGATTTATCTTACATTTATCAATAGTTAAAGTCAACCTTTACAAAATCATAAAACGTGTGTA
Source organism: Torreya grandis (assembly GCA_037957365.1). Taxonomy (NCBI): domain Eukaryota; kingdom Viridiplantae; phylum Streptophyta; class Pinopsida; order Cupressales; family Taxaceae; genus Torreya; species Torreya grandis. The sequence continues at coordinate 89,677 of JARHVA010008163.1, forward strand.
TAATTACAAAATAAATAAGCAAATTTTACATCAATTTTGAATCATAAGATAACTACAAGTACAAAATTGATGCCATGATATTGAATTTACTTGCACAAAACTAGCCCTTAAGACTAAGTGGATGTCTGCATGGATGTGTTAACCTTAGTGGGAGTCATCATTGTTTGTGTAGGCATTGAACTAGATATAGCAACTTAATTTTTATTATTCTTCACCTCTAACTCAAGATAATACTTGTGACTCTCATCATGTTATTTCCTTATAATTTCTAAGTTTAATAGTGAGGGTCTATGTACCTTGTTAACTTGATCTAATAGTTTTGCATGTTCTTCCTTTGTATTTTGGAAGTTGATTTTAAAAAATTTAACTTTAGTTACATTTTTCCTTACAAAACTTAACTCATCTTAAATTTCCTCTAGTTATAAACCTTATAGACTCTACTTAAAATTGTTATAAACTTCTTGAATGAGCTGATCAAAAGCCATTTTGTTTATGAGCTTCATGTAGCATCTTTTGCCTCTAATAATTTTAAATTATTCAAAATTTTCAAAATGAGTGCCTCATGCTCTTGGTATTTGGGAATCAATGCCCCAGTTTTTATCACCCATTCTTTCATGTCTTGTGTTCTAAATACTACCAAATTGAGGGCATTAGATGCCTCTAATGGTGTCATTAGGTCTATATGGCTGTATGCCTTATTAGTTGTGTACAAGATCAATAAATTAAGTGTATTCTCATCTACCTTTAAATAATTGATGCATTTGAGCAATATGAGGGGCTAATTTATCCCCCATTACTTCTAGTGCCTTTAAATTATTATAACATTTAGATATAACTTCTTGTACTTTAGCTTCAATCCCTACTAGAATGTGAACTGTTTGGTATTATTCCTTTATTTGTTCTAGTTCTTGTTCTAGCTCTTGTCTTGCCAATTTTTCCCCTTCATACAATGTTATCATATCATCTTTGTGGGCTTCTCCTAGGGTATTGAAATCTTCACTATATTGGGACTACCCCAACTATATATTATACCTTTTAGACAAGGCATAGACCTCCTACCCCTCTTCCAAAATGATCTCCTTGCCACCTTCATCCTCTAACTTCCTCTTTATAACCCTTTAAATGTTCCCATAAGGATTATAAAATAGGTTTGTTATTGATGGGAGCTCTATAATTTTGAAATTTGGCATTTGGGTAACCTTAGTTATTTGATCAATTTCCCATGGGAGAATCACTATCTGGGTAGAGTTTATTTATTGTGTGTCTCTAGTTGCAGCCTCCACCTCAAGATTTTATGTTGATTATTTCTATTTTGCTCTTTTGAGGACTATGTTAGTAATGGAGGGACAAATGATCATGGACCAATCCATGCCTCCATATTGGGGGAGTGGGTGGATTGTAATGACTTGCTTACCCCTTTTTCCCCTTCCTAAGATCATGACAATGGTCTCTTGGGATGAACTGGTGGATGGCATTAGTAATGTGATTTATGTAGAAGAAACATGGAGTTTTGGAGTGGCTAGGGCTATTTCAATTTTCCTAGTGTCCCTTTTCTTCTTCATGGTCCTAACTATGGTAGTCCTAGAGGGAACATCAGTAGTAGTAAGAGTAATGGATTTGGGTGGAATTATAGGGGAAGATGAAACAATGGTAGTATAAAAATCCTCCTCTATCTTGGGAGTGAGCAAAGGTATGTGCAAGAAAGTGGAAGAGGATAATGAAACATTAGGGGTGGAGGTGACATCATCCACCTTGGGAGTTCTCAAAATATCACTAATTGAAACTAAACCAAAAATAAGAACACATGAGGAGACTAAGGAAGTAGGGTTTGAAGGCTGAGCCTTTTTACCTAAAGAGTCATCTATGGTTGGTGTCTTCCCTTTATCAGTCATAAGGCTTAGTTCCTTGGTTCTTTCCATCTCTTCTTCTTCATCAAGTTCTTGCTCTACCTTAAATTGTTGAGGAACTAAAGGCAAGCCCTGTGGTTGATCTACTATTGGATTATCTATGAGGGTAACCCTTGGTTTCCTTATATAACAAATATTGGTCTTCATGTCTAAGGAGGATCCTTGTTAGATTAAGTAGCCTCCTCTATAGCTACTAATTTCATTTTAGAATCCTATAATTATGGTGTAGCTATAGGTGTTTGTACTGGGAAAGCAACTATGTGCTCTTGTTTTTCTTCATCAAAAGGATCTATGTTAATGGATCCCTTAGAGCTCTCCTTGGATCAGGTTCTCTCAACCTAGGATCTTTCTTAATATCCTTTCATAAAAATGGAAGCTCCCCCTTGGGATTATATTTGTTATGGGTGTTGGCTATTTCATAAATCTAAAGTTATCCATTCTTTAGTAGGTGATAGCCTAGTACTCATGTCTTATACTGATATTGAGGGCTCTCACTGAATTATCCTCATATGATCTTAGTTTAGGCTTGCTAGTTTTGTCCTCTCTAGGACCTAGGCATCATCCTTTGCATTTAAAAATAGAAAATCATGGTCATAGGGGACATGTTGGTATGGGATACCAAATCCCTAAATATTATTTTATATATGACCATGGGGATCTCGGTCCTTATGTGGCACTATGGGCAAGTGATAGCTTTTTATCTTATTATTGTTGTCTTCAGAATGCTTCCATTATGCATAATACATAATGAAAATGATAATATGTGATCCATATAATGTGCCTTTATTATATTTTATCAAGTCCTCCTTGATGCTCTAGTAGAGCTGATATGCAATTTATTGCTCTACTATTTTGTCTAGTATATATATGGGGAGGCATAAGGGGTTGAATTTATGACTAGCAACCATAATTACTATATAATCAAGATATACCCAGTAGTCAGCCCTAGAATCTAGTGTATCTACTATTCTTTTTCTAATTTTAGGTAGGGTAACCCCATGAATTACCTATCAAACTTGAGGATACACATCCTTGGTAATTTAGACAATGTGCTTTTTGTATGCATGAACTAGTAGTAATCACAAATGCAATTATTAATGCAATATGTGGTCAATCTCCAAAGCTCAAAAAGATCTCTATAAACTATGCCCATTATCACATCTAATAAATATGACATCATGCAAAACGGCCTACTAGAGTGGGCCACTTACTCTTATACAGACCTTGTTCCCTTAGCTAGAAGATGATGATTTCTCCCAAGGTAAAAGTCACATTGCTAGTCATTATCATATGTAGTATTGACACCTAATCCATATTGATAAAATGGATGATAGGCATGCCATACATCCTATTTAATAATGCCATCCCAATCCACACCCCCATTTTGAATTTTTTAATGGGGGTGGGAGACTTTACCTTTAGGACCATTGTCTCTCCAAGGAAAATCCATGAGCTAAGCACTTTATCCATTGAATTTTATTGGTTATATGTAACCAGCCTATGTTTATCAAAAATTGTCTCTAGAACTAACAAAGATAGATACCTTTGAAATTCATCTCTATTGATATAGGCCATGACTATCTAGTGATCCATGTGGTGAAAAAATGCATCTTATGTAATTTTCCCAACAAAGAATAAATCCTATAGAAGGTTGATACAGGGCATGACCTCAGGCTTGGTCATTACATAGTGTAGCCTTTGTCTCTTAAGAGATAGAAAATCTATAATAAATTGGCACTCTGTGCAGGATAGATTTTCTTCAAGTGAAAACACATCAATAGCATCCACAATATCCCATAATTTTTAGTAGTTAACATACCTATTATCAAAGATAGTTACATCATATACTATGTTTGTGAACTCTATTGAATCCTTGATAGAGAATGGGGATGGTGGACATGATCCCTTAAAGTTATTGGATGATGATGCTATTTTAATTATGTGAAATGCTTAAAATATGGTTTACATGTATCATGAAAAACTCTTTTCCATTGGTCTCTTGTTTACCTGTAATGGGTTCGTAAGTAGCTAGGGCTTTCATTTACTGAGTAAAAATTGAGTTTAAATTCATTTGTGAATAATGAATACATTGATACCTTCACATCATGTATATATCCTTAGAATTCAATTCCATTTCATACATTATTAATGTTTAATTTTTTGATGTTTTTTTTACCTACATAGATTAAATCTCATTAGTTTAGTTGGTGGGTATCTTTGGTAACTATCGAGAAGTTTTTTTGCTTTATTAGCTAAGTCTAGTAGGATTTCAGTAGTCAGGAATTGGGAGTTAGGTTTTGTGTCAGCACTAATCCAAAAAAAAATTTGAATAAATCTTTCAAACAAAAATCCTAAAGACCAAATCTCTTAAATTAAATGTTTAAAAAAAATGTCCAAACAAAAACACTGAACAAAATCTTTGAATTGCATAAAAGCTAATGATGATTACTTTGGATAATTTATCTGATGAAAAGTTTTGATATAGAATTTCCAAATAAGGAGTCCTAAAAAACTATGTCCTTTAGAACATTTATTTGAACAAAATGTTTGATGCAGAAACTCTGAACAAAAATTTTGTTACAAAAGTCCTGAGAGACTAAGTCCTTTAGAACAAATATTCAAAAAAAATTATATCATGGAAAATCTGAACAAAAATTAAGATACAAAATTCTTGATAAACAATTTTTGATACATAATTACCAAACAGAATTCCTAAAGACCAAATCCATTGAAACAAATGTTCAAAAAAAATGTCTGAAAAAAAAATTTGAGCAAAAAAGTCTACAGACCAAATCTCGAATAATTTATCCAAAATAAAACTAAGTCCAAAAACCTATATAGTATGAAAACCCCCAAAATGCATTAGTAAGTTAGTCCAAAATGTATAATATCAATGCTTTTTACTTATAATTATGAAGACTAAGGAGCAATCTGATAAAAATCACACAACTACATAGAAGAAGGGCTCAACAAACAAGGCCAAAATCCAAAAAATTGGGTTCCTATTTATTTTATAAAATAAAATGGGAATGTAAGGTATAAAACATTCCATGGTGTGTTAAAACTCCTTTAAAATAAGAAAACAATACCACTCAGGTCTTTGGCATCAACTAGTTCGAGCACTAAGCAAAGGCTAAGGATGGTCATAGCAGACCTAAAGAGGAAGAATGATAGAGGTAAAATCATGATCCATTATAATAATATGGAAAGGGATGAATTTTCATACAAAAATATTACAAGTAGGTCTTTAGGCCACCAGGATCACATATAGATGGCCTAATGTCTTGAGGCTCAGTTTAAGCCTATAAGGCCTAAAACCCCACTTAAGCCTCAAATCCACAACTCCATCCTTGTGAAAATAAATATCCTCAAGTAGGTATGGGTCCATAAAAGGATGTATTATGGTTGTATATTTATTTTTATATATTTTTTATGCAAGAGAAGATATGGGAAGTGGCAATTTGACCTAATATCCCTCCTCGAGCTTCATCAACCCAATCTACTAGTTTGAGCTATTATTTTAAGTGCTCATATATTACATGATAAGATGCAAGGGGCCCAATAATATTATGGGAATTTGAGTAACCCTATTCAATTTCCATCCATATATGAGATAGATGGTTTTATGGGGGTAGCTCTATGAACAATCCTTAACAATGTTATCATACCTAGAATGCTTAGTAAAAGCTAGAGGACTGCCAACCTTTGATCATAATTCACCATAGAGGATGCATGGGACTAGGAGATGTTATGGGGAATTGAGGGGTATATTTACTCAAAATTAGTGACATTAATTTTGTAATCTAAGGCATATACTCTATGAACCATCATTAATATGGTAGGCCATTCTAAACCCTCCAAAACCCTAATAGAGAACCCGATGGATAAGAGACTCTTCTTGATGATTCTAGTGGCCATGATATACCATGAAAACATCATTAAATCACCTAAATATATTTTATTCCCTTTTACATCATAAATGTTTCACATGTGAGGCCAAATATGTAGGAAAATGGCTTTTGAGGTCTAGTTTTGGGTCTATTTTCTTAATTCCAAGCATGTTGAGGGTCCTGAGTGAGTAAAAAGGCCTCTTGACCCTATAAAAAGGTAGGATAATCTTAAAAAAATTACTCCTAAACTCCCATATTAATGCAAATAAGCCTAATATGTATACTTTAACCTAATTGGGAAGATAACCTTCATTTTCACTAAGAAAGGAGTGTTGCAAGCCTATTCACATGGTGATGAGCCTCTTAAAGGCAGGAAAATTATTGTACCAACCTCTTCAAGTAATTATCAAACTCATCACTTACCTAAAATCCTCTAATTCCCAATTCTCTCACCCATTAGGAGAGCAGTGCATTGATTGGGCTAAGAATGACATAGAGGTTGGTAGTTATACAAGTAATGGATAGGTTCAAGCAAGTAACTGCCTCTCATAATGAGTGCATGACCTCTTATTACATGAAGTAGTGATGGATAAGTTTAAAGGTGCATGGAATATTTATGGGGTCAACTATGACCAAAAATATGTCATCCACCATACCTCTACAACCAAGGGATCATTGTAGACCATTTTGTAGCCAAGGCAATGCATGTGAGAGGTCATAAAGTTGTTTTTGATCCTTATTCATGTTTATAATTGATTTTTGAGTAAATGAGGTTCATCATGGCTTCTTTTCCATAATTATATGCCATATTATCCTTCTATCCCCTTCTGATATTCTATAAATTGGGCTTTAAAATCCATTATATGAATCCCTCAATTGGGTATGAAGAAACTCTACCTAATTATGCATTATAACATTTGAACCAATATAAGGTGTGGTTCATATTATCCATCATAGTTTAGTGTGTTTTAAATATGTTTATTTTCACAAGTGTTTGAGTCTTATCTCCCTTTACAAGTCCTTGTTTCTCACCTAGTTTCTAGGAGATTATTCTAAATAGGTCATATGGTGTGTGAAAGTGTTAGTGATTGTGCTTAGATTAGAATCTAATTAGAAGTGTCTTAAATCAAAGATCCCATTCATTACCCTAAATTTTTATTCATATATCATAGCCTCTATGTGAATCTTTGATGCTTAGGAGTCTTTTGGAGAGAGTGGTTTAGTGTTTAGTCCTTATCTTACTCATAAGTGTTGTTGAAAGGCCAAATAGAGAGGACACATGTTAGTGCATCACCTCCCATATATTAGGGTTGTTTCATGTATCCTTTTATCACTTTTTCTTATCAAAAAAATAGGTTTATTAATTGATCCTAGATGATGCATCAAGGGAGCTAGCCCCAAAACTAGAGGTTCATCTTACTCAATAGGCTACCCAAACCTAGAGGTGATCCCATTGTATTAACTGGATGGGGTATGTTTGAAACACCTTTACCTCAAGGGTGTAATTGAGACTAATAAAAATTATATGACCTAAATCTGAATGCAACAAAGCAAATGTGAAGACAAATCTAGAAGCATCTAGGTGGTTGCATCTTTTTTCAGTATGTATTCCGTATAAGATAGCAATATCAAGTTTAGATAATAGCATTGATGCAACCATCCCAAGCTAATTATATTGTCTAAGGCTCAAGAGGCACTCAATATATAGTTTGAAAACTATTACATAATCCTCTTCCAGTTTACTTTCTACCTATTCAATGTCTAGAACTATATTAGTATCAAAAATAGCTAAGTATATTTTTTTTATCATCACAATATCTAGCATAGTTGTACTTACTATTTTTAGCATATCTTAGTTTAATGAATTTATCATATGTTATATCTAAGTTTAACATCTAATTATCATGTTATAGATATAGTTTATAACATTTTTACCTTAGGCTATCTCTATCCGCTTCAACCCTAGATAACCCAAATCTAGATTATTAGGGTTAAACAATATTGTAGATACCCATAAATAGGTATGTTTGGTATCTTTTAGTTGAAAATTTTTATTTCAATAGGAAAGATTGGACCCTATCATTTTAGTCATCTGATATCCCAATATCTACACCCTCAATGATGAAGTCCACAATATACTTAGAGATGTCAAAGATAGTGCCTGTGCCATTTTGTGTAAAATGTGGAAAAATAACTTGTTGATCTCGATCTACCTATTTATTGTTGTTTTTTTATTGTTAATAGATGGATAATTACCCTTATTGCATAGTCATTAATTTTATCTATAAGAAGATTGAACTTTTCTTCTTATAGTTAAGTAGCTGAGCAATCCTCTATATCTCATCTAAGTTGAAAATCCCTCGCTTGATGTATTTTCCTAAATAAGGAAGTCCATTGGACTCGATGATGCATTTTTTTGAGATCTTCATCCTCCATCAAAAAAATAAATTCGACTTTTATGGCCACATGAATAGGAAGTGCAACAATTATCTAGTTTACCAAAATAGGGGACCTTGAATAGCTGGAGTACTCCCACCTTTTTGAGTACTTATTTAATAGATATATCAAATATGGTGGCACCTTTAGGGGTCTTCTTGCCAATGTCCACTAAGTAGTCATTTCTCATGTTAGTCTCAATATTTTCTCCTTAGTGGTTGTAATCCTTTATTTTTCACTGAGCTACCTATGACTCCATATCTTCCCCTCATGGTACTAAAGCTACATATTACATTTCAACACCTCTATCATTTCCCTCTCATCCATTTCCTCAATAGTGATCTCATTAATATATATTAGCTCGGCTCTCAGTTCTTCTTCCTTGACTAGGTACCTAGGAATTCTAGATTTGGGGGGTGTTTGAGCTCCATACACTACTCTAGACCTACCAAATAGGAAATACAAACAAATAACATAAACTTTATTACAACATGACTCAAACATGATAAACATTGTAAAACTTGAGCCAACTAACATTGAAATGCCTAGGGAGCCTTTCACCCTCCAATGTGCATATCTTGAATGTGTTAGTATCCAAAATATCATGGATAATGTTAGGCCCTAACTAATGCATTTGAAGCTTCCCTAGATGCTTCAAGTACTTGGAATTATAGAGTATAAAAGGGTCCCCTTCAATCAATATATTTCCTTTTATATGTTGATCATGCCAAGCTTTCTATCATTACTTCTCCATGGTTTGGATCCATCAAGTGATAATGAACCTTTCATCCAAATACATGAGATCATATAGGCATTTATTGAGTGATTCATTATCTTCTAGTCAGCTTACACACATAATGTGCAAAGATGGAACTAGAAATTACATTAGGAGGACTGTGTTGGTCCCAAATACAAGTTGAAATGGAGTGGACTTATTTAGGCACTTGTAAATTATCATGTAGGCCCACAATAATACTACACATGGTCATCCCACTCCTTGCACCAAATATCAAAAATCTTAGTTAGTGTTTTACCAAGAATATTTTTCAAAGCCTCCATAATCTCATTTCCTTACAGGTGGTATGAAGTAGACTTGTGATGCACAATCATGAAATCAAACAATAATATGTGCATGATATCATTTATGAAGTGGGTACCATGATCACTAGTTAAGATCAAATGGAACCCATAATATATTATGGTAATTTACCATAAAAAATGTGTGGTAATTGTAGCCTTTTAGTTCTAAGTTGACATTACTTTAATCCATAAATTAAAATAGTTAGTGGCTATGTATAACTAGAGAGATTGGACCCACAAAATAATTAACCCATTTTTAAAATGTCTTTTGGGCTAGGATTGGTACCGAGGGTATAAAATCATTACGGTCGGTTTCCCCATTCTCTAATAAATATCACATTTTCATGCATATTATTTGGCGTCATGGAACAATGTAGGCCATTAGAGGCCATAAAATAGGATCTTGCATGCCATCACTTCTCAAACAAAGTGTCCTCATATAATACCTTTGTATCCTTATTTTAACACTTCCAAATGCTCATGTTTAAAAATACATATGTGAAGGACTTCATCGTGCCCAATCTTATAAATTTATACACTAACAAGTTGATATGGGGAAACACAATTAGCCACTTGTTCCTTTTCTTTGGTGGAAAGGTTACTAAGAGATATACTATATATGAGGAAATAAATAATATTGTTAATATCCTTAGGGATGCATAGGACTACATACAATTGATCATCCATCAGGACATATTCAATGTTCTACACATCCCTTGAATTGATGTGCAATAGATGGTCAAGACCCAAGTTTTTTTTTTAAAGATTCACAACCATATAAAATTAGAATGATTGAAAAAACACAAGCCACTAATAGATCCTTCCATGGAGCACTAAATTATTTATAAGTTTCAGATTAAGGTAAAAGCAGGTTTTAAAGGGGCCCCAAAACCCTTTACAGATCAAGAAAGATAAAACATTACAAACCACCATGGAAGGCAAACCCACTGAGAAACAGTAACAAAACCAGGTTTTACTAGGACCTAAAACCTAAACAAAACCAGGTTTTATAACTTGAAACAATGCTAAAAATATATATATCATTAGCAGCAACCATTTGCCATGACAATAAGAAGCCCCAAAATACCTCTAGTTTCTCTGTCACCAAGAAAGTAGAAAACACCATCATATCCAGCAATAATGACAGCCAAACCCAGGTTCGATCCATCAAACCCTAAAAATGCACTACCCACAAAAATAGCACCACAAACAAAGAAACAAAACCCATTACCAGCACCACCACTGCCCTTTTCGTCCACCTGATCATCTTCCCAACCTCCCCCTCAGCAGAGGATATGCTGCCATGGCAAACAAATCGTCAGAGAAATCCCCAACATCAGGAAGCACCTCAATATGAGCAACGACCCCAATTGACAGGATGTGATAGCAAATAAAGTAGCCACCAAGGTTAGGGCTTTTTTTTCAGTACTACGGCCGCTTAATAACACGTTGTGTGGCTCTCCCATAGGGGTTTCCCCCAACAAAACCACAACCCCTGGATCTGTCGCCGTCACTACCCATTCCATCCACCCAGACATCTGTAAGATCACCCCCTCTGCTCAGAGGAAATGCTGCCATGGCATTCAAAATATTACCTTAAAAGTTAGATAAATGGCATGGCCAATAGATACTAGTGAAACTTTTTTAGTGCATACACTATGGTCAGTGCTTCATGCTCAATGGTTGTATATTCTTGCTCAGATGTTGTAAGCTTCCTACTAGAATATTAAATGGGATGATGTATCTTATTATCACCCAATTGAGTTAGGATGGCACCTATGATTATTCTTAATGCATCAACATGCACATAAAAGGGTGTCATCTAATTGAGAAATTTGAGGATTGATGCACTTATTAATCTCTTATTTAATGGGTCAAATACCTTCTCTTATTCCTTATCCCATATGAATGGATTATTATTATGTATAAGTTCTTCTAGTGGCATGATGATCTTAGCATAATGCCAAATGAATTTATGGTAGTGGTTGATATGTCCCAAGAATGTGTGTACTTCCCACTAAGTGGTGAGTACCTTGAGATAAAGAATGATAGCCACCTTAGTAGGGTCAATAATGATGTTTTCCTTACAAATAATGTGGCCAAGCAATGTCAGTGTCCAGATTTGTCAAAACTATATAGTTTATCCTTTTCTATATCTTTCACTTTGTGACCATTTTGTTAGCCCTCTTTTCCCATCCTATGGTTGGCTTTTTGTGTGTCACTAGATTCTAATTCAAATTTAAAAGGTTCTTTTATATATATATATATATAAAGGCTATAGTGTAATTAACACACCTAATAATTTGACAAGGCAACTCTCTAATTAGAAAGTAATGATTATTTTTAGGCTATCAAATTACACTACAGCATTGAACCAAATATCTAAGGCATTAAAAATGTCAAGTATACTATTAAATCAGTTGTACCAAGGGTTACTATGAGAAAGAGCATATAGTTACACTATTAAAATTTCACACATGCATATGAGGGAGAACTACATGTGATTCTAAGGCTCTCTTTAGAGTATTGGCTATATAGGTAGCACTTAAAAAAATGGGTTTGCTAGGTCTAGTTTGACTCATGTTACTAACCCCTTTTTACAAGGTTTCAAGAATTACAATGCAAAGGAACTAAAGCTACTTATTACCTAAATATGGCACATATAAAAACACATCCATTGATTTAAAATAGTTATATGGGTCAAAACACTAGCTTGATATAAATTTGGAATCATTATTGTTCATATTCTTGACTAGATACCTGCATCAAAATTAGACACAAGTTTGATGTTACTATCCCTGGTTGACAAAATTGTTTGATAAATAAAAAAGTTAGAATACATATTGAAAAAAGTCAATATCTTTAGGGCATCTTTGTGACAATTCTTGATCACTACCATAGTCCAGAACATAATAATAAATAAAATATTCTCTCCTTTATCCCTTGGTTGCTTAGTACTTGTATTTTATTTCACATGCCTAAATGAGGTATTTTATCAAAGTACTTTATTAAATTTCTAAAATATAAAAATTACATGATTGCATTCAAATAGTTTTATTACTTGTATGTTTCTCTTATGAATCCAAATGCATTAAAACATTTGGTGAACTCATCCTATGTTTTTTGAACCAGAACCCTAGTTTACATATTAGGGTTTTCACCTTCTTCAAAATTTCATCTCAGATTTCTATATTTTGTTTTCAGATTTGATTTCTCTCACTTATATGGGCATATCTTAGGAATGCTTAGTTACATTTTTGTTTTCATCCTTCTGGACTTTGTAGTCATCTTAAACTTTATAACCCTTCTGGAGTCCTTAATGAAAGGTTATGAATGGAAGCTTAATTATGATTATTTATTTAATCCACCTGATGATCAATGTATTGCATATGAAGACTTAGAAGAACATCAAAAACATGATAAAACCTATTTTGATTACAACTATGATAATGAAAAAAACCAATGGTGCAAACATAATTATACATGAGCAAAGTAGTGATCATGATGTTTCCATTTTTATTTATGAATGTTATGAAATACCTCTTGGTAATGATACCTCTCTTATTCCTCTCTTTTATGATACTGAAGAGCCAACCAATGTGTAAAATGATATCATTCATGATATTAAAAGTCAAACTATTGCATCTATACCCTCTTTATTTATTTCAACGAGTGTGATTCTCCCCTTTCTAATGTTGAAAATGTCAAAGAAGCTACATGTTCCTCTGATATATCTCGTAATGCAAATATTGATGAAATAAAGTGTGTGTATCCTTCCCCAAATAATAATAATTTTTAAAATTTCATTCCTTTTTTGCTTTATTCAAATGAAAATAGCCAACTTTCTTCTTCCCCTCTAATTTCTGATTAGAATAATACATGTCCCATATCTCTCATTGTTTTGATTGAAGATAAAAGTGAGAGTGTATATGAAAACCATTAGGAAACAACTAAAAAACATACATTGTTTAGGGACACAAGAAAAATCCAAAGTATATTTGAGGTATATTTTTCACAGATCAAACCATATAAATCCAAGCAACAACAAAACATATTTCCCAAAGGTTTCCTGATGAAATAATTTCCTAATAAAAATAGAAAGGATGCAAATGATAGTTATGTCAATGTTCATTTCTCACATAAAAATGACATACCTCAAGTATGAAAGTGATATTTCATTCTTTATACCGTTTTCCCATGGATGTGAAAGTAAACCTAAAAGTGAAGGTGAAATTCCTCCATCTCTTGATGTAGTACATAAAATAGCAAATTTTTCTTCCCCTTTCTTCATTGCATCTTCCGATCAAAAGTAGAGTGTGATTAGAATCTAAATTATTTATCCTAATCTTATAATACCTCATGAAATTTCAATAAATATAGCACCTTGTTATTTCCAAAATCAGCTCAGCTCATTTTTTTGGAAAAACCCCTTGCAAAACTTGTCTGTTTCACCCTGTGTCTCTCTAAGTCTATTTTTGAGATGGGTTTTTCTCATTCTCATCTTGGCCCAACTGCACCATTCAAAATTCATAACATCTTTCCATTACATTTTCCCCAAAACATGAAGGTTTTTACGATCTTGATATGACCAGGGGACCAAAGTCTAGCTTTTTCAGAGTTAGCCATTTTCTTCCATTCTTCATATACGGGCGACAAATTTTGCCGCTAGTACTTTTTTCCCTTTGACATGCAAGGGCGGTGATTTTTGCCACCCCTGCATCTTGACCTGCACAGATGGAAAATTTTGCCACCCCTACATTTTTTTTCCATCTATCACATGTAGGAGTGGCAAAATTTACTGCCCCTGCATGTCCCTTGTAATTCCCAGTGTAAGGGCAGTGATTTTTACTGCTCCTACACTACCTTAGTTTCCATGCACAGCATTTATTGCCATACACACCAAGTTGTTGGGGTCAATTTTCACCCCATTTAATCTGGTTTTAACTTCATTTTCCTTCATTCTTCCTCCTACCCTCTACCTCTAGATGATCTAGCGAATGGGTAAAAGTGCATTTTGACATATTTGAGCTCATGGCACGCATATTTTCCCAGGTAAGTTTTTGTATTTGTCATTTATTTTTTCTTCTCTTTAAGTTTGCTTTCATTCTTGTTTTTATTTTTTCCCCCTTCCTCGTCCGCCTTCCTAGCTTCCTCTTCATGCTAGGGTGGAAAATTTCACCACCCTCCATTCTTGCATGTAGATTTCTTGGTCTTCCCTACTACTAGTGGTGATTTTCACCACCCTAGCCTTATCTTTTCTGTTCACCTGCATTTGTGGCAAAAATTGCTGCCTATATAGGTTCACCCATTACTTGCGTGGGTGGCAAATTTTGCCACCCATGCAGGCCAAACATGCACAGGTGACAATTTTTGTTACCCTGCATTTTCCAGACCAACCTACATGAGTAGTGAAATTTGCCACTCATGCTCCCTGCTTCTCACTTACCTACAAGGGTGGTGAATTTTTTTGCCAATGTAGGCTGAACCTACACAGGCAGTGAATTTCACTGCCCCTATACTTCACTATACATTCTTCATGCATGGGTGGAAAATTTTGCCACTCGTGCACCTTTTTTATTTTTCCCCTTCATGTAAGAGTGGTAAATTTCACCGCCATGCATTCCACATGCTTGGGCGGTGAATTTTGTCGCCCTTGTAATTTTCCTCCAAATTTCTCCAACTCTAGAGAAATTTTCTTCTTTTTCATTTTTTCACTTCCTCCCCTTTTTCCCTCATTTTCCAACCCAACCGTGTTAAGTTCCCTTCCTTGGTCATGATCACCCAACGTGCGAATTCCCCAATTTTCCCACTGTTCCCTAATTGCATAATCATAATTGCAGTTCCCTCTGAAGATTCTTGTTCATTAGCACCTGTTTAATTAAGACCAATTCCAATGACTAAGGCTTCTCCAAAAAATTCAAAGGCCATGAAGTACCAGTACCAAGGCATTTTTTTGATCATCTCAGTCACCTCGAATGTTGACGACATTAGAGATACAGAGATTGGCCACATGGATATGGCTGAGTTCATGACCAAAACCAAGGCAACAAACCCAAGCTCCAAAATGAAAAGGATCATCGAGAGCAACATTCATCTAGTTGCCACTTTCCCAGTAGCGGCACATCATACAGAGTTCATCCTCCAGTGTGCCCAGTTCTACAATAAAGAGACTAGATCAGTCTCTGATGCCAATGGCAATGTGATAATTTGACTGGACCCCAAATTCATTGATAAATTCTTCATGTGCCCTCCTTCTATTGAAGTACTAAGAATTGACTTTGTAGAAGCATAGAAAGAGTATGACAAGGACCCCAAAAGGGCAATGAAGGTGATGAATCATAGGTGGCTTAAGGCCCCTAGAACCAACTTGTCTAGATGGCCATGGAATTTTTTGAGGAGTGATTTCATTGAAGAAGTTAGTGACTTGATCACCCTACTCAGCAGAGTGCGAGGCCTCCCATCTTCTTCACAATTCTATGAATGGATGTGTCCCTTCATCAAGATCATCCTCTAAGGGAAGAAGGTCATCTTCTAGGGTGAGCAGATCAATAATGCTCTTCAAAAGCAGTTGACCAAGGTATCAACTACTTTGAAGTTCTATATGACTTCATACTTGGTGTACATAGCTACTTCCATGCAAACCTTTCTAGGTTTGACAACTAAAGGAGATATGAAGACCACCCCAGTCTACTCATATTACCCTCAGTTGACACTGCAAGGATCAATCCACCATTTTATGAGGGTAAATAATGCCTTCTTCACAGTATTGTTGTGCCTCTTTAACCCTCAACTCAAACAAAAGAGCATATCTGATGAAGCCTGGATGGTCATCAATGACTATGGTTGTATGTTCCTACAATTTCCCTCCTTCTGCTATCTTCAGATTGGCTTTTTCCAAGGCTATCCCTATATGCTCCCCAGGTTTCCTTTTGATAAGTTAGTCCTAATGGAACTATATAGACAAATGGTTGTCGTATACATTAGACAAATGGAACTGAAAAAGCCAAGTCTTAGGTTTCTAATTAAAATTGGCAGATACTCAATTTTGACAGTAGCTAAGGCCAAGGTCATGGAGATAGAGATGCAACTGGTCACTATGAAATAGTTCAAAATAAGGGACAATTTTGACTATAGGGGTGTCAAAGACATGATCAAAAGAAAGACTCAGTTTCATGAGCCTATGATCAAAGACATCTGGGTAGACCTAAGGATAGCTAAAAAATTAGGAGGATGGACTACAGTAGCCTGACCTTGGAACAAATCAAATATTTGGGGCTCATGGATATTCCCTCCAATTTGGTCAATGATAAGAATATTATCAACAATAGGTACTTGGTCGAGAAGATTGCTGACTCTCCTCTTCCTCCTATCCAGTGGTCCCAAAAAGAATTAACTTCATTGAGAAAGAGATTCGAACCAATATTGGCTAACACCAATGATTGGTTAATAGCCAAAGGGATCACGCTGAAGGAGTTCATTACAGGATCAAAGGCTAAATTCCAAGCAAAAATGAGGAAGAAGGCAGAAAATAAGACCAAGAACAAAGGTGATGTTCCTTCCCCATCTAGGCCTCACAAGCCTAGAATCATCTTTGTTTCCAAGAAGTTAAAGGTTGTTGAAGAGCTAGAATCGACAGCTAAGCGAGTTGAAGAACAAAGCTCCCAAGAACAGGTAGCTCAAAAAATGGAGACAGATGATAGGCCCTCAGAGCAACAAAGAACTGAGCCTCTACCTTTCCAAGAAGGGACACAGCCACTTACAGACGTCTCTCCTTCACCACCTCTATCTCCTATCAGTGTTCCTTCTTTTGGAGCCACCTTTCCTTCCAGATTTATGTTTGGTGATCCTCAAGGTGATTCTAGGGATACTCTTCACTCCTCTGGATCTATTCCTAGTTTGGCATCTCCTTACTTCAACCTCAGAGAAAGCTCTACTCTTGATCAATCAATGGTTGGTATGGTTTCATCAGTTACTCTAATCGTGACCACTATTACCACTAGTAGTGCAGAAGTTACCATGGTAACACCAGCCACTAGAACCATTGCCATAATTGGTACTTCTTCTCTCCCTCCTTGGATGTCAGCTTTCACACCCAAAAGGAAGAAGCTAGCCATCTCTGTAGATGACTTCGATTTTGGCAAGTTAGTGCTGGTGAAAGCTTAGGCCCCTAAGAGACCAAGGATCCTTTCAAAATTGGTTGAATAAAAGGGGCATAAATTTTTGGAAATAGCTAAACCATCATAGGATGCAACCCTTGAGGGTTTTGAAATGAGCAGCTATTCCATTTCTCGTGTTAAACTTGGAGAAGTTACTCATGAAGGTGTGAAAATTGATCTACAGTCTGTAATGGACATCATGGTCTAGAAATTTGACAGAGAAAAAGAGATGAAGGATTACTATAAGGCCAAAGTAGAGTAATTAACTGTAGTATTAAGGTAATTCACCCTTGCCCCTGAAGCAGCAACCCCAGAGGCCTTTTCCATAGACGACCCTATCATTCAAAAGGCAGAGAAAACCTATATGAAAGGGAAAGTGCTAGAGGATTACATTGAAAAGATGCACACTCAGGGAGTTTCCTTACTTACAGAGGTTGTCGAGAAGATGGACAAGATGAAAAAAGTGAGGATGGATCTAGAGGACCTTGTCTCTCTTATCTCTCAGGACATTGATAGTATAGAGAAATATCTTGGCAAGTGGAGGGAAAAGAAAGATCTGAAGAAAAGCACCTTGATTTCCATCAGTGTTATTTCCAACAAAGATTCCTATGTTGAGATTAAGGAATCACTGATATACAAGATTTAGGTACTCAAGGAGCTGATTGAAGATCTTGAGTCTTCCAAGGATACTAGCAAGAAAAGTGACACAGGCCTGTTAAATAGACTGGAAGAACTACCTTGTGACCTCACCTCTAGGGATAATCAATTTCTCTCAGCAGAAGAGATTATTCAAAGATTCTAGGGTCTGATTTAGAGGGATTTCAAAGAAAAAGCATTCTCAATGACTTTTGTGGATAATATTTTAGATACTTAGTTAACTCTAGATAATCTAAGATCCAGGTTAATGAGTCATGCCAAGGCAATCATAGCATTGAAGGATGTTGTAATCAGGGCCATGGTCATCTTCAAGAACACCATTGCACAAGACAGTATAGGAATTTAGGCATCTATCGCTATGTACAATGCTCATCTGAAGAAGTCTGGTGGCAAGAGCTAAACCTTTTTCCCCTTCTCTCTTCTTCTCTCATCATGCACTTTTGTCATGTAAAAGTGCATGCAATTTTGTAATGTGTAATTACATGTAAAAAATCTAGAAAAATATCTCAAAAGTCAAAGATGAATCATCTTTGACTAAGATATTTTTATATTATAATCTTTTTAATTTTGAAGGTTTCTCCCTATATATAGAGGTGACCTCTTTTGTAAATGGATCTCTGATAATTGAGAGCAAAAACTCTGCTAAAATTGAGACACTTCTTGAGACTTTGTGCTCAACTTGTAAATCATATTTTGTTGAATGAATGAGAAGCAGGTTTATTTCAGACTTTCTGTTGAAGTTATCTGCATTATTTAGGAAATAGTTCTTATGTCCTCTTTCCTAATAATCTCTTATTTGTTTGATTTAATAAGCAAAGTGTGTGTGTTGATATTATCTAAGGATGTTTGTAAAAGATAAAAGAGATACTTTGATCTACTTTTATCTTTGTGATCCTTTTATCCTTTCTAGTTTCAGGCAAAGACTTTGTGCTTCATTTCACTCTATGATTACGCGTATTCTGAATCGGTGAAGGAGACAATGGAAGACTTTGTGCTTACATAAGTTTCTTTCTTAACTTTGTTACTTCAGGTTATTTTTTTCTCTACACTGGATACTATTTCTGAAAAAAGATGAATGTTGTTGGCCAACAACTAGGATTTCTCTCTCTTGTTCCTTGGACATCACCTCTGAAAAAAGAGAGGTGGATGTTGTTATACCACCCCAAGTATTATTTTCTACTTAATTATATATATATAGCGTATATATATTCATAGGGAACCTCCCCTTGATGAGAGGAGAGATTTACCTCGTCCAGATCTAGTAAACCCACACTTTTCATGACGTAAATCTCCCTGTGCTGTGGTTGATATACCCATTTTGTCATCAGTTAGTTGATGACAAAATATTCACCCAACACGCCTTACAATGATAATAATGATAACCTTTGTGTTATTCAACAAGATATACCTACATATTTATACATGGGTGTTCCTTTACCGAATATTGAAAAATCATGTGAGGAGTCTATTTTAATGGATGAAAAAGAGTTTATCATTACTATGTTTCATAAAAATGGTAGTTTAAAACCAATATCAAAATCCTTAACTTATTCTTATGAAATTTTATCTATTATTACTACCATTGGATATTTACAATAATAATTCAAAACTCTTAAATTATAAATTTCCTCTCATGAAGCTATTCTTGAGGAGGATACATTAATAGAACAACCTATTTCAAGGGATGTGTTTGATTATCCTTATCCTTCAAACTTCATTATGCCTAAGTTCTCTTTTTATGGTCAACAAGACCCTATTTTTCACTTGCAACAATATATACATTTATTTGAACATTGGGCCTAAAATGGAAGCTTGCTATTAAAAAAATTCCATCATAGTTTAACCCAGGAGGCACTTGATTGGTTTTATAGTCTTCCAAATGATTCATTATCAACATTTAAACAGATTTAAGATGTATTTATATTGCATTTTCATTTTTATACATTCCCTAAATTACCATTGAAACATTTTCAAACATTGACACAAATAGAAAATGAGCCTATACAAGATTATGTTATTTGATTTAAAGATGTTTTTTATTCCTTACATTATACACCCTTAGATTTATAAATATGATGCATATTTAGTAGACATCTTCTTTATCCACTTAGATAAATAGAATTACATAAGCCATTTTCTTCATTCATTATCTTATATTGGGATGTGCACAAATATGTGTATGCTCTAATGAATACCCAAACCAAGTTGCATATTTCCTCATTCAAACCCAAACATGGTAAAAAGATTATTTACAAAGTAAATAAACAAGTTACAAAAAATATTGGAACACTTTAAAATCCTTCTATAAATCCAACCCCATATGTCACAAAATATACAATAAAGGTATTGAACAAAGGAAAGGAACATGCTTACAGAGTAACTTCCATAGTTAAACCATAGATCACTACCAAATGATAGCATATTTAGTTTGATTAGTACCGAGATAGACTACATGGCATATTATGAACTTTGTTGGATTAATGAATGATAACACTCCCTACTATTCACATTATCTACCATACTAATTTGAGAAGGCAAAAGGACAACACTTTTGCACTTACCATGGCATTAATGGACATTGAGAGAATGAGTGTTTTATTCTCAAGAAAAATATTATACAATTAACTAATCACATAACCATTACATATTGAAAAAACATATCTAGATCTATTCTACATACTTCTCCTAGCATCTTGTCTAAGAGTGTCAAGACATCCCACGTTATTCCTTGTGAGGAACACATGGTCTATCAGCCTTCATAGAAGATGACTACTAGTAGAAGTCCTTCTCCTAGTGTACTCTCCCTCAGGATTGATCTCTCCCACATTGATCCTACCATAGAATCCTTGGTCAATCAAGTCCTTCATAAAGAGACATAGGGAGAAGGTAAAGATACATAGCATACATGGGTACCTAAATAGATACATAAAGATTCACATGACATTTATATAGATACTTCAAAGATGATTATAAAAACACAATCAGTAGTCCCATTACCACATGATCATTATAATCAAGCTTTCTTATTTCCATCTAGATTTCATTGCCTATGGTGATTTGTTTATTGCTAATATAATACATGTATTCAAAAATGAACATACTTATTCCATAATTTATCAAATCCTAACATATATCACAGAAATAAATGCAATTAAAAACTACATAATCACCAACAAATATTTAAATAGTGCACATCCATTCAAACCCAAAATAAAAGTATGTGAGAAATATCATATATATATATATATATATATATATATATATATATATATATATATATATATATACATATATATATATACATATATATATATACATATATATATATATACATATATATATATATATATACATATATATATATACATATATATATATACATATATATATATATACATATATATATACATATATATATATATATACATATATATATATATATATACATATATATATATACATATATATATATATACATATATATATAAGTTGATATAATTTTTATATAAATAATCACATCAATAATTTCTCCTAGTGTACTCTCCCTCAGGGTTGATCTCTCCCACATTGATCCTACCATAGAATCCTTGGTCAATCAAGTCCTTCATAAAGAGACATAGGGAGAAGGTAAAGATACATAGCATACATGGGTACCTAAATAGATACATAAAGATTCACATGACATTTATATAGATACTTCAAAGATGATTATAAAAACACAATCAGTAGTCCCATTACCACATGATCATTATAATCAAGCTTTCTTATTTCCACCTAGATTTCATTGCCTACGGTGATTTGTTTATTGCTAATATAATACATGTATTCAAAAATGAACATACTTATTCCATAATTTATCAAATCCTAACATATATCACAGAAATAAATGCAATTAAAAACTACATAATCACCAACAAATATTTAAATAGTGCACATCCATTCAAACCCAAAATAAAAGTATGTGAGAAATATCATATATATATACATATATATATATATATACATATATATATATATATACATATATATATATATACATATATATATATATATACATATATATATATATATACATATATATATATATATACATATATATATAAGTTGATATAATTTTTATATAAATAATCACATCAATAATATGCTAAGGGCATATCCTTAGGGCTGTATTCCTCATCCCTATCAAAATACACAAACCTAGAACCTCCCAATATAGACACATTAAGATCTAACCAAGGTCCGTGTGCATGTGATAGTGTGCATACTCTCTCCTCAAAATCACCTAACCGCTACACCATATCCTCATGATACTATCACAAACTATCATAATGGACAATTAGGGTCTACATAATCTCAATATAACTCCATTATGAGATGTCATACCTATCCAGCTAAGCATGTGTCTAAAATATGGTATGTTGCCATAACTCTCACAATAGGATCAAATAAAGGTGCATGGGAACCTACAATGTCAATAACCCTTTGAATAAATCCATCTCTAGATACATCCATCAACACACTACATATGAGGTCCTGTATCACTTGATTCACCATCTTTTCCCACTCCTAGTTACCTACAGACAATCAAGATATGATACCAATTAGCTACGTATATGAAACAAAATGATTTACCTACATATATACACAAATAAAATGCAAAACATACAAACTATGGTATCACATATGGCCCAAATGGATGCCTCATCCATCAGTTATGGTCCTACAAGAACATCATCACCTATGTCACTACCTATCTCTCCTCTTGCACCACCTTATGTTGAAGTAATGACACTTGGGGGGGACTATAATAATAAATAATAAAGGCCATCAGGATCTAGCCCAACATTACACATATCTATAAATACACCCACATCATATCTTACATCCATGGGAACCATGGGATCTCACTCATCAATTAGATGCAGGGATAGATCTATAGCCATAGGTTCAGCCTATCATGCAACCTATAATGACTCTATGTCATTTTATGCCATAGATAGGGTGCCAAAGGCACTCCCTACTCTATCCTAAACTATCTTAAAACCCATTCATATTTGGAAATCTCATAAACACCAAGAAATTGATCAACCAACTGCATCTTAATATGGTCCCTCTATAATGCATGTCCATCCTTGAGCCATCCAATAAAAGTCCTATAAGGACACCATAGGATTTGATCTAGATCCACCTATTTAAAGTAATACAATATTTCATCATGGTATGAACTCTACCACATGGAAACACCCACCATTATATAAACATTTATGGATGAGCCCATCTAGGTAGGGGACCACCAACTAGGCATACCACTATAATATGCTCATACACCCAAACATGTAATAAAGTCATAACTCCAATACCTCCACCATGACTCTTCAATGCAAATTTATAAAGTTCCTTATATAAGGGGGCTATCATATTGTAACCCCATGATTATCTAGTCTAATCATGCTTAATATGCCAAACTACCTAGTACATCTGACATGAAATACCAATTATACCACCCTCCATAGCCATAAATGATGCTAGTAAAATGCAAATATACTTATGTAGCCACAAAACATCACCTCTAATAATACTATCAAACAAAATCATTATGCTTAGCACTAAATTATGAGAAATTTGACTAATAAAATATGCATGGTAAAACTAATATAGCCTCAACTACCATCTCCACCAACTTGGACTCGTTCTCCTCTAATCAGAAGCCAAAAAATCTAATACACATCCTCTAAAGTGATTATCATCTCACCCATGTGAATCCAAAATGTACATGTATCTAGGTTCCACCTCTTTTCTAAGACTATGAGGAGGTGGATATCATACAGGATCTATCCTAAATGGGCCATAGGACCTAATTTTACCTAATCAATAATAGCTAGTTAGCCTCATTTAGACCTAGATCTACTAAGGTAGAATAATGCCACCCTTACCAAAATTATTGAATGTGTATATATTTTTGAAATAAAGATTAAAAAAATAAAAACTCATTAAAAATTATATTTGAATTCAAAAATATATAAATATCATTTAATTATACACAAAAATAATAGAGCAATAGTGTTGGATGTTAGCATCCATGTAGGATAGGAGCATCAAGCGCTAACTCCACATTAGATAAAAATGTCAAACACTAGAATCTAACACTATACACTAGTATCAGGTTATAGATGCAATCATCTAACATCCTATGAAAAATCCTAAAAATCATACATAAAAGTTAAAATTTTCTTAAATTAAAATTTACCAATAAATTGTAATAAAACCTACTTACCAACTCAAAGAAATCATAGTTACCTAAGGCACTCTAGAGCACATAAAATTACATAGGGTGAATTTTTATTCCACGTGGCATGTTTCTTATCTAAATTTAGATCTCAATTTTCACAAAATTTCAAAATACAAATGATTCCAAATTTCTATTATAATGAACCTAACATACCATTTCTGCACAAACTTCAAACATGCATATCTTGAGCCCTGGTTATCCAAAAAAGAAACTACAAGTTGCATTGGAATATAGACAATGAGCCTTTCCATATTATACAAAATTTTTAATTTTTAAACTTTTCCAAAAAACACTAAAATTTTGTTACATAACTATTCTACAAGATTCCAAATACTACCAAAAATAATGTTACGAATTATTGCCCATAATATTTTTAGAATAATTTAAAAGAAATTTTATTGAGAACATTTTAATTTTCCTTTTATAAGGAGATGAATATTAGGCACTATATCACCCCCTCCAAAAAGGGTACATCTTATTTGGGCCATGTTTATAAACACATTCTACATAATTGATTATAGTTTGCACATCTCCAACTTATAATGGGGGCATGCTTTAAAATCATGTTCTCTACACTTATAGTGGGGGCATGGTTGGAAAATTTTCCTCCACATTGGTACTTATTGAATTTTTTATATTTATCTATACATAGTGGGGGCATGCCTTAGAATCATGTTCTTCACACTTACACAATTTCTAAATTGGCAAAAATGCACAATACATGATTAAGATTTATAGTTGTGGCAAAATTTTCTCATTGGTACTATTTGTTATAAATAATTTTAGTAGGATCCATATCTAAGGTACATATGTTTTTAAATTTGTGTCTAATATTGTAAAAAAAAAAATCATATTCCAAAAATATTTTATGGACTGTTACCATAGTACATACTTTTATGTACAGATACCCTGATAAAACTTTCACGAACTGTATTGAGCCTTACCCATCTACAGATGTTGAATATTCTCTATGGTGTGATTGGAGGGATTAAATAATCTAGTCATACTAAATTTTTGAGTGAACTTTATTACATCACTGACCCTATACCGAGCTACATATATACATATCTTTTTCACTCTAGTTGTGATGATTTGGAAACAATACTCTTGATGGCCAAAGTACCACTCTTCCTATTCCAAGTTGGGTGCATGACCACCTCCTAATTCTCTATATTGTAGGTAAAATACCATGATGTTGAAACATACTTGACCAATTTTAGGCTCACTCATCTTCCTGGCTAGAAGATGGAGGTTGTAATCCCCCCATCTAAAGTTTATAGAACTCTAGAACCATTTATTATGTGACACATACATAGGTGTATTATACCCATGTGCTTTCTTTATGATAATTTTTATTATTTATTACATACATATTTTATATGTTAATTTAATTTGTGGAATATTCTTGGTTTTAGGTAATGTTCAAACAAAATATTTAATAAAAACACAAGCGAAGACAAGGTGTGTTATTTACATCATGATACACATTTTCTTTTTCTTTAAACTAGTAATTCAATTTTATTTTTTTTGCATTGCTAGATTAAAAGGGGTAAATTTAGATGACCATTTGGTACAAGTAAACATATTTCTAGTCTCCTTGTATGTATATACCTTTTCAATAATAAATTATACATCTAGTGACATGGTCTCTCATGGACCGCTTTAGTTCCATCTTATTTAACTTGATTTACCTAACCCTTGGGCCTATTTGTTATTTTTATTTATCTTCATCCAATTTATGCCAAGGATCCATACTTATTGTGACTATTTTATGTATGTTTTTAATCCTTTAGACACTTATGTCCATCTTGGACACTAGTGTCAATGTTAGTGTCCATATTTATCGCAACTATCCAGTTTATACTTTTTTGTATCTTTCACTTTGTGACCATTTTGTTATCCCTCTTTTCCCATCCTATTGTCATCTTTTCATGTGTCACTAGGTTATAATTCAAATTCAAAAGGTTCTTATATATACAAATTCTATAGTCTAATTAACACACCTAACAATTTAATAAGCCAACTCTCTAATTAGAAAGTATTATTTATTTTCAAGTTATCAAATTTCATTACAATACTAAAACAAATATCTAAATCATTAAAAAGGTCAAATATACTATTGCATCACTTGTACTAAGGGTTACTAAGAGAAAGAGCATATATTCTCACTATTTTAATTTCAAACACATGTATATGAGGGAGATTTACATGTGAATTTGAGGGCCTCTTTAGAGTATTGGCTATGTAGTTAGTACTTAGTAACAAAACAGAGTTGTTAGGACTAGTTTGACTCATGTTAATAACCCATTTTTACTAAATTTCAAGAGGTAAAACACAAAGGAACAAGGGTTTCTTATTATTTGAATTTTTCACACATGAAAACGCATCCAATGATTTAAAATAGTTATATAGGTCACAATCCAGGATTGATATAAATTTGGAACGTTTCTTGCACATATCCTTGACTGGACACTTGTGTCAGAATTGGATACAAGCATTGACATTATTATTTTTGGTCAATACAACTATTTGGTAGATTAAAATAGTCAAAATACAGAGTAAACAAAGTAAATATATTAAGGGCAGCCCTATCATAATTCTAAATCACTGCCATAGTCTAGAATAAAATAACAAATAAGATATGCTCTCTTTTATCCCTTATTTCTTAGTACTTGTATTTTATTACACATGCCTAAATGAGATATATTATCAAATAATATATTATATTATTCAAATTTGAACATCAATTAATTTCATTAAAACAAATTTATTGCTTGTATATTTATCTTATGAATCTAAAATAATTAACAAACCCAGAAGCAACCAAGTGGTTTCATCTTTTTCCAGTAGGTATTATGTACAGGACACCTATGTCAAGTTCAAACAATAGAATCGATGAAACCTTCCTAGGTTAACACTAGTATCCAAATTTATAGAGGTACTCAATCCAAAATTTAGTGATTATTCTAGAATTTTATTCCATTATGCTTCTTCCCTATTCCAAATCCATAATTATATTAGCATCAGAAGCAACTAAGTATATTATTTCTTTATCATTACAATATCTAGCATAGTTATACTTACTATTTTTAGCCTATCTCAGTTTAATGAATTTAGCATGATATATCTTAGTTTAACATCTGATTGGCCTATTATAGAGATAGTTTATCACCCTTGTACCTTAGGTTATCTTAATCCCCTTAACCCTAGATGACCCCAATCTAGATTTTAGGGTTAAACATTTGGTGAATTTGATTCATATGAATGCAAACATTTTTTATTCTTAGGTTTTTTAGATAGTTAAGGTTTTACACTATTGTAATTTTTCATTTCCTTCTTATATTATTTTGCATACAACCTAGGCATAGCCTTAGATTGGGAGGTGTGCCTATTGAACACATTGCCATTCCCCTCCCATGACCTAAGATATCCCAAACCAATGAAGGACCTAATCCAATGAATCATGATGAAAACCATGAGTCTAATGAAACCAATGAACATGAACAAATAAATCATGATCAAGTGCAATCAATTTTATTTTTTCATGAGCGTATTCATTAAAACCCTGAAGATATTGATGGAATCATAAAAAACCATTTTAGAAACTAAGAATGAAAAAAACATACATGACCAAATAGGTCCATCTATTAATCATGATCTTAGAACTATGGGTCATCCCTGTATACTAAAAACCTTCCACTTGAACACATTACAACCTAATATTTATAATGGGGGCATGGGATATGTATTTCAACCTTTGTTTCTTGAAAGTGCTATTGTTAAATCTACCATGGGGATAATAAATGTTTAAACTCAAATATCATTTTTTATGCCTACTCAAACCATGATTAAATCCCCTTTTATGACTACTCAACTTGTTAATAGAAATCCTAATGGGTCCATAGTTTAAACACTCCTTCAAGTTATAAAGACCTTGGAGTAAAAGGTTAAAAACATTGAAGAAAATGTTATAAAGTCTTCTCATGTTATTGATTCCCAAGATGTGTTACATAAACCTCTTCCACTTGAGATATCTTTGTACCCTTTACCATCCTATTTTTTTGCACCTAAATTTGACATTTTATGATGTAAAGGGTGATATTGAGAAACATCTTCAATATTTCTATGTGGCATGCCTTTATTATGCTTCCAATGATAAACTTTTGACAAAATTCTTCCCAAGAAGCCTCAAGGACTATGCTTTGAGGTGGTTCTATGATTTAACTTTCCACTCCATGAAAACATTGAAATCAATTTTTAGCACACTTTTCCATTAATATTTTTTAAAAGGTTTCCTATGCTTAAATTGCCAAAATCAAAAAAGGAATAAATGAACCCTTCAATGATTATGTCTTGAGGTACAAGCCAAAATTAGATAAAATGACTCATCATATGGTAGATAAGGAGTTTAAAGACATATTCAATCAAATTTTTCTTACTCCTTTACATGAGTCCATTATTTTAAATAATTTAAAATCTTTTGATGGCATATGCCATGTTGTACAGGACTATGAAATGAATCTTATTTTATTGAACAAGTTCAAGTATGTGGCAAACACACCAACTACATCTACATCCAATACCAAATTTATAATCAAACCAAGTTATAAGGTAAAATCTCTTGAGCATAAAAAGGCATTAACCACCATGGTTAACATAGTTTCAAAATAGCCTAATCAATTTTTCTTATCTAATGCACCAAGGAGACAATTTTCATGTTTACTTGAGACTCCCACTTCATTACTCCCATCGCTAGTAGAGTTTCATCTTATATATCTCCCTCATCCTATACAGGTTGATATAAATAAACCTATACCCAAAGGATATGATGTGAATGCTTATTATGATTATCACTAAGGACCAAGACATTCTATGAGAAAATGTTTTACCTTGCATCATAAGATCCAAGACGTAATTGATAACTAAAATATTACATTTGATGATCCTCCTAAGGAATTGGGCTCACAATCTAGTGATCACCATAAACAAAAAATATTTAAAAATATTTTGCAAGACCATTCTAAGAAGGAACCAGAAGTGCTAATGGTATATAATTCACTTCCTCTTCCATCATATTATGGACACCCATTAGATTGGATTATTGGTACTTATACACGACATATACTTCTTAAGATTTAGAGACCTTTGATTAATTTTTATGACACTAAGATTGAATATGATGAATTTGATCTTCATTCTTTATTCATTTGATCATTCTTTGATCACCAACATATACATAATATTATGTTTGATAATGGTGCAAGTGAAAATGTTTGCACCGTGACATTACTTACACATTTGGGTTATACTCATCATGATTTGTATCCATCTACTAGATTAGTTAAAACATTTAATGGGACCTCCTAGAAGGTACTTAGTGAGACTAACCTGCCCTTAAAATTTGGTTCCATATATGTGGTTAGGCACAGGGGGTGGACTTTATGACTAGTAACCATAATTATCATATAATGGGGATACATCCCGTAGTCACCCCTAGAAGCTAATATATCTACTGTAATTTTTTCAATTCTAGGTATGGGAACCTTGTGACTTGCCTACCAAACTTGAGGATACACATCCTTGACAATTTAGACCATGTTCTTTATGTATGCATAAATATGCATGAACTAGTAGTAATCACAAATGAAATTCTTAATACAATATGTGGCCATGATCCAAAGCTCACCAAGATATTTATAGACTATGCCCATTACTGCATCTAATAAATATGATATCATGTATAAATGGCTCACTAGAGTGGGCCACTTGTTCTAATGCAAAACTTGTTCCCTTAGTTGGAAGCTAATGATTTCTTCTAGAGAAAAAGTTACATCATTGGTCATTATCATATGCAGTAATGGCACCAAATCCAAATTGAGAAAATCAATGATCTTTCTCCTTAGGGGAAATTGCTTCAAGTTCATGCATGAATGGGGTAACATTTTTGGATCCATCATATTATAGAAATGCATCAATTTTTCCATTTCTAAAGTGCAATACTCTCTTCACCTTAGATTAAATGCATGGTACCTAGATCTTTGTGGCAACTGGGTAAGGATTGATGTTGGAACATGATATTTTTTCATACATAACATTTTATACCCTGACTTCACCACATCACTCTTTTTTCCCATATCTTCATAGCATTCTTGGACCCATCAATCATAGGCAATGCTTATGGTGTTAAAAATATAGTGTGCCTCTTCCCAACTCAAAATACCATCCCCATCAAGTTCTATATTCTCTAATCCTTGCACTCAGATGTCATATATGTTATTGATTTCTTCCTCCAAGTCAACACTTTCAACATAGGGGACCTTGATTATTTGATAGTGGAATCACCACATGTTCATTTTCACTATCAAAGCTCATGTAGTGCCTTTTTAAGCACTTATATGCATTATTGGTGTAGCACTGAGTAGAGTTTGGTAGGTGTTTCTTTCATTGATTTCAATCACCTCAATGTATACTCAAAAATTTGCACCCATTAACTTGATACAAACATTGTGTATAATTACCATGGGTTGATCTTAGGTTTTATTTTCCATGAAAAAAATGTGCAATGAAGGCTGTAAAGTGGGGTTGTGCATCTTTTACCAAGCATCTCTTGTTATAATATTGATTTCAATGTTTGTGTCCACTAAGATGTCATGTATTAACCATATATTAATGTTTACAACTATAAATAGTTCCTAATCATAATCTATATTCTGAGATATCCTTATATCATGCCCTCATGCTAGATCTAGTGCATGTACTTTCATGAGATGTTTTTTGGTATAGTTGGCCAAAAGATTATTCAGTATATTCCCTGGAGAACATGATAAATAGTATGCAATCAAGATCACTATCATAATTATCAATATGTACTTATGGTTAGACCTTCTTTCTTATCTCTTCCCACAAGTCTTGATCATATTAAAGATCACCCTACAAATTTTGGATGATGTCCATGGCTTCATGTAGTACCTCTTAACATGAGCCATCTAGATAGGGTGCCATGAAAGTCTTTAGACTACCACCTTATCTTTATATCTCCTTGACTCATATCTTTTTTATCCTTCTTAGTGGAAGCAGTTTTTGGTTGTGTACTCATTGCCATTATGATTTGTTACAACACTTTGGGGCTATCATTTTTATTAGTTTGAGCCTTTGAAACACATTGTTATAAGTTATGATTAGAATATATCATGTTAGCTCCATATTTATGCCTTTTATTATGCATGATCTTGACATAAAAATATGGGCATTCTTCAAACTTTTGGTCACCTTGATAATACATAAAAGTGGCATACTTGGGGTGGTCTCATTGGTATTGGTTTGGTGACTACACTTATAACAACTATGTAGTGGAAACCTTTCACCTGTGTGTCACCCATTATGGAATTTGTAACCATGTTACTATCCATAATCACCATAATCCTAATTATTTGGTCTAGTAGTGGCCTATCATCCACCTCAGTCTATCACCTCATGGATCTCATCAATCACCCTATAGTTTATGATGTTATGGGTAGAAGAATCACAAATATTATAGTAGAGAGAGAACTTATTTTGGGTTGTTCACTAAATGGAAGGTACATTTCACACATCATGGCCCTCATGAAATATCTAACATGAATCAATGAGAGATCTTACATTTTTCCCTAAGAAATTATTATTATTATGACCCTTTACCTTATAGTCAATACACCACAACATGATTCAAGAATATTGTGTGCCATTGGTTGTTAGATTATATATTTGTGATTCCATTTAATAAATTTACACCTCCATGAATGGACTAACTCTAGTATTTTCACCTCTAATAGATTCATCTCTTAATGACACCTTAAGGGTCTCTTAAGGTTCAATGAATGTCTTCATGGATAGAGCTCATCAAAAGGGTGAAAACAACACTCTAATAAATTATTTCACGTGTTTTACTAAGTGAATATCAAAGGAGAGCTTAGACACTAAAGTCTTGAAGCTAACATCATATGCACAAACACTCTTTCTTAAATATTTCTCAATCTTTTTCAAATAAATAATACTTTGATATTAAAAATAAAAGATGTCAAATTCCTTCAATAAAAATACATTCAAGAGGTTGTAATCCATAATGGACTAATTTAGATCATTATTTTGATATCAGGTGTGGACATGATCTGACAAATTTATGGAAAACTAACTTGCCTTGCACTCTGACAATGTGATTCCCCTTGTGCATCAAATGAGCTCACACTTGAGAATATGCTCTGTAACATTCTCCACTCTATGATATTTAATAAAACTCAAAAAAATATTAGGAGTAGGGATATGTACAATTCATGCCTGAGCTATCTATTGTATTATTCACCAATTGAAGGCACACTCAAACTTTGGCTTCCTCCTAGTGTGCCTCATGTTCCTCATACTAGTGGTATAGCTCCATCAATTCTCACAACATGTACTATGGTGCCCTTGAGATATTGGATGACATATTGGCCTATCAGTAACCCTCTTTCTCCTATTATCCTACCTTGTGTTGAACTACTTATCTTAGGGGTTAGACCCCATCTTGTCAGTGGCATACCTTACATCATTAGACCCAAAGTGTACATAGGTTTTGTGACCACTAGCCTAATTATATGGTAAGGGATAATTTTTTATAACACACATCTTTTTATTCATGTTAAAAACTCCCTTACACCTGAAGGATGTTCAATTTCTTGTTTGATTTCTACTAGTTGTGAGCAAAGTGCCTGAGCATGCACTTTGAGGAGAATAGAATTGGGCCTCTCCATGGTAATCTTCACTCATATATTTTCTACTTCATTGGGCCTTTAAAATTATCTTTCTATAGTTTTTACTAATCTAGCAGTACACACTTATTCATCAATAGAACATAAATCCTCTATACAAGAGTCATCCTCATACTATTCCCATTATGCATGAGTCCTTGTGACATCTCTTAAGTCAGACTCTCCCTTCTATGAGGGTCCTTTTTGGCAATCACCTTTTACCAAATTTCATCAAATTTTCACCATTAGAGCTCATGTTAATTTTTACCCTTCATAATAATTACTTTATTCCTTGCTAACTTATAAAATTCATTCCCTTTTCACCTTCTACGCCACTCATGCCATAAGAACTTAGTTGACCATTAGTAAGTTCTCTATTACACTATTTATCATCAAATTCTTGAACTGTGATAACATTTGCTTCAAATATGAACCTCTAAGTTTATGAAGAAACTCGTATTTAGCCTCCTCTAGACATGAATACAAAAACATATAACATGTAGCTATTTAATTCCCCATGCCACTAGACACTAACTGCTCTAGTATAAACTACATCCAAGTTCCTCAGTTGCTCCATGCATTATTTCATCCAAGAATATTTTTTCCCATAATTTCTATTCTTGTTCATTATATATGTTATCATCCATGCATGTAAATGCTTTGGTAATTAAAAGAATAATATCTCATAAAGTGTATTATATAGGTTGTTTTCCGCCCTTAGCTCTTGATTCCCAAGGCTAGGGTGGTTCATTAAAAAAATTTCCTCCACCCACTCCATCCAATTCTCAATATTATCTAATGAAATTTGGTACATCATCCCTCTTTACCACTATATTAAAAAAAAAAATGATTCTTGGCAATGGGGTTACATTTTAGGTCACATGTACTACTCTTAAACCACACATGCATTATAAAAAACAAGATAATTACATCTATATATGATGTGAGATATGATTACACACTCACTTGAGGCACACAAATAGAAAAACTAGGGTAGGTCAGGGTTAATTGGCAATGGTGATACAATACATTCATATGCATGAATTATTATGTGCATGAGGGTACTTCGCATATTGTGTACCATTATATCACTAGATGGTAACAAATAAACATATAATAAACCATTAATAGATAAGTCCTTGTTATCCAAAATTGACCAACATGAGTGAGTATAATTCCAAACTTTAGTCTTCATACTCCTAACCTTGTTGATAGCCTTTTGAGAGGGTTTGTATTGGTCATAGTTGGTCTTCTACTACTGAGCATTATATTGTTTATAGTGGTTTTCAAAGGTTCCTAAGGTGGTATAGTCAAAATTAGAAAATCATGGTCCTCAAATGATTAACCAATATCCATTTTTTTGACCCTTTATAAAGTTTTTAGCATGGTTTAATGTAAGTTTGGTGAAATTAAGGTAATGAGGGTTCATTTTCCTTGCTTGTTTCTAGTCACTTTTATGCAAGCCTTTATTTTCAAAAGTCATAAAGATCTAATGTCATGTCAATAAGGTGAAATAGGATTATTTTTCATCATTTAAAAATTTTTGGATGTTGTGACACATATACTTTATCATACGACTTGTCCAATATGTCATAAAATGGCTTCTCTAACATTTAAACACTTTTATAACTACCCATTTATCATCTCTAATGTCCAAACAAGGAAAACCTAAAGAATTTCAAGATAAATAATATGGATATACCTTTAATACATTACACTGGCACTGTACAAGTCAGGAAAAGCACCATTAGTACATGGCACATGGTTATAATATGGTTTTTTGGTAGAATATATAGGTTTCCTAAAGAAAGAAGGTGTATGGACGTTTATTTGAGATTTATTCAAGCTGGAGGTGGTCTCCTAACCCATTTAAAATCCTCCTCCATGTTTCTCCAAGTTTAAATAATGTATACCAAGCTTTAAAATTTAAGAAAAAGGCCAAAACTTATGTCATTCTTCCACTGGGTTACAAGTCTCCTTCACAAGCTCAGAAGGGTCAAACAGTTTCATCTTGTGGAATGTAAATAAGATTTGACATAAATTATCTTAGGTTTATATCAGGGACCTTATTCCCTAAAAATTCCATGCATTAGTTGAGGATTTTAGGGCTATGCTTTATGAATAATTTTTAATAAAATATGTAGTCCAAAACCCCCAAAACCCCACTAGCATGGTTTTCCTCCTAAAGTGACATTTTCAATCAGAGTGAATGCATGTTTATGATTTTAAAATCTCTCTTTGGGGCCCTATAAACTCTAAAATATCAATTTAATATAAGTTTCAAGTATTCATTAGTTATATCAATAAGAAAATGTCTTTGGTCTATTACTTGAGTATGACACCTAGGTCATTGAGACTATGAGGGTGTTTTAAACAATGGAAATGATTGGATAATGATTATAAATGTGGTTTTCAAATTCCCCAAGATCCTTAGGCATCTATAAAGCTAATCATATGCTGATTTTGCAAGAAAACATCACATACATGTAGGATAGTTTGAATGTGTCAAGTTAGTAGGTGTGGATTGAATGGTTACTTGATAGGTTTTTTGTTGTTCCTCAACTAAGAAGAGATCTCATAAAAAAAATATAATTCTTATTACCTCCAAGATCACTCATGCATATTTTCATGAATAAAAACACTTCAATTAGGGTTTGGATAAGTTTTAAAGCTTAAAATGTATATGTAGTAGGCTTATAGATTAGACTAATTAGGAGGATACATGTTTTGGTTTGAAATTGAGATTGAGTGGCCTGAAAAAATATTTTATAACATTTAGAAAGGTCTCCTAAGTGATCAATAACCTTCAAGCTGGAATACCTTGAAGAGATAATTAATTTTGTACCAAGATCTCTTAGAGAGAGTCTATTTAAGATTATAGAAGACCTAGGAAGTCAAAAATAGCCATGAGAGTTTGAACATCAAGAAACCAATGATGAATTGGTTTATTATGATTTTAATTTATCTATCATTCCTTTAATATCCTTGGATAAATTGGTTTTTATAGTGGTACCAAATGGAAAACATGCAATTATAGGCCTTAACAGGGAAGAAGGCATGTAAATCTCATATTATGAGGATCATAAAATTATAGTGAGAATGGAACATCATTGAGAGGCATACGAGAGACTTTAATGTCATCTAAAAAACTTGAAAACCCTATAATATCACTCTTAAAGTGGGATTACAAGTCATAGAGCCAAGATCATTGGTCTTGTACTTATAAATAAAGCCAAGTGTTTAGATATGGTTTATATGTTTTGAGGAAGAATTTTACTATGTAAGAATGTATGTAAGGTTTATAAGGTGAAAAAAATCTTAAGTAACCAATAAAAACATTATCGAGTGCTTAAATTAAGAATAATGTAGACATACAAGTCTGTAAACTTGTAGGTCCACATTCTTAACCAAGAGAAGTAAATATTGCATGAAACATGATATTTTGAGTAAAAAATAAAGAGTGAAATCCATGGGTAATAATTATAAGGTATATGTAGGGTAGAATAAGGATAAATATTGAGGAGAAAATCTATTCTTAGACCCTAACAAGAACTAAGCCTAAAACATCTACAGACCTATCATAAGCCAAAATGAAGAAGATACTAATTTTGTGGTGTTATATGGAGACAAATAAGTGTTAAGGGTATGAGATAATATGAGTAAGTTTTTTTACTAATCTTAAAAAATTATCAATAAATATAGATCAGCTAAAAGAGCTCCGTTGAGTGAGACTAGCAATCAAGAAATCCAAATTTGCACTTATAGGCCTATTGTAAGCAGAATAGGGAGAAAACACACAAAATGTGTTTAATGAAGGGATAAGAAATTTTTTATAAGGTAAAATAAAAATTAATTAGTTATCCAATGCTTACTAAAATTACTTAAAGACCAAAACCAATCAAGAGCAACCATTCCCAAAGTCTAACATGTTGATAGGCCTAAATGAAGACTTACAGACTGCCTGTAAAAGGCATGAAAGGTATGAATTTTGTCATTAGTTGAAGATTATAAAGTTTTTAAAGTGAAATAATGGTCTAATAAAATGTTTTTAGAGTATTTTTAACCCTTGTAATGTGATCAAAACATAAATAATTAAGTCATTAGAGTCAAAATGTCAAATCTACCTATAAACCCTCATCATGGATCAGAATAGGTTTTGATCTTGGTGATGGGTAAATATACTTGTAAAATTATCATGAAACTTGGAGTAAGGTTTTTTATACCTCACCCAACTATTACTAATAAATAAAAATCAATTTGATGACAAACTTTGCTCAAAACCTCATATCAACCTCTTGGGACAAGTTTGCGCAGTTAAGAAGGATAATTTAGAATGCTTAGAAGAACATCAAATTTTTACAAGGGACAAAATGCATCTAAATTATGTTCATATGGTACCCATAATTCCAAAATTTATCATTGGTTCATAATTTTATGCCCTCAACTTTATGAATAATCATTAAGAAAGAAAGACATCTTAAACCCTCCTAAAACCCTATTAAAGACCTAATGATTGTGTTTGATCTTCAAATGACATTAAATTCAATGGTTTGTCCTGATATTATTTGATTTAGATATTTATTTCCTAAGGGAACATTATGGAATAGTTTTTTGGCATGTGTGACCCAAAAGGAATGTATAAATTTCCTAAAAAGTTAGTTACAAGCATATTTTTGCATGGTTTAGGTGTGTATGGGTATTCAATCTAATTGAAAAAGTTTTTTAGGCTTGTACAAAAGAATGAAGATAATATATAGGTAATTTCACAAACACCTATGGTTATAAAATAGGTTATAATCCCTATATCAAGCTAAAATGGTGATTACTCCCTTGTTTACAAGACAGAAGGCAATTTGCAGACCTTATAAGGCCATCTAATGGTATGAAGATCTCCAAAGACCCTATAGATATCTATAACCACATTTGAAATAACCTCCAAGGTATTTTCAACTTCAACATGGGAATCATAAATCATGAATAAGGCTCAAAAATTAGTCACAAACCTACTTTGATCTTTATTGCAAGGATTTTTATAGCCTCCTTCAAGATCTCTGCCAATAGACTTTGAAGAACAACTCATTAAAAGTAGTTCATGAGCTTAAACATGAATCCTATAATATTTTAATATACATATGGATGTTAAAAAATACATATTATCAATCTTCAAATAATTTTTAGACATGATTATGAAATAGACTTGTTCTCATTACTTTCATATGGATAACAAGTCTTAATCAAAAATTTGTAGGTCTCTAATGGAAGAATTGAATGTGAATTGATATGGGATATGAGTCTTCACCTTCACCAGGATGAAATATGTGTTTTGAAATAAATAATGGTGTAATAAGGTGTCAAGGAATCTATATGGGCATGTATCAAAATATGAAGTTTATAACTCTCAAACCAAGAAAGGGTAGTTTCAAATGAAAAAAGATGAATCATGGGGAGGTCAAGGGTCACTTTACACCACCTTAAGGAAGAGAGAGATCAAACAAAGATGACAAATATTGAAGAGAGTTATTATATATATCAACTTACAAGCTTTCTTATTTTTAACTTACTTCGTTATGAGATGACAC
The DNA here is from genome assembly GCA_037957365.1 of Torreya grandis. Taxonomy (NCBI): domain Eukaryota; kingdom Viridiplantae; phylum Streptophyta; class Pinopsida; order Cupressales; family Taxaceae; genus Torreya; species Torreya grandis. The sequence continues at coordinate 128,433 of JARHVA010008163.1, forward strand.
TTGTCATGGGCTGCTCCAACGTGCATATTCTCTCTCTTTCTCATTCTCTTCTATATGTAATACTTTGTTTGGAATTGAAATAAATCCTCAAATTGAGTATGGAGAAGCCATACTCATACAAACACTTTTACTTTGCCTATTGAGATGAATATAATCCTAATTATAGCCTTCTTAACTTCTGCAACTAGGGTATATTCATGGTATTTGATTAATGTTAGTAGTAGTGTTCTACCTCTCTCTTATTTGTCCTATCTCTTTACCTATTTTCAGGTTGTAGTTATCTTATAAATTCATATGGATTGGGTATAAGGTATTACATTGGCTAAGTGTGGAGATTCATCCATTAGTTTCTTTTATGAAATCTCTTGATCATTCCCTCTTAGTTATTATCTTGATCTTCACCTTCATGTTGAAATATTGATGCTTAGATAGTCTTGTTGAGTTAGTAGCATAGGTCTCAGTCCTTGTTCATTTTCTTAGTATAGTATAGGCAAGTGGAGGGTATTAATGTGGTGCATCACCTCCTTATTTATTTACTTTCTTTCTCTCCATTTTCCCTTGTAAGAAATAGGTTTAGTTTGTAGTTTCAAGGTGAGGCATCAAGGGATCTAGGCATATCTAGAGATTCACCTCTTTTATTATGCCACCCATAGCCTATAGACATCTCTATGTTATCACCTAAGTGAGGATGTTTGAAAAACCTCCTCAAGAGTGCAATTTAGTGTGATAATAGTTATAGCCTGCCTGATGGGATAAGGATTTCATTCATTGAAGAGTTATTATTTTTGTTATTTAATACATTAGCCTTTAGAGGCATGAACACAAGCATCAATGGTGAATCCAATTGAACCATAGATGGTATAAGTAGTCCAAGTGTCTAAAAATTAGAGATTGGTATGTATTCTCATCACTCATTTGGTCAAAAGGCATACTTTATGCCTTCACATTCTTCATATCATATTTATAGCATTCATGGATTCACCCCAAATGGCTCTCAAACAATAACATATCAAGTTTATCAACAGACTTATATTCCCTCTCCCAATTTACCTTAGCCTCATTATCAACCTACTTATCCCTGTATCCAACCTTGTCAAAGTTATTTTACTCCTACTCCAACATTATTAGACTTCAAATAAACCCTTATAGAAATTTAAATTAAAATGAGGGAACTTGATAAATAAAAGAAACTTGGTATGATTGTATATAACCCTTCTACTCAAAATTAAATCATTCAAGTGATGAGTGATTTACTGCATTTGACTAAGTCTAGGTGGGTAGATATTGATAGATAAAACTAGTATATACCAATAGATGGTGTGATATAAATAAGAGGCTTGATTCAATGTATGGAGAATATATTAGTACTTAGAGACAGGTGGAAAATACAATACAAGCAGCGTTATATACCTTCTCCTACTCCATATCAACCTTATCTTGCTCATACCTTTCTCCAACTTGGATTATGCCATCAAGAAAAGCTTGAGTGTATACAAGATTCGGCCATTCTTCTTCAATATTCTCAAACCATTCCATCATGGAGACCTTCGTAGACCATGACCATGGATTATATCATGCCAACCCTTGAGAAAGAACCTTCTCTCATGCCCATCCAAATTCAAGAAAAATATAAGCACATGGAGGTCAAACCAAGAGATCTCTCAAGTATCTCAAATCCTTCACACACCCCTCAAGTTTTATCTACCCATGAATTTTAAGATACATCAAAGTTTGATAAAGTGATTGATGAGTGGAAGGAAAACAATGTAGCATCCTTAACATAATTTCCTTATCCATCTCTCCAAGAACTATAATTAACCTAACCCTCCCAAAATCCAACGTTAAAATGACACTCCATCAAGTTTCAATAAATCCAATGAGTTCTCTCACCCTCCCAACCCCTCTTTTTTTGAAGGAAAACTTGTTGCATTGAGGGAAGAATATGAACATTTAGTTGAAAAGAAAATTTCATCAAGAAAGAATGATGAGATGGGATTCCTTGAAAGGCTTGATGAAGTTATAGCTACAAGATAATACCAATAAGGTCATGATGAATATGTGGTGAGTGAGTATAGGGAAGAGTTTGTAGACACCTAAAATTAGCCATAACTAGATTTTGATCAGAGCTCAGACTGATTCTAACCAACCATTGCAAATTAAGCCTAAGAATCACTAAATGTCCTAAATTTTCTTACACATCATTTGTCAAAGCTTATAATCATGTTGAGACATCCCTAATTAGGGTATTTTATCATATGAAATAATAATCTCTCACAGATTCATCCCTAACCACCTTACGGCATCACAACTGTCAAATTAGCCTATGGACTATTAAGTGGGGAACTTGTAGACTTAAATCAAATATTGAAAGAGCTATAAGTCTAATTAAAATTAATTAACAAGTTAAACCAAATTAAATGCCTAATTTAATTATCTATTTGAAATTATTAAATATCTAAAAAATGAAATTCAAAAATTCAAAATATCCTAGCCTTACATCATTTTCTTTATAAGTTGTCAAGCTCTTTGAAAATATCCTAAAATATCTAATTTTGAGAGCCATTCCTAGTAATTTTAAATCATAATTACTTGATAACTATTAACTCTATTGTAGTTATATTTGACTCACCTAGGTTTAGTTTGAACCCATTCCAAGCCTTAACTTAACCTTGACTCACCTTGGGTGAGAGTTAATTCCTAAGTCTATAAATACAAGGCCATACCTCCTCATTTCTAAGCTTGGATATTGTAGATTTATTATGCAAGATTTATGTTTCTCTCAATTTTAGTTTATTTTCTTGGAAAATAAGTAAGAAACTAGATATGGGTATGGTGGAAAAACCTATTTGTTTATGCACGCATGATCAAAATGATTGTGAAAAGCTCCTCTTTATCTTAGGAATAATTACCTATAGATAATAAAATATCAAAGCAAATGGGTTGTTAGATAGATATGAAGGTGGATTTTCTAGTGTGAACTAGATCCAAGATGGGTGAGCTTACTAGGAGGCTATCAATCCACTCTCTTAGAATAGTTAAGTTAAACGAAATAAAGATAAAGTACTTGCATTAAATGATTAAAAATACTAAAAATGAATTAAAGAATAAATAAATGTTTGATAAAGGAAATAGACTAATTATAGCAATGAGTGGGTCAATACTAATGCTAAATATGTTAGGTTAGGTTCAAAAAATAGGTGGGGACTTTATGAATAGGTAAAAAGATATAAAATGGAATTTGGTTTAGGGTAAGTATAAATATCTTGTTATTTCTTACCATAGTGACCATCGATGGTCAGGGTAACCATTGATAGTTTAGGGTGATCATCGATGATCAGGTTGATCATCGATGGTCAAGGTGACTATCAGTAGTTATTGTGGGTTCTAAGGGTATTCATAAAAGGGCTACATAATGGGTTAATAAGTGTTTGGAGATTTGATAAAGGTTAAGGGATTAGAAGATATTATGTAGAAGTATCTAATTTAGGTAGAGATGTCAGAAACTAAATAAACAAAACTTTAAATAAGAAATGTACCTAGTTTGTTACTTGATGATTGATGGTAGACTGAGAAGCAATTTTGGTTGAGTAACAATGCCTACATTTGCAAATCAATTTTGATAGAGTGTTAGGTCTCTATTATATTGGTTGGTTGGCTAGAAGGAATACCTACAAAATGAAATCCTAATGAAGAAGTTCTTTGATATATGCTATCTTGGCTACTGATTGATTGATCATTGGTTGATAGCTTGATGGCTTGATTGTTAAATTCTTGGATCCTTTTTTACCCATACACCTCTCTTTTTATAGATAAAATAAATGGATTTGTAGGTTCTAGAAGGGGTGAAACTCATTAAATAAATTTAATTCTTCATGTGTTAGCTCACTATATGAGTTTAATTATGATGTTTTTGGGCTCACACACAGACTGAGTTTGAGTGTTCATGTGGTAGCAACCTGACCATTGATGGTCAGGGTAACTATCAATGGTCAAGGTGACCATCAATGGTCAAAGGTAAAGTGGGGTGAAAAAGTAGGCTAGTGAGTTGGTTTGGCTAGTTATCTAACTTGACTCAAGGTCATGGTCAGAGGTTGGATAATGGTCTAATTTAGGGGTGTTTTGACATCTAGAACCATCATGTGTAGTTTTTTAGTGTCTTCATTTTTTCCCTTTTTTAGGTAGTTTGTGTCAGGAAGCTGTAAAATAAAAAAGGATTGAGGGTCAAAGGTTTGCTTGCCTCAATCATGGGAAGATGTGTTCCCCCTCAAATTAAGAGTTGATAAGGTGAAACCGAATTGGGTGTGGGTTTGAGAAGTAGTTTATGATGATTCATGAGGTTGGTGGTAATGGTGGTTGGGCATTTGAAGCACAAACATTCACATAAAATATAACTAAGTGTGATAGTTAAGAATATGCATATACTAAGTTACCATAGTTAGTAAAAGGTTGGCTCTAGAAAGATTGGTGATGGGGTAACCAGGACACAACATTAGGCATAGTTGATCAAGTTATTCCTATCAAGTCTTCTAGACAAGGTTGGTGTTTTTATAGGTATCTGAGGTAGGAAGTGCTCTCAAGAAAAACACAAATGGTCTGGTGTGCACTAGGTGGTGTAAATTCAAATGTTCAAAATGGAAATATTGGTTGGTGTGGTCAAAAGGGACCAAAGAAGGTCATCATAAATGTGTGATAGTTGGGGCCAAAATGGCCAACATTGAAGTGGATGAGGTGATTGGTATGGTAGTTAGAGAATGTAATCTCTAAATGGTAGAACTGAGGTATGTGTGCCAAAATTTGAAAAGTGATCATCCTAACCATCAATGGTTAAGGGTCTCAAAAGTGATTGTTGGTGGTCACCCTAACCATCAATTATTAGAGGGCCAAAACCCCTAAAAGTATAGGGGTTAAAAAGTGAAAAATAGTTGTCATTATCACTCATTTGATTTTAACTCTTGACTATACATACTTACATCCTTAGTGTTTTGTGCTAGAGTACTAACTAGGTGGTTTTTGAGTGGTTGACTTGTGTAGAGGTGATTACTAAAGAAGACTAAGTATGCAAGGTGGATAAGGACATGGCTAGGTAGCAAGACCAAATATTCCTCCTCGATGATGGTCGAGGAAAGAGGTAGGGGTTGCACTAAATTGTTAGATTAGTTTGATTATGCTTTTGTACTTGGATTTTATTAATTTATTTTGGTTTGGGAGGGTTTTGGGTTTACCCTAGGTAGTAAGTTATAAGTCAATTTTGGTTAGATTTATGGGTGAAAATTGGTTTTTGAAGGATGGGGTAGGTTGAGGGAGGGTAGTACTAGTATTAGCTTGGTATAGTTAAGGTGGGGATGGTTTTTAGGGTAGTTTTTGGGTAGGTAGGTTTGGGGGTTTCCCATTGATAGCCACACATAATGACTATCAATAGTTTTACTTTATCATCAATGGTCGATAACCATAGGCCAAATGGGTAGCTAACTATCAGTGGTCATAGTGACCATCAGCAGTCGACCAAATCATTAAGTGTTTTTGATAAAAGGCTAACCTAATAGGTAAGTTAGAATGTTATAGCATTAGATTGTTAAGGGTAGCTTGAATGGGAGGGTAGGTTTAAAAAGAGGTTGATGTAGTTTATATAGTAAAAAATAAGGTTTTATTAGGTATGATGAATGAGGTTAAAAAGGGGTGAAGTTCACAAGCAAATTAGTTTATAGAAAATTAAGTGGGTTCATTATATTAAACTTTGTAGGCATGGGAATAGATCCAGATGTGGGTTCAAGTTCCTCAAATATTTATAGATATCAATCAAAGAATAATAGAGGATGACTAATCTCATATGGAGGAGGTTGGCCTTAGAGTGATGATGCACTACCAGCACGTGTTGTGAGATACAATAATGATTATGGCCCTCATCGAGAAATGGGATCTAGTTATAAACACATTTCTTCTACCAATTAGTGAGATTGATGATATTGCTAGAGGATAAACATAGGATCACATGGCTACCCATTCAAGGGGAGATGATATATCACATTGAGAGAGAGGAGAGAGATGAGCACATGGATATCTTATATGGTGATGATCAAGCCTTTGTTAGGTGGCATGCTAGAGGCTTTAACTACACACCTTTGTATTGAAGGGCTAGGGATGACTAGAGGTTGATGACTATGATGACGATGGTAATCTACTGCTTTGTGGTTCTAGATTTGAGTAGCGGGAGGTTTTTGTATCTATTGATAAGTGTATTGGTGGAAATGTTACTAGGCTACATAGTGTTTGGTTGGGCACCCATGCTATTAGTTTAGATATACAAGGAGTTATGGGGGTTCAGAGCTCATAGGAGATATGGCATCAATGTGGGGTTCATGTTAAATTATTGAACCTATGAGCACATCTGAGTTTTAAGGTTGATGGGACTTCCATGGGAGGGATGTGTCTAGATGGGCTTTAGGCTAGGTTTTATGTAGTGGAGGAATGATTATGTGCTCACAAGACTTGGAGGAGGTGTATGAGATATCAATTGGTTCAGAGGGGCATTGGATGCCCTAGTGGTTGGAGATGTGGTTTGAAGGTCATATGTTAGCTTTCCAAGGTGGGCCCATTATACTCAACACATTTTATCATTATATATCTATAGTTGGATATTTGGGAGGAGAGAGGGTGAGATTGAGTTCATCCCCTTTGATAGGGTTTACAAGAAGTTTGGTTTGATATAGGGGATTCTAAGTCCATTCTTGAGGTATAGGTGAGAGGATGCTAAGTTTTTGCTTCCATAGCCATAGCCAATGGAGATGGTTCTTGATCATGAGGAGATACCTCCCAAAGCAAAGATTGATGATGTAGGTTTTGTTGATGGCTACCCAACATGGTATCAAGCCCTCTACACAGAGGTAGATTTTAGATGGGATGATGGGGGTAGGCAACCTATGGATGTGGACCCAGTTAGAAGGGGTCCATAGGTACAGGTATAGGGAGGTGGCCCTAATGTACAAGTAGTGATTAGAGAGAGAGATTAGGCTTGAGTATAATTAACCATAGTACATACCATAATAGCTACTTTATAGGGTTATTTAATAGTAGTATAGGGTCAGGTGGTGATTGTGATAGGTCAGAGGGACTAGGCTAGAGCTACACTAGATTTTATGACCTAAGAGAGGGACTCCTTGAGATAGGTTGGAGGAGAAGTTGTAGCACCAGTAGGGCCACCAAGTAGCATTCCCATGGCATGTTACTTGGCCATACTTGAGGAATTGCATTATGATAAGGCCATAGTCATAACACATTATCTTGATTAGCCCCGATGGGGTGAGTATAGAGTCTTTTTTGTAGGTGGTGTAAGTATAGCAACTCTAGGTCAGTGGGCTACTTCTATGGGTAGATAAGAAGCTACCTCAGGGGGTAGGTGACCAAGGGGCATAGGTTATGATATTATATGTGTAGGTGTATATGATTTTGATACCAGCCTATGAGTTGATGCAGTAAGATGTATATGTTTTGAGAGAGAGATGCACATTATTATATATAATATTTTATTTTGATGAGACATGATGTATATGATGTGATGATGATATATAAATGTGATTTTAAGTTTCATGATTCATGGTTTAAATATTCATATTTATTATGATTATGTTTATGAGATGTAAACTCATTAGCTTAAGCATGTGATGATTATAGATGATGTTTATGATGAGTTATGGTTATGATATTTATGATTATAGTTCTTTATTTTATATATGGTTATGATGTTTTGATTATGGTTATGATCATGGATATGTGATTTGGTTTATGATTATAGATGTTATGTTATGATGATGTGATGCTTATGGTGTTGTTATGATGTATAGTTATTTTTTTGACGATAGCACATAAAGTAAGTTAGATAACAAATCTATATATGAGAAAATAAATGAAAAGAATAAGACATAAATTTATGTGAATATGTGAACCAATAATGAGAGGATAAGGAATAGGCATGATGCTTCTTTGTTGGTAAATATAAAATAAAATCAAAGTTAGATTGGCCTAATGAACATAAGCCCTTCAAATGCATTACATTAGAATACGGTGGTTGGTAAAAAGGTTTCTTGATCACATCATATCAAGTAAGCTCATGAATCCCTTGATTTTTAGATGGTACAAAGTGGAGATAGGTTATAGGTCATGTGAAGGGTAGTGTAACCTCTTGTGGGTTGGTTTGCCCCTTTTTGACCTAGGAACCATAATAGACAAGTTCATGTTTTAATTCAAGGTGTAGACAGATCGATGTGGGAAGTCTATTGATGTTTTATATGAAAGTTGATTGTAGATTTCTTGGGATAGCTTATTCTTGATTTTGATATGGGGTGTTTTTATTGTATGGTTTTGATAAGTTTGTGAAGATGATCGATGAGGGAATATTCAAATGATTGCTTTTGAAAAAATTTGACTTATCCATCCTTCAAGGGAGTGGTCTAAGTTTGGGATTGGTTCATTTTGGTTGCTATCCTTCAAGGGATAAATCCATCCTTTTAAGAAATTTAGATTTTGGGTAGCTGTCCTTCAAGGGAGCAATTTAAATGCCATAGATATTTGACCCAATTGATATTTAGGTATCCCAAATTTGTTTGATGTTAGGTTAGACATGGACAAGTCTATATAGGGTTGGAGGTTTACCTTTATGAGGGAAAAAACCTAGAGCACAAGAAGGTTAAATATAGGTGAAAGGGGTGATTTTGAGAGGCAATGACCATGGGATTCCATTTGATTAGGGATGAAAAGTATCCATGAGAACCATGCTATGGGTAGAGCTTTGGCACCCATATTTAAGATTAGGATATAATCAGTTATCCTCAAAGGAATGGGATGAAGGTGTGAGGAAGGTAAAAATCTCATAAATCAAGAGATGAGCTTAAGTTAGATAAAAGGTGAGTTTAATATTTATTTAAAAAAATAAAGGGTGTAGGTGTGAATCATTGAGAGTCTCAGGTTCTGGTTTGCCTTCAAGAAAGGATAAATGATAAGCTCCTAATCCATACTTATAGGTTATGATCTCGGGTTCAATCCAATTGAAAGCAAACTTAACTCACTTGTTTTTATTTATATTGGTCACATGTTTATTATCCTTTAGGATGAGGTATTTGATGTTGAATTCTCATTATTTCATGTGCTTGTTATAAGTGCACTTGATTCTCTCTTGATAGACACAAAGATGGTTAAGCACAGTTAGGTAGTACTCATTAAGAAGCTCAAGTCTTGCTAGATGCTCTTGATAATAGTCACTCTCAAAAATGATATCCTATAGGTATATGCAAAGAGAGGGAATATAGACTTTGAAAGGCAAGATTGCCTCTACTCTAAAGACTAGATAAAAATGGGTAGCACTCATAGAGGTTTGAATGCTAGTGTGATAGGACCACAAAGTGAAGGGGATGTACAAGTGCCAATCCCGACCAAAAGCATTGACCATTTTGGTTAGTATTTTATTGAAGGTTTTTTTAGAGGATTTTGCCTATCCATTTTCTTGTGGATGATAAGGTGATGAAAAGCTTAACTTGATGTCAAATGCATCACAAAAACCTTGGACTTTTTTATTTTTGAAATATTTTCCATTATCAATGATGATCTTATGGGGAACACCAAAACAATAGATGATATGATGATTGATGAAGTTGACTATATTTTCAGCTTTGGTCGAGATGAGATGAATATCCTACACCCACTTGGTGAAATACTCAGTGGTGGTGGTGATGGAGTGGTATCATTGTGAAGAATGAGGATTGATTTCCCCAATGAGATCTCATCCCCATTATGAAAAGGGCCAAAATTCCTTAAATACTTGAAGGTCATAGGCTGGTGCATCATGTAAATTTGCATGCTATTGACATTTAACACACTTCTTCACATAATCATAGTAGTCTTGGTTGAGGGTGGGCTAATAGTAACTAAGGCAAAGGATACGTTTAGTAATAGCTAGACCACTAAAGTGTCCCCCATAGTTCTCATCATCCATTTCCTTGATAGCATGGGAAGCTTCATGGCTACATAGACAATAGAGGAGGACATAGAAACCACATTTGTAAAGTATTCCCCCTAGTATGGTATAATGATAGGTAATCTTAATAAAGGCTCTTCAGCCATTCTTAGAGAGGTTGGTAGGAATGATGTCAAGGTTGAGGTAGTCAAAGGTTTTCTCATACCAAATATGTGATAGAGATTCTTCCACACTACAAATGGTAGGGAGGTAAGATTAGATATAATAGGGTGTGATAAAATGATGAATGGTGACAAATAGCTTAGAATCGAAAGGCATAGATGAGATCTAGGAAGTAAGGGAATCCATTGTATCTACAAACTTATTAGTAGATCATGAAATAGATTGGATAAGGTAATGATTAAATGATGTTAAGAGTACATCTACTAAGTGATTATACTATTTCAAGACATCATTATTACATTATTAGGATCCATTGATCTAGTTGACCACAAGTTAGGAATCACCAAAAACATTGATCATCTTAACTCCCAATGCTAGAGTGGTTTGGAGACCTATTACTAGGGCTTTATACTCAGTCATATTATCAGTACACTCAAAATTAAGTTTGAAAAAAGAGGAAGAGGTTTGCCATCAAGGGGAGTGATAATAACTCTGGCACCCCTTGCATGTTGGCACTTTGAACCATTGAAAAACATGGTCATTTAGTAGGTGATGTCCTCTTTAGAAAGAGTCATGATGGACTCATCAGGAAACGTAAGAAGAATTGGTTAGTTGTCTAGCAAAATAGCTTCAGCCAATTGATCAATAATGACTTGCCCTTTGATTCACTTATATTTTAGGAACTCAAAGTCAAACTTAGCTATGAGCTTGAGCCACTTGGCCATACATTGGTTTTAGTAAGGCTTAGAGTGTATGTACTTGAGTGGGTCAGTGTTGGTGATGGGAAAGGTTTTGTGATCAAGAAGGTGATGATGAAGTTGGAAGCCATAAAGACTAAGTCAAGGTAAAGATTCTTAGTATGGGTATATCGAGTCTCATACTCTTATAACTGTTTAACTTATATAGTATACAGCTTGATCTTTGTTTTGTTTATCATGGTGAATGAGCACTTCCCTTAAATAATGATTGGTGGTAGAGATATAAAGTTAGAAATTTTGATCCTCTTTAGGAGGGGCAAGAATGGGTGGAAAAATAAAGTACTCTGTGAGTGAATCAAAGGCTTATTGATAGTCTTTAGTCCACATAAAAGATGCATCTTTATTAAGAAGATGGTAAAAGGGTTTACATATATTTTATAATTAAGAGATGAAGTGATGGATGGATTGGAGCTTCCCTTAAAGGCTTAAAAGTTATTTAAGATAGGTTGGAGGTGGTATATCAAGGATCACTATGACTTTGGTAGGGTCTACTATGATTCCTCAAAAAGAGATGATAAAGCTAAAAAAATTTCCAAATAGGACCCTAAAATAACATTTATTGGGATTAAGTCAGACATGGAAATAGATTAGGCACTCAAGGATAACTTTTAAAACTTATAGATGATCCTTCCAATATTTGAATTTTCCAAGGAGATCATCTACATAGTCCTCTATGATTTTATGGATGAGATCATGGAAGATGTAGGTCATCGCAATAGTAGGTTGCTTTAGCATTCTTCAAACTAAATGGCATGACCCTATAGTATAAAGTTCCCCATGAGGTGATGAAGGAAGTCTTATGTTCATCATAAGGATCAATTAAGATCTGATTATATCTTGAGAAACCATCCATGAGAGACAACATCTTGTGGCCATCTATAAGATCAATAATTTGGTCAATGTTAGGCAAAGGGAAGTCATCCTTTGGACAAACAAGGTTGAGGTCATGATAGTCAACATAGAGGAAAAGTCCCCCTATGGGTTTGGTGATGGGAATGATATTGGAAACCCATTGGGGATATAGTCAATGTGTTAGATGAAGTTGACAAACAAGAATCACTAAAGCTTTTCTTTGACTAAAATGGCAATACAAGGGTACATCCTGCAAAGCTTTTGCCTAATAGGCTTAGCATCAAAATGGATGATGATGTTGTGGAGAGATATGGAAAGGTTGATTCTAGGCATATCCTAATAGGTGAAAGATAATTCTATGATTTGGTCATGACGTAAGGAAGGGTAATCCTATTGCTCTGAGGAATCTAAGGATTAAACAATCTTTACAATGTGAGGGTTATCTTGAGTACCTAAGTTGACATCGATAGTGGATTAATTTAACATGGTTTGGTTTTCAAGAGGAAGGGATTTATGGATAGGATAATCCCCTACACTAAGATAGGTTAGAATGGAATCATCATCTTTATGTTGGATTGTGTGGATGGTAGGAGAATCATTTTTTACCATTTCAGGATGAATCAGAGGAAAGGTTTTAGTTTGGCCACCCTTATTATAGGTTAGGGGACATAAACTAATGGTATTAACTAAAAAAGAAGTTAGAAAATATGGTTTGGGGGTGGAAGGATATGTTTATGGAATGGAAACTTTGGCCTTTCCTTTATCCTTTTTCTAAGCCCAAGATTGGGTGACTGTATGGATGGTGTGGATGAGGGGAAGTGTTGGGATAGATGGCTACTTTGGTTCTTCCTCACTCTTGGATGAGAGTGTGGGAGTGGGTAAGTGTTGGATAAGTTCATTTGGTGGTTGGGTTGATAATGAGATTAAGAGAGGTTCATCTACTAATAAATCATCCTCATCCCATAATTTATGGATAAGTGCTTGAAGAGCTTTGCAATTTTATGTGTCATGTCCAGATGTCCTATGGTATGAGAAGATTACATTTTCATTGAACCACGATGTTTTAGGAATAAAAGGGTCAAATGGTTTGATAGGTGGTAGTTTTAAGTAATAATTTTGTAACAACCTTTAAAAAATGGTTGAATAAGATTAGATCAAAGGTGTTAAGGGTGGTGGGCTTTTGGTTTTCAAGGTGGGAGCCTTCTTAGAAGTAGGCTTCATCATAGAAGTTATGGGTGGTAGAATGGTTTTAGTAGGTGGGTTTGATTTTTGTTTCTTGGTTTTGGATGTTTTTGAGGTGTAAGGTTAAAAGGTAAAATATTTAGAGGTGGGTGATTGAGATGATGAAGGTTTTGAAATAGGTGGGTAGGAAGAGGTAGATAGTTTGGTTAAAAATGATGGGGATTTTGATGTTTTAGAGGGGGTAGGTAAAGGTATAATAAAAAGAGGAAGTTTAGTTTGGGTATTTTTTGGAGGGTTTGCCTTCTTAATATAAGGATGAGATCCTATGATGGAATAAGGATGGGGTCCCAAGATATAAGGTAAGAGGGAAGCAGGTGGTATGATTCTGGTTCTAGGTGGGAGTTTGGGTGGCTCTACCTTCTTGGTTGGCTTGGTTAAGGTTTTATTTGGTGGAATAGATGGGGTTAATTCCAACTTCAAATATGGGTGGATAAGGATAGAAGTAGGAAGCATACCTAGGTTCTTGATAGGGTTGATTATAGAGGTGTAAGGTGATTTGATAATTTTGGATGGAGATGGTTTGAATGGTTCTTCCATAGTTCTAGGAAAAAAGGTTTTTGATGAAGGGTTTGAGGTGAGTATATGTTTAAGGGTAGGTATGGTTGAATATGGGGTGGATGAAGGTGAGGTAAAAGGTTCATGCTTGTTTTGATAGGGGAGCCCAAGATGGTGCCAAAAGGTGTCTCGATCCATATTGGGTTGAAAAGAGGATTATAGGATTTGGACCAATCTAAAAAAGGGTTTGTAAATTAGTTTGGTTCTTTGGGCATCAGATTCAAAGATTAAGCCCATAGGTTGAGGTAAGGGAATGGTTTATTCACCCTTATCCTTGATGAAAGGTTCCAAGATTCAAGAGGATGTTTCCTCCATGGAAGGTGTAAATAAGGTGATCTCTCCTTTTTGAATGGTTTCCAAAGAGAGAGTGGGTGATTCCATGATGGGGAAGGAAGGTAAGTCCATTACCTCATCAAGTGAAGGAAGGGAGATGGTTGCTTCCTTTGTTTAGGTATCCAAAGGAATGGGGGGTAATTATACCACTTTAGGAAGGGGTAGTTGAGGTAGTTATTTCCTCAATGATAAGTTCACTAATAATTACATTGACCGTATGGACCTCATGAGCATGAGATGATTTTGTTTTGTGGTCATCATGGTGGGTAGAAGGGACATGATTGGGAAAATGTTGTCTAAAGATTTTGAATGACTAATTTGAGGATGCGTTAGGATTTTCCAATACAAGTTCTCCCTTATCAATCAAGTTTTGGACAATGGTTTTGAAGGTGTTACACCTAATAACGTCATGTCCAATGATATGATGGAAAGAACATGATCACTCTTGTTGTACCAATCAAACACAGGGTGAGAATCATCGAATTGTTGGGGAGGTTTGATGGGGGAAAGTTGTATGATGTTGGATTTGAGCAACTTATCCAAAACTAAAGCATATGACTCCCCTAGAAAAGTGTATTGTTTTGGTGTAGCCTAGTTTTGATTTTAGGTTTGTAGATTGGAGGAATTAGAGGAGTTGGTTAGGTTGGGTTGGTTTTAAAATGAAGGTGGAGTAGTTTCAAGGATAACCATGTTTATGACTGACTTTGGTTTGGTGTTAGGGTGGTTATATTGTTTGGTGGTCTTGGATTGGGAAAGGTCATTGGATTTGAAGCTAGAATTTCTATTTATTAGTTTCAAATTCCCCTCATTGATGGCTCTGATCTCTAGTTTGCATGCCATAGTGAAATCTTCGTCAAAGTTTCTAAAGGATTGAACCTATAGAGTAGGGGTGATGTGTTTCAAACAATCTTGAGATAAAAGTTTAATCAACTCAGGTTGGGTTAAAGAGAAAGAAAGCTAGTTCATAAGACCTCTCCATTAGGATATGAAATCGGTAATTAATTCATCATCAAATTACCTAATGGATTAGAGATCGGTGATGGAGACCTTAAATATATTAAATTTGAAGTGGTTTAAAAATGTTTGGGTGAGTTTGGAAAAGGAAAAGATGGAGTGCTTAGTGATAGCACTATACCAATCTAATGTTAGTCCAGGTAAAGACATAGGAAAGGGGCCAAGGAGAAGAGCATCATCATAGGAAATCAAGTAGTAAGAATGTTAAAATGCTCTAAGGTGTTGTTAGGGGTCTTCCTTGCTTTAGAATTTATAAAATTCGGGTAGTTCCCATTGAGGAGGGTAAGGTTGGATAGGGATAGATGGGTAAATAGGTTCATTATAGATTCGGTCTTAAGATAAGAGGTTGTGAGCCCTAGAGATAAATGACTCGAGGTTGGTCATTTTATCCTTCAACATTTTGACCAAATATGTTTGGGATTGGGGAGTTCCATTGGGGTTGGGTGGATGAAATATATGGATAACTAGTAGAAGGTTGAGAAGATGCCACATGTTGGTATGTGGTCATTGGGGGTTGGGATGATGCCAAATAAGGGTTAATGGGCATAAGAGGTTGGGTATAAGGTGTCACATATGGGTTTTTAGGCACAAGAGGTTGGGTGGAAGATGGAGTTATGTATCCTTGTGGATTAGGAACATAGTGTGCGTAAGGTGTCATAAGTATTTATTAAGGAGTTTATGTGGGTTGGTTCAGAGGTATGATTGGATTAATAGATTGATGAGTTGATATGAATTGAGTTGGAGGTATGAATGGGTTAATTGGTTGGGGGATAGTGGTAAATATAGTACTCATAGGTGGAAGGGTACAAGGTATAGAAAGCACCACATTTTGAAGTGGGGTGGAGATTGGTGGGTTGGTACTGATAAGGGGAATAGTGGAAATATGGGTATAATTTATCCCCATGGTGGGTGGAGTATGGGTAACAAAATTTGAGGTTTCCTCTATGTTATAGGGGTTTTTGGTTGGTGTAGGGGGTGTTTGGTTATTAGTTAGGTTGTTTGATTGAGTTTGGATGGAGGTAGTGGATGGGTTATTGGTGGAATAAGATGTTTGAGTGATCATAGGTTGGGTAGAGGTTGTGGTAAAAAATGTGTCTCCCAAAATATGGGGAGGCATCCCATAAGGTGGATCCATGGGTGGAACTAAAGTAGGGGTGAGGTAAGATAGGGTATTAAGATAATGTTAGAGGGTTATAAGATTATTATAAAGCAAAGTGGTAAAATTTGCATTACCTTGGACAAGTATCTGAGGCCTGGTAGGTTTGGTAGATGGACGGGGAGAACCCTTAACATATGAGGTATACTCCATGGAGTAAGAAGAAGAGGAAGGTAGTTATTGGTTGGTTTGGTTCCTCAACTGTTGTCTAGTAAAAACCATGTGAGGAATAAAAAGGAATAAAGGTAAGCTCACAACTCAAACACAAAGCAAACAAAATAAAAAGATCTCAAGGAAATAAATAACATACATTAAAGTGAATTTTAAAATCTTAGGGTACCTTTTATCTCACTTTTGGCTTATGCCTTAGTTGGAAAGTGTGATGAAAAAATTGGTTTGTAGAACATGTACTAGAAAAGAAGTTTATGGTTGGTTTCAGGTGTTTAAGGCTCTAGAAAGGACCTATATTGGAAATCAATACATGGATTGGTATTAGGGCCTACCCCCTCCCTTGACACATTGTAATGATAAGGGTGTTAGGTGTTTAGCCAGTATATACTGATTTCCAAAGTTTAGACTCAACCAGAGAGCTAAGTTTTGATTTCTCTTCTTGGTAATGATCTTCAAGTAAGATAGCCAAAGTTTGAAGGTGAATCACTAGGAGATGAAACCCTAGTTGGGTCTTATGTCAATTGTTATGATGTTTAATTTATATAAGTGATTTGGTTTTGGTGTGTGGAAATAAAGGTGAAATTATGATTGATTTACTTAGCCTTTAATTTCAACTACATGAGCTAAACATGCAAGCAATTAATTTATTCAAAGTTTATTTTATACCCAAAATAAATTTTTATTTATTTATACAAGCATAGAATAAAGATGAAAAGGGCACCTAGATTCTACTAGGTCCCACTATGTGTGCCAAAATGTTTCTCTCAATTTTAGCTTATTTTCATGGAAAAGAAGTAAGAAACTAGATATGGGTATGGTAGAAGAACCTATTTTTTTGTGCGTGCATGATCTAGATGATTATGAAGAGTTCCTCTTTGTATTTGTAATAATGACCTATAGATAATAAAATACTAAATCAAAAGGGTTATTAGATGGATAGCAAGGTGGATTGTCTAGCATGAACTAGATCCAAAAAGCATGAGCTTACTAGGAGGCCTTCAAGCCACTCTCTTAGAATAATTAAGTTAAAGGAAATAAAGGTAAAGTACTTGCATCAAATAATAAAAAATATTGAATTGGAATGCAAGAAGAAATAAATGCTTGATAAAGGAAATAGACTAATTATAGCAATGAGTGGGTCGATACTAATGCTAAATACATCATGTTGGGTTCAAAAATTAGGTGGGGAATCTATGAATAGGCATAAAGATAAAAATTATAATTTATTTGAGGGTAATTATGTGGAAATATCTTCTTGTTATTTCCTAAAACAATTATTTTCAGTGGTCAGGGTGACCATCGGCAATTGAGGGTGACCATCGGTAGTCAGGGTGACCATCGATGATTGTTGTGGGTTCTGAGGGTGTTCAAAAAAGGGCTATAGAATGGGTCAATAAGTGTTTAGAGATATGATTAAGGTGAGGGGGTTATAATATATTATGCAAAAGGGTCTGATTTAGATAGAGATGTCATAAATCAAATAAACAAAACTTGAAATAAGAAATGTACCTAGTTTGTTGCTTGATGCTTGATGGTAGACTGAGAAGATATTTTGGTAGAGTGAAAGTTCCTATGGTTACAAAGAAATTTTGGTAGAGTGTTAGGTCTCTATTATACTACATGGTTGGTTGGAAGGAAGACCTACAAAAGGAAATCCTGATGAAGAAGTTATTTGATATATGTTGGCTTGGTTGTTGATTGATTGATCACTGGTTGATATCTTGATTATTTTATTGCTAAATTCCTAGGTCCCTCTTCACCTCTTGCTCCTCTCTTTTTATAAGCAAAATATATGGAGGTGTAGGTTCTATAAGGGTTGAAACTCCTTAAATTAATTTAATTCTTGATGTGTTAGCTCACTATATGATTTTAATTATGATGTGTTTGGGTTTACACATGGACTAAGTTTGAGTGATCAAGTGGTAGGGACCTGACCGTTGATGGTCAGGATTGAGGGTCAAGTGGGGTGAAAAGGTAGGTTAGTGAGTTAATTTTAATAATTATCTAACTTGACTTAGGGTCATGGTTGGAGGTTGGATAATGGTCTGATTCAGGGGTGTTTAAACATCTAAAACTATCATGTGTAATTTTGTAGTGTCTATAATTTGTTCTATGAGACTAATATCAATAAGGTTATAATATTAAATTCCTAATCCAAGCCACATCAAATATAAAATACCAAGGAGATAAGGATCTACACAACCTCCATTTCCAAAGACTTCTTGATGCACAAGCCAAGAAATCCATTTAGAGATCTCAAGAAAGGTAAAATAGTTATTGTCTTTTATGTTTTATTTGTGCTCTCATTTAGTGTTTTTTACTATGCTCTCCCTAGTATATAGGCTAGGATTTTAAGTGCTAATGTGTTTATTTGAGTTTTTATTGCTTGAACTAACATTATACTAACCTCTCTTCTTGGATTCCTATGATCATAGAAAGGCATGCCTGTGGGACTTCAAGCATCCCATACAAGCAAGGAGATTAATACGAAGCTCTTATTTTTTCTAATGAATGCCTAATAATCTTTAAAATTTGAGTTTTAACTTTATTTTTCATGTATTCTATTTTTTTAACAACACACAGGTTACACAAAGACTGACATCGATTCTATAAAGAACAGCATTGATCCTTACAAAATTAATGTTGACACTTATATGAAGAATAAAACATGATGAAAATGTGATTCATGAGTCTTTTTTGACTTTTCTAAAAAAAAATTGTGTCTAAGAGCCTAAATATTGTTTGACTAACTATTTACTTGTAGGATCTAGTGTTATTTCTTGGTTTTTAAACTCATTTGGCTAACAATCTTTTTGTGAAATCCATATTATGTTTTCTATGTTTTGTAGGAAACTAACATCAACCTCTATCGATCAACATCAATCCCTTTGGGTTGATCAACATTGATCCCTATAAATTGACATCGATACCTACATGGATTGATGTCAATCTCTGAGATAGGAAAATAGAGAAACCTAAGAGCAGAATCCAAAATTTTATTTTATCATTCACTTTTAGGCTTCTAATCAAGCAAAACCTCTAAAAATTTGTAGGTCCTAAGGTGGAAAACGCCAAGTTTAAACATGTTTAAAATCTTGCATAATTTGTCTTTGGTGTTTAAAATGAACTTAGTTCTTTTTCATGCCTTAGTTGTTTTTGAAGTTATATGAAAAAAATTCAAACAAACTAATGCAAAGGGGCTCAAATTTCATAACACATCTTGTTTTGGTGATCAAAATTAACTCTCACACTAGATAAATACTCTTAAGAGTTTCATTTTTATTATTTATTTGTTGAATTTATTTATTTTGAAGCAAAATGAGTGACACGTGTATGCTCTCCCCCCATCCCCTTTAGGGAAATCGAGTCACCAAAAATGTTCATTCCTTTCCTTTTTCACTTTAGTTTGAAGCATGAAAATAACATCTCTAAGGCCCTCCTCAAATTCATATGGTTTGGGTGATCCAAATGCAACCCTAAAATATTTTCACTTGTCTTTTATTTTTTATGCATTTTGGCTCGTGAGTAGGAGTTCATCACCTCCTCATGGGTTCTCTAGGGAAGCATTGACCTAAGAATTCATCTCCTAGAATTATTTAAAGTCCACTCCATGGTGGTGTATATAAATTTAGGGTAACCCATTAGGATATTTTTTTTTAATAGTTAAAACAAGCTTCATTAGTGGTACTCTACCTCAGAGCATAGGGGCAACTCGAACACTGCACTACACTGAGCAAGCGATGGATATAGTGGTTATGAAAAGGACAAGACATTTTCATAACAAGTTATTTGATGTGTATCTAATTTATTTGATTACATCTCTAGTTTTAGCCACACTTGGGACCATCTATAAACATGCAAAAATTGATAGTTTAGAACAACCCCACTTGCCATGGACATATTTTTTATGAAAGATGAGTAGCCTAAAGTTCTATGTCATAATAAAAACTCTTGGGAGAAGAAGGGGAATAAAAACCCTACTTTTCATGTACTTTTATTTTTGTATTGACACTTAAAATCCTTCCAAGAGTGAGTATATTGACATAATTTGACATTATCATGCAACTTTATCAATTTTAGGATTTACGACATTACACTTAGGTGTTTAAGTCATTTTATATTTTTATTACATGATCTTGAGTTGAAATATCTATCATTTTAGTATAACACATCAAAATAAGTCTCATTCATACATCACTCCTTTGTTTAAGGAAGTGTTACACTATCCATTTGACACCATACCTTTTTTAATTGGCTTTTTCACAAATCTTATTTGTATGTGTCATTGGATTAAAAAAGGTGTCATTACGCTACCCAATTCATTTCAAATCTTTTGACTTGAAGTCTTGAAACTAAACCATTGATCATATATTTAAAGTGTGATAATGTCATTATGTTACTTGAATCATTTCCTAGAATTTTTTACCTTATTTCAAAACTCTAATTTCTAAACCAAATCCACGTGTGCTTTTTGAGATCTTTACCTAGTGTCGCTATGCCATTCATTCTTATCTAGCTTGGTCTTTGTTCAAAGAGCCTAGTTTTCTACATTGATTTCAAAATTAGCCTTGACAAGTTCAAATCCAAACATTTATTAATTTTTTCCTATGCCTTTTGTAATTTTGGCCTAGATATCAATCTTTCTCTTTTGGGTTGTATAACTATTGACCAAAACTGGCCCACATAAGGATCTTTTGCCTAGAAATGGTTTGAGAAGATGAATAGATGTTTTGGATGGAATAAGTGGTCCAAAAATCTCATGTTAATTGAAAATATTTTGAAACATTTTTAGCAAGCTTAAAGTGTGATCTAATTGATCTTTGAGGGATAGATCTACAATTGCAGATGAAGGGCCCAAGTAGGTTTCATGATGTTCAAGAAATTTAGGAGCATGAACCAAGTTACACAAGCCTTATAAGATCATCAAAGCCTTAAAATATTGAGTAAAATATATACTGTGTAAGTTTAAAGAACTAGATTGTCACCAAGATGTCATGCATAAATGAATAGACTAGTTTACTTGTGCATTTAATAAATACACCTTAGGAATCCTTATGAGCAAAAGGATTGCAACACCACATTTTTTTTCATGTTAGGATCATATCCTACAAATTCCATGCCTGCATGAGTCTTCTAGCTCAAGTTATGAGCTTCCAAAGTTGGACCTATAACATGAAACATTCGTATAAATTTCAAAATAAATCTCAACATTTATCTATTAGGATCCAAAATAGTGATGGTAGTGTGGATGTCAAATATATTCTCATGAACATCAAATGATGGGTGAAAAAACATCAAATTTAGGCCATGGTAAATAACTATTAGGGTTCAAAAATCCTAATGATGGTCACACAAATGTTAAATAAGTTTGCATAGACATCAAATATAGGAATGTAGATGTCAACTTTAGACCTTGTGAGTTAGTCTTTTGAGTTAAAATGATGGGTCCTAACAAGATCAAAGGTTTGCATTCATTCATACATCTTGATTTGATGGTGTGAGTATAAGTCAACATGTCAAAGGATCTTGGCTAGTAGAAAATTGAGGGATCGTATTCATTCATACATCAAAATATAATGGTGCAAACATAGTTAATAAGTTAGCATATGTTTGATACCAATAGGAATGAAGATAGTTAGGTATAATGTAAATGGTCTAAGATGGCAATTGATGACCAATGAATAAAGAGAAAATCTAAAGAACTTCTATTGAAGGTCAATAAACTAGTTTTTGACCTAGGTGATCAAAATCTTAAGGACCCATATTACCATTAGAGCTTGGTCAATAGTAGACATAGTCATATAGGCAAGATGGTTAAGGATAAGTATCTATCATCATTAAAGTTTAAATAGGACCTCTAGTCGATAATTTGGAACCTATCGACCTTGTTTTAGGGTCATTCCATTAACATGATCATTGATTTTAGATGGAGGATCCTCATATACAATAGATTCTCAGCTATCACAAGTTTTAGATACAGAATAGGTCTCTTATGGACTAATACATAAATCAAAAATGGATTAGTTATTGTGAATCAAGATCAAATAGATTTTAGGTTTCCATGGATATTGTGATTGTGTGAAAACTAATAATTGGATTGGTTTTTATCTATAATGGACCTATGTTTGATGTTTGGGAAAATACAGACATAAATTTTATCATGGAGAGGTGTCTCACCTATCATTAGGATCACATTTTTGTTAAATAGGTAATGATGGCCACCCAAAGTAGATGTGGCATAATTCTATTAATTTTAAGACATGGTCCTCATCATTAGATCAAATAGATAATGGCATGGAGTTCCAAGAAGGACACTGGGTGGATGGATAAGGACAATGAGAATTCAATTCTTTCACATAATTTGTTCCTTATTGATAAGGTCATGAGTCAACATCCTTAAACTTGTTCTAATACATCACAGTTCCCTCTCTTTCTTTTTTCTATATATGTTCCAAATTATTCCACATTTTTACTCTCTCTAAGATTTTTAGACAAGAAAACTATGACATTTTAAAGAACATATTCTTATGCTTTGGCTTGCTTAGGTTATGCCAAATTTTGTACTATAACACCTTTTGATGTAATGAAGACTGAATTCCATCATTTTTCAAGATAGATTGAAATGCATCCCATAAATTCATGTAATGTGCTTAAGTGAATGTATGTTCCTTGTCTATGTCTACATTTTCTCACCTTCATGAAGTGCTTGGTAGCTCTCATAGGTCATTATAAGTGCAATTTACAGTTTATTGTTTAGCTTAAAAGTGGATATCTAACCTCTCATGCTAGTTTGATAATTGATCAATGCCTTATTATGAAATACTTATGTGGGACTAATCTTATTTGGTCTTAAATGTGTCTTGTGTAAAGTATAAGTGTTCTAATTACTAGTGCATCACCTCATTTTATATTATTAAATGTATTATTATTACTCTCTCTCTTTTTCAAAGTAATTATTAGATTAGGTCTAGTTTAGGTGATATATCCAGAAGAAAGTTAACCTTCTCTAGAGGTTTGACCCAATTCTAGGTGACCCATAGCCTAGGGTTAGTCCCATGTTGGACTAAACTTGTGTAAGAGGAATTGAACATTCTCCTTAGTTAGGGTGTAATATAAGACACCAACAGTTCTAGCATGCTCAATGGGACCCATTGGAGCTAGTTTTGGTGAAATTATAGTTGCATTAGTGTTCTTCATGAAGAATTTGGTGATCCCAAGATCAAGTAATTATTTATAAAATCCTAGATAGTTTCTAAGTAAGTCTTTTAATTTCACTATTTATATTTTATTTTCATGGTTGTGTATGAGAAAAATCCTATGCAATACCACCTTATCAGCCTTATCATGGATCATAACAACCTTTTCATGATCCATATGAGCCTTGTTATGAGCCTAATCAACCTTACCAGGAGTTTTATCAAAGCTATGATGAGCCTTATTAAGTTTCCCATGATATTTATTATTAAGAGCATGACTCTTACCTTCCTTATGAACCATATCAATCTCATGACCAGATTTTAGCTTTCCCATGTGGCTATGATGTTGCATATAAGCAGCCTTGTCTCCAAAAGAGAATGGATGAAATAGAGCTCAAACTACTAGCATATGCAATAAAATTTTGTTCAAATTCTCAGTATGAGGAAGTAAATGGGATGTTTCTAAATGCATCCAATGATCTAGAGGAGAGGAATGAGATGTGTAATCTCATATTGGGGAAGATGGAGCTTTGGGAGAGGTAGAAAGGTGAATTGAACCAATAGTCTCAAGAACCCTCTTGTATTCCTTACTAGTATTCTTGTGTTCTTTACTCTCATAAAGTTCTTAACCATTCTCAATTTGAGCCAAGGGCTACCTAGTTGGAGTTAAGATAAAAATCATATGCCTATTCAATAATTTATTCAAGAGACTAAGCCTTCTTATATTTCCTTTTCTTCACCACCCATACCTTAAGCTCAAGTTGTCCATGATAACAAGGAGATTTCAAACTTTTATGAAGTGATGGCTAAGTGGAAGGAGAAAAATGTAGAGGTTTTCAAATTTTTATCTTTCCCTCCTCTCCAAAACTCCATAGATGATTATGTTACCCTCAAGTTCCCAAAATATGATCATGATCAACCTTTCATGCCTCATATTCCCTCTAAAATGAATGAATTTCATCACCCTCCCAACATCTCCCTTCTTTAGGAGGAGCTTGTTCTATGGAGGATAAAGAAAGAGGTTATAGGTGCAAGTCAAGTTCTTGAAAAATGTGAAGATTATGCTTAAATTCGATATGAGGAATATTTTCTCATTGATCCTTCACTTGAGGTATAAGTTTATAATGACGTTGTAGTTGATCTTGAAGAAGATATCTCAAGTGTGCATGAGAAGGTTGATATTGATGTGGAAGAGCTCCATGAAATGGTCTAATATAAATTCATAAATGAGTTTGAGATACCTCCCATTGAACAAGATCAAGATACCATTCAAGTTAATTCTATTCAAATTGATCAAAATGAAGAATAAAATCATGATTGACAACTTTATCTTGAATCTCTATAGGAGATTGAAGAGCTTTGTAAGGATATGTTACCCATTGAAGAGCATGTTATTGATAAGTTTGATCAACAGTCACCTATTCAGTAACATGATGTAGACTGGGTTGACTATTCAAAGCTCCTTGAAGATCTTGATTAACTTGCATGAAGTGATAAGAAAGATGAGGTCACTCAAGGATAATACATAGATGAGATATCACTAGATAAAGTTGTAGTTGACAAGAAGTATGAAAAAGATCCTAAAGTGCAAGATGAGTTCATTTTTATTGGTGACTAGTTTGTTGTTGATGACTCATTTGAGGAGATACTAAGAGAGTTGGTAGGCAAAAAGAGTCACACATCAAAGGTTATGTTCAATAAACACCCTACTCTGCAACTTGTATCATATATTAAAATGAATGAATATAGAAATTTTCCTTTTGATCCAGGTGGATCATGTTTTCTATTAGTTAGTTAGACTAGTTTACTTCTATTTTATTCAAAATAAGTACTTTGTTTGCATAGCTATTCAATAAGTTAGTTTCCTTTGATTTATTAGGTTAGTTTCCCTTTCAAGTTTGTTTCTTCCCATTTTTTTAGGAATTCTTTGTCTTTGTAAAGTCAAAAGGATATATTTTAGTCATGTAAATGGTCCAAGAGTCATAGATATGGTCTGAGTTCTCAGGCATAGCAGGCATGCTTCCCAGCCAAGTCACCAAAGATGTCATGCAAATTTGGCTAACATAAGGATATTTTGCCTAGAAATGGTTTTATCAAATGAACAAATATTCTAGATGGAATGAATGGTCCAAAGATCTCATACTAATTGAAAATATTTTAAAACACTTTAAGCAAGATTAAAGTGTGATCTAATTGATCTTTGAGGGACAGGTTTACAATTGCAGATGAAGGGTCCAAATAGGTCTCATGGTGATCAAGCAGTTTAGGATCATGAACCAAGTTGTACAAGCCTTAGAAGATCATCAGAGCCTTGAAATATTGATCAAAATATGGATTGTGTGAGTTTAAAGAACCAAACCATCACCAGGATGTCATACATAAAAGATTAGACCAGCTCACTTGTGTATTTAATAAATGCACCTCAGGAAGCCTCATGAGAAAAAGGATTGTAGTGCCACATTGTTCTTCATGTCATCCTAAAAATTGCATGCCCGTGTAAGTATTCTAGCCCAAGTTATAAACTTTCAAAGTTGGACCTGTAGGAAGAAACATTTGTGTGGATGTCAAAATAAATCTTAGAATATATCTATTGGGGTCTAAAAGATTCATAGTTGTATGAAAATCAAATACATTCATGTGAACTTCAAATGATAGGTGCATAGATGTCAAATTTAAGCCACATAAAATAACTATTGGGGTTCAAAAATCTTAATGATGATCATTTGGATATCAAATACATTTGCTTGAACATCAAATATGGGCATACAAACATCAAATTTGGAATTTGTGAGTTAGTCAATTGAGTTCAAATGATGGGTCCTAGTAAGATCAAGGGTTCACATTCATTCATACATCTTGATTCGATGGTGCAAGTTCAAGTCAACATGTCAAAGGATCTTGGTTGGTCCCAAATCAAGGTCTTACTTTCATTCCTATGTCTAGATCTAACAATGCGAGTAGAGTCAATAAGTTAGCATATATTCAAGACCAATAGGAATGAAGATATTTGGGCATAATGTAAATGGTCTAAGTTGGCAATCGAAAACTAATAAATAAAGAAAAAATACAAAGAGCTTCCATTAAAGGTAGATGAACCAATTTTCAACCCAGGTGATCAAAATCTTAAGGACCCATATCACCATTAGAAGCTCGGTCAATAGAAGACATAATCATATACACAAGATGGTTAAGGATAAGGCTCTGTCACCATTAAAGTTTAAATATTACCTTTAGTCAATAATTTGGAACATGTCAAACTTGTTATAGGGTCATTCCATTAACATGAACATTTATTTTAGATGGAGGATTCTCGTATATAATAACTTCTTGGCTTTAATAAGTTTTATATGCATAATAGTTTTTTATGGCTTAATACAGAAATCAAAGATGGAATGGTGATTGTGAAGTAAGATCAAGCAATTTAGAAGTTTCCATGGATATTGTGACTATGTGAAAACCAATAATTGGATTGGTTTTCATCTATAATGGACCTATGTTTGATATTGGATAAAATTCAAATGTAAACATTATCATGGAGAGGTGTGTTGCCTATCATTAGGGCCACATTTTTAATAGATAGGTATCGATGGCCACCTAAAATAGATTTGGCATAATTTTTTCAATTCCAAGACATGGTCCTCATCAGTAGATCAGATAGATAATGACATGGAGTTCCAAGAAGAACACCAGGTGGATGGATAAGGATAGTGAGCATCCAATTATTTTACAGAATTTGTTCCTTATTGATAAGGTCATGAGTTAGCATCTTTGAACTTGTGTTAATACATCACAGTTCCCTCTCTCTCTTCCTTTTTCTATATATGTTTCAACTTCTTCCACATTTTGAATTTCTTTAAAAAAATTAGACAAAAAAACATTTTATAGAATAGATTCTTATGCTTTAGCTTGTTTAGCTATGCCAAATTTTGTACTATAACACCTTTTGATGAAATAAAGACTAGATTTTATCATTTTTCAAGCTAGATTGAAGTGTGTCCTATGAATTCATGTATTATGGTTAAGTGAATGTATGTTCCTTGTTTGTGTCTACAGTTTCTCACCTTCATGAAGTGCTTGGTATCTCTCATAGGTCATTATAAATGTAATTTATAGTTTGTTGTTTACCTTGAAAGTGGATATCTACCCTCTCATGCTAATTTGATAATTTATCAATGCCTTATCATGAAATACTTATGTGGGAATAATATTATTTGGCCTTTAATGTGTCTTATGCGAAGTATAGGTGTTCTAATTACTAGTGCATCACCTCATTTTATATGCTTTCATGTATTGTTGTTACTCTCTCTCCCTTTTTCCAAGCAATTGTTAGGTTAGGTTTGTTTATGTGATAGATCTAGAAATAAATTGGCCTTTTCTAGATGTCTAACCCAGTTTTAGGTGACCCACAGCCTAGGGTCAGTCCCATGTTTGACTAGATTTGTGTAAGAGGACTTGAACAATCTCCTTACTCAGTTAGGGTACAATCCAGGATACCAACAATAACTTAGGTTAATTATTTATTTAATTTCAAAACTATTGTTTGTGCTTAGATTTTAGGAGAAATATCCTATCTTCTGTATGCCTTTTGTTTTAGGCCTTATACTAATTGACCAAGTTCATGTTTAAAATTTTAATGCCTAGTTTATGCCAAAGTGTTTCATCTTTTTTAGAATAAAATCTCATACCTTTGTTTTATTTAAAGTCTAAATTTTGTGTCTTTTCCAAAACACCTAACACATGCTTGTTTTGTGCCTATATTTTGTGCCTTCTCTAAAAGACCTAGCAACTTTTATTTTCTTAGATTAGACTTGTTTAAAATACTTGTACCTAGAGTTTGACATGTTAGTTTTTATTCATCCCTTGACCATTTGTTTAATAAATTTGATGTTAGACATATGACACTTGACTGTTTCATACCAAGTTTTATACCAAACCATTTTGGAGGTATAGATCCATTATTTAGACCAAGTTAGACTATGTTTGGGCTATTTGTCTTTTAGACATTATTTTTCAGAGTTTAACTCTAGGCCTTTTTTTGAAATGTTTATCATTGATTTGGATATGTCTCATTACACTTATAGTGGAACCATGTACAATTATGGTTATGATAACATGTTTGCATATGATGAATTTATTCAAGGCCCCTACTTAGATGATGTTATTTGAAAGACTAATCCATATCCTTCCCACAATACTCAATTTGGGGAATAAAGCCAAGATCCTCAAGAGCAGTATGCGGTGATAACTTCTTTGGGCTGATTTACATATGATCTTCACCCTCTCACTACTCATGGTATCCAATCTTCCACCTATACCATTAACCCTCCTTTGGATTATTTGAGCAACCAAGCTCCACAATATCCTAGGATTACCATTCCAAGACCTCATCCTTTGGCTTGTGCGAGCAACTAATCTTCATAATACCCTACCATTACCATTTCAAGACTTTGTCCTTTTGCTTGCGATAAAAACCAAGATTTATAATGCCCTACCATTTCTATACCAAGACCTTATCCTTTAACTTTTGAAATCAACCAAGATTCACAACACCCTACCATTACCATTTTAGTCCCTTCTATGTATGGTATCTTGTTATCCCAACAAGGTTGTGTACCTACAACTAAATGGGTCATAGTTACATTCCTAAGCCAATCACTAGACTTTTTTAAGCCTATCATTATCCAACTATCAATAATTATTAATTCAATCTCAACTATCCCCCACCTTATAAATCCTATGTCGATCATTTATCCCCAGCCAAGCTAATATTACCTCTCTAACCAATCCAATCTTTCGAAGACCAAGATATATTCAAAACTCGTATTTTAAAATTACTTGTAAACCAAGGCCAAGAAAACCAACCAATCCATGATTTATTTTGAAAAAAACCTATTTGTGAAGAGTCAACCTATGATGAATCACCTTTTAATCCCTTATCTATTGTCAAGGAGTATCACTCTAGTAATCCAGTCTTCGTTGAGTCTCTTCTTAATGATTATAACCACCTTTGGGCAAATCATTATCTCAACCATTGTATTATTTTGAAAGAGCCTCCCTTTGACAACCCAATATATATGGATTTGTCTCTTGACCTTTTTCCCCTTGTGGAGGAGTCTCACTTTGAAAAACTAGTCTTTGTGGATCCCATCATGCCACATAGGCCATTACTTATCCCATACCCAACATTCAACAAAACATCATTCTAACAGCATCCACACTAGAAGAAGAATCAGAATTAAAGTTAGGTTCTATTTTTGAGATGATATTAGATTTAGCATCATAAATAGAAATAAAATTAGTCTCAACAACAAACTCAAAGTCCCTTAAGTCAAACTCAACTTTAGAATCAAAATACATTCATGGTGTTTATAATATTAGTTACGCATGCCTTGTAGATCAATTTAAATATATTTTCCATCCTTTTATAGGTTTTTAGGATGATTAATTTAAATTTGACAATATTTATCCTAGTATCTTATATGAGGATTGTGTTGCCTCTTTCCATTCCATTACCATTCCACATGCCATTATCACCAACCAACCTAGACATTACATTGACATTCTACCTCCCACCAGTGTTGATTTGAACCAATAGAATCATACCTTGTTAAACTACATCCATGATGACATATCAGTTATATAATATTAGGGGTACCAAGACCACATTCATGTAGAATAACAATAATATCCAAGTGAAACCTTCTTAGAGGTACTAGGGGGTAATCAAATTCCAAACTTAGCATCTTTTAGTCAAACCTTTTTGGAGTCACTAGAAGATAACAAAAGTCAAAAGTCAACATTCCTTAGTGAAACCTTTTCAGAGGAACTATGAGAAAATCAAGATAGCTTCATTGGTGAAAAGTTTGTCAAGGTGCCAATAACTAAGTATATGCACCTAAATCTGCTCACCCTAATAATTCTATTAAACCTATTAATTTGACCCATAGTCATATTTCCTAGCTAATTAATTCCTACATAAAATCCTCCACATCCCATGAACATTATTCCTACCCCACCAATTTATTAATTCTCCTAAATCCCCATTTTCCCATACTAATACCACTTATTCATTATTTGGGATTTAAAATTCCAAAGGCCCACCTACTAAGCATACTTTCTCTAGAATCCTCTAATCACCCATCCTTAATCATGATTAAACCTCCCAAAGATATTCTAGAGGTTTCCACCTCTATAACCTTCTCTCCTCCAGAATACTCTAAGGAATTTTTAATTTCTTAAAAATTCCTCAACCATTGATCCTAATGGCTCAATATTAAATATGATCCATTGATTTTCCCTTCCATGGATTATATAAAAAAGCCATATATCCATGAACAACTAACTTCAACATGGAGAGAGCTTACTTGCATTCATCATTCAAGCATTCCCATAGCCTTGTTAAAGCCATCAACAAACTAACAAATCCATTGAAGCCATAATCAAACTCAATCAAGCAATCCAACAATCCACTTATTTTACATTCAAATCAGTTTGGCAATCTTGGAAAGGATCTCTAAGGGACAAAAGGATGGTAAATGACTCCATTGTAAGTATCTGATTGTCTCTTTATCCCCACTTTAATTTTGTTTGCATTTTTGGGTTTTTATTATTAAAAATAGTAACATAAGAGAGAATCCAAAATATATTCAAACATTTGGTGACCAAGAAGGGAGTGGATACCTTTTTGGACTAATATTTTGAGTGTGAAGTGTGATAATGCAGTTTGCAAGGAAGAGTTAGGACAAATTTGGTAGCTCTAAGCTTTAAAATTTTCATTCATGATCATTCCCCAAGTGGCTAGCGACCTTATTATAGTAAGTAGTCCTAGTGTTTATCAATTTTCACATGAACTAACCCCATTTTTTTTAATGATGGATATTTATTATTATTTGAGAAGTTTTTGACAAATAGTAAGGCATTTTTGGTGTGCTTAAAGATAGCATTAATGAAAAATAAGATTAGTTCAATTGTTTGACTTTATTCTATTGTCATAGTTGTCCACCATCAACATTATGCTTTTTTTTACCATTATTGCATCATCATGTGGTTTCAAATCAAATTTCAAACATTGATTGTGCATATGGATCTGCACATTGACTTCATCCATTATCAATCTTCCTATGGATTAGTCCTGATAGATATTCTAGCACCCATACTACACTCTACTTGGCATTTTGATTTGTTGACCCATATGTGTATCTTCACAGTCATAAATCTCCATTACATCATTATCACAAACTTATATTATCTCATGTGTATTTGTGCATCATCTATTTACTTTCAGTCCTTTTTTTAGATCCATGTATGTGCATCTTCATTGTTACCTCTAACTATCATCATCTGTTGGGTTTTGAACCTTAAACCTATAGAAAATTTTGAATCTTAAACTTGTTGGAAAAGTTCTATACATGTTTTTGGGCCTTTTTCACCCTATTATACTCTACCATCATTTATATTCCAAGGGATTTGGTTTTTTGCATTGAAGGTATTGGATATTTACATCAAACATTTTGGTTTCCCACCTGGAGTTCCTTATGGCATTATTAAATGTGTCCAATAGTCCATAAGTTCATACTTATCTGAGGCATTTTTCCAAGTATCCCACGTGCCCTAAAGGCTCTCCATCTAGAACTCCCACTATCATTCCAAATTTCAAACAATTTGATCCCAAATCGATGACCTTCTTATTCTCCTATTCATTGGTCTCAGAAGCTTGCTCCACTGACCTACGTATTCCCCTTGGATAGCATATTGGCTGGAAATAAATGTTGGAAATGTAGTTATGATCTCTTGAGTACTCTTAATTCAACCATTTCTCTACTCGGTTTGTTGTCTCCTTGATTTCTTCAAATGGTTGAATGTTGACTCTAGGTGAATAATTAGTTTTAGTATTCACTTTAGTGAACACATCTATTAAGAATTATTTTCCATCAACATCTTCTTCATGGCTCATATTTATTAATCTAGGTCAAATAAATGAGATAAAAAGGGAAATTTATGATTCTAAACATATCAATAAATGCAAATGTCCTCTTAAATATAGCATCATCCATGTGTCATGAATCATTATGTTGGACTGCCTTTTAGCATTTGGACCAATTTATTTATTCAATCTAAGTTGATATAATCATTTGGGTAGGTAATGCTTTTTTTGGTATTTGAAAATTCTATCAACTACTTGGCATTCCTATAAACTCAAACTTTGTGTCATCTAATTACATTAAGCTATATTGTCATGTGTCATTTGTAATGCATAGTATTTTATGCTAGTACACATCATATAGTCATTATTTATTTAGGTTTAAAATTATTTAAATATTTTTTGGTATTGTAATTTTTAGTTTAGGTGTTTGTTTAGATTAATATGTATTTATTCTTAAGTGTTTTTGGGTTTTGATTCATTTAATTCAATAATATGTGGTGTGAACTCAATTTTTTATCTTAGTAATACTCTACATTCATTGTTCTTTAAATATATGGTCAATAGTTCTATATAGAATGTCATTTGAATAGTTGTTAAGTGGTTAATATTACATGTATATTTGAATATTACTTTAGAAAGTGATATAATATGGATGGGAGTTAATTTGATGAGTTAGTCATATTAATTAAGACCTTTTTTTTAGTTACCATGTAGTATAGAAATAATAATCATATAGAAAGTGTGGAATTTTTGACATTTAGGTATTCATAGATATCAAAAGAATCAACTTTGCTCAAACTAATAAAACTTTCTCATTGCAGGTTGCCTTCTTTTACTCCACATAATGATTGGTTGAAGGTTAAAATTGATCAAACTACTAATCATTTATTTTATAGGATGACCAATTTTGGAATTAGATACAAACATCATTTTTAATCATTTATCTAATTTTGCTTATTGGCACATTTGATGTCTACTTGTAAGTTTAATCATTTCAATCCAAAACATTTAAAACTACTAATGATATTTGTGCAGTGTCAAGTGTCAAATTTATTGATTTAAAAACCATTAAACCATTTACTTGTAGGAAGAATGATTGAAGACTGATTATCCTAAAACTACTAATCTTCTATTTTTCATGTCTAACAAGCTCTGAATCAAATAACATATCTTTTTTATTACTTTTGTGGTTCCTTATTAGATTAGAATACCTAACACACTAAATTAATTGGGTTAAATAACCTTTTATTTGTGTGAGTGTCACTCGAGGGCTATAATGGTGTATGCTCTCCTCTTTGCATCCTTGTAGTGATTCTTAGAGGATAAAAAACCACCAATAAATCATCCCTATTATTATTTTTAAGGGTTGGTGACATAAATTTCATCACCATGCATTAGACCACACTCTATGTTTTGACAAAGTATAAATATCAAGACAGTCATCATTAGGTGCTAAAGTAGAATTCCCCATAAAGGGTTCCATGGAGTAAGGGGAATTTTAGATCCAATACACAAAGTGATTAAATAACATACTACATGGATTTGGGGCCCATTATACCTAACATATATTGGGGACTCCCATAGTAATCTTGTGTCAACCCAGAATAGGACCTACTGGACATAATAGGCATACTATTGCCAAATATAAGATCAACTCCTAAGTAGTCATCAAGTACAGATGAGGTTGAGAGGGTTTAGTTAATTTTGTAATGGGTCACTAGCCTATAGCCTCACACATGAATCCATTAGATATTTTAGGCATCGGGTTACATTCTCATTCAGTAGACTAAATTATGGCTTGTGGCTAAGTGTATTGTTTGCATGTTGTGCTTAAACTCATGTTATTTATGAACTGAGTTAGTCAATCCCATTGTTATCATAAAACACCTAAGCACCCTTAGGATAAATCCCACTCTATAATCACATAAAACATCAATTTAATATTTATTATTAATCTTTTTATATATATCATTAGTCTTAAAATCAAACCTTAGTGTTCACCCATCACTTTACATCTTCATCATCACCCTTTGACTAAACATTATCAACATATAAAACCTTGTCTAGTTTTTAGTCTAGTACCCATCACTTCATCATCACTACCTCTTATTACCTATCACCCATCTAATCACCACTTTGTTATTGTGAAGGGTATTTTAGACACTTCATCTCCTTGGTCTCTTTTCTAGATTAACCCTTTATAAGGTTTTAACTATTGGTACTATTTGGTCATCCTAGTCTCCATATCCTTCTAAATGTAAGACCAACACACATCCTAAAAATTCCTCTTGACCACTCTTATTTTGGTTTTTATAAAAAATTAATATCCTAAACCACCTTATCTTTCATCATCCCATGTCAAAAACATAATGAATCACTCTTCTTGTGTCAAACCTATCATTCAACATGCCTCTTAGAACCTGTGCCCATGTTTTAAGAATGAGATAAGGGTATAATAAAGAAAGTGACACCCTTGGGATTATATGTGAAAAAATTAATATAATTATTAAACACGTATTAAAATTCATACCCTTGTATAATGATATTTATTCACAAATTACTTCTTCTATAGCGATAAGGTTTGGGTCCACTTTAACCAATTTATCTATAAAAATTGTGACCAAATTCTATCCCAGGTCATTGAAATGGGGGGAGAACTATTTCAAGTAAAAATATTGAGAGGTTGTGTGAGTAAATTTTCTTAAAACATTCCTCCAATTTCACTTAACATTTATGAAGCATTCATTCACTTAAATACATCAATCAGTGCATACATAAGCATCTATGAAAGCAAATAACATAAGGACATGAGATATATGTCAAAAACCCTCTAGGGGAATAAAACCCATTGAAACACCACTTTTAATAATATATTATAAGCAATGGATCAAAATTTTAGTGAGGCACTAACCCCCCGAGGAGCACCAACCCCTCACTAGTCAAGCACCAACTCAACTAGTCCTTTTGCAAGCTTCAACCTACAAGGAGGATTCAACCCCCTAGGTAACATACCACAAAATAATTTAAATTGAATATATCATCAACCTAGGACACATTTTTCTAACTCAAATAAATATTACCTCCTTATTTTTCTCTTCTCACTCTTTAAACTCTCTCAAATAACCTCTTAAGCCTTCTCGCTCAACTAGCCCTTTCTTTGGCAAAATTAGGTCAAATAAACTTGATCAACACATTTATAAACATATTAATATATTAATGGAATATTAATCACACCTAAATTATTATATTCAATCTCTTTACCTATTCTTCAAAACTCTATATCCTTCGCTTACTTGCTCAATTCTCTAACTAGTCAAAATAGGCCTATTAGGCCTTGTCTTAATACTTGACTCTTGCTCATAGCCATATTGTTCAGCCAATAACATTAATACACTTAGATCACACTTTAAATATATAAATACACATGTTTAAAAAGTGTAAAAAACACTACATATGTCAATTCATTAACCTTAAGGGCTAAAACTACCATTAGACCTAATAAAGACCTAATGCAATTAGGCATCTCTAAGCACACATTTCACTTAGACCTCATTGGAACACTTTGAGACTCAAAAAATGGATGAAAAAATAAAATATCACTTTATTATACCCTTTATAATCTCTCCTTATGTCCCCAACACCATTTGGCTCTTTTCACTCTTTGAACCACCTAATTAGGTTTACTCACAAATAGGCCTTCTTACTAGCAAAAAATATGTCTAGTAAATATGATGCATACAACCAAATTTAACACATAACCCAAAAAAAATAAAAATTTATATAATATCCATGACCTAATTTTCAACATAATTTTCAATTTAATTCATCAAACAAGGCAAAATACCCCAGATTGATCAAATTTAAAAGCTTAGTCAGAACTGCACACAGGCCTTAAGAACCTAGTCAAAATCCTTTGACTTTTCATATCTTCATAGGAGTTTATCATGAATATAAATGTCTTAAAATTAAAATATTATACATTTATAACACTTTAATGGTAATTTTATCCTTAAAATCAGTGTAAAATGACTCAGTAACATCATTTTTACTCACACACAAAAAATTGCCTATAGCACCAAAAACATAGTCATGG
Organism: Torreya grandis; assembly: GCA_037957365.1. Classification (NCBI taxonomy): domain Eukaryota; kingdom Viridiplantae; phylum Streptophyta; class Pinopsida; order Cupressales; family Taxaceae; genus Torreya; species Torreya grandis. Next base: position 164,852 of record JARHVA010008163.1, read on the forward strand.
AAACTAAGCCTTAGAACATCTGTGTAAATAATTTTATGATATTAAAATGGGTTTATTTTAAAATTAATAATAATTATATAATATTTTAAAATATATATTTCATGTTTACATATCAATATTGGTCTTACAAACCAATCTTACAACTTCACTCTACGCAGACTTCATTATGTTAGACAAACCATTTTGATGATAAATTTTTGCTTATATATGAGAATCATCAAAAATTATAAACAAATTGGATATGATAAATTGGAATTAAATAATTACCCCATGCATTTTTATCCATCTCTATTCCTCTGTAACCAATCCCTAATCTCATTCTCATCATTGCCTAGTTTTGTCACTATCTTACCTATTAGGCATGTTTAGCGATAGGTCATCTTCCATGACCAGTTTAGCACATTTTAAGTCTGAAACCTAATTATAAAATTTCATGGTCATAAACTAAAATTTTTACACATCATCCTCCATATATTTAAATGCTTTGACCTAGTCAACCCTGCCTGCTACATCAAAATTCCTAGAAATAAGGGATTTCCTATAGCTTTTACTCACTGTCAAGACAAACCAAAACCACTAGATAAACTTGGAAGATTCCTTTACATTTTAAAAATATAAAAATAGTTAAAAAAACCATTATTATCCATAACCAACAATATCTTTCCTATTAGGTCATTATGAGTGTTTTAGGAGGGTTTTGACTGGTTTCCCTTCATAGTAATCATTCATAAAGGATTGCCTCTCAGCTCCAAAAAAATATATATTAAAATCACTATAGGGACCTTAAAAAACTTCCATTAAGTTTTTATTATCTCATTTAAATGTTTCACATGCCAACGAGCACAAGAAATTCCTTTTTGGGTCTGCAACACCCCATTCTATGCACATAGAGGACCTTATCACTAGTTTTCATGCTTTATTATTCAATAAATGATCTTAAACTTTGTAATTAAACTTTAAAAAACCTATCACACCTTTTTCAATTCTTTAAATATCATTTTCACCTTTGTATATGATATTGACCCCTCATTAGGCCACTATAGGTCACTTTGTACATTAGGCCTTACACTACCAATCATACTTAAATCATGATCATGCCTTAAAAATTATTAAAATAATCATAATACCTCATCCACATATCAAATAATCTCATACCATTATCACATTCTTCCATCCATCAACTCCCAAGTCACATACTCCTCACCTCATCATGCTACTAGGCCTATGCCTTCTTAATAGGTCTCCATGTGAGGCCTAAGCCTCAAGACTTGATCTTGAAACTCATCTAAAGTATTTTTTGCCTCTTTCTCATTTTTATAGATATTTTTATACTCTCTCTCTCTCATTCATTTACTAACACATATCATCAATCTTTACTATTATTTTTATGCAAACACCTCTTCTTAGGTTTAGACTAGGCTTCTCAAGACACCTAGTACACAATAGTAGCTTACCTTGTACCATGAACCTAACTTTGGCATGCCAACAACCTTAGATAAATTACCATGTTTCCTTAAAATTCTCTATCATTAAAGAGACAATAGGTTTCCTTCAAATTTTCTATTTTCATGAGACTTCTTTGACATATATCATCTCACCATGCATAACCTCAACTCTGACCTTAACAAAATTGACTTTTATCTTGACTTTGACATCAATGATAACAACAATTCTTCAAATACAATAATAGGAATCATACCTCACTAATATCCCCCTTTTTCATTGATCACAAACATTATAATATAGTAGATCATTCTTATTACCTCAAGCTAAATCTTCTTTGATACTTGTTATTTCTATCAAACAAGAACTTTCTCCCCTTTGAAATTAATGAAAAAGGGCCATGTTATTGGAAACTTATCTGATATTTAGACCTAAACTAATACACCTTTTCTTTTCAAATTATCTTAACACATATCAGGCTTATATACCTACACTTGGATCATGATTGACTCCCCTTATCTCCATGAGAATTAAAGACATTTTCAAAACTGTGACTTGGTTTAATCAAGTCATCATGTAAACTCTAAGTCATCATGCAAACTCTTTATGACTTGTCTCTTGTGATCACACCTATAGTAGACTCTTTTTTGAACCTTGAATTTAAAATTTTACCAAAGACCATAAAACTCCCCTATGACCGAGCATTCTTCATGCTTCTTTATTACTATTTGAGTGCCTCTATGAAGCCTAATGGAGTCACCCTTGCTCTAGTGAACTAGAACAACATAAAATCAAGTGATTCCTAAATCTCCATGTCCTTGTTAGACTAAACTTTCTTCATGATCCTCTTAGGCTTAAATAGTTATTTTAAATTTACTTTTGTAATATCTATTTGAAAACCATTCTTACTTGATCTAATTGACTTGACTTCTTCATCCACAATCTGAGATGATCAGGAAAATTCTTGGCATACCTTTGCATCTTGACTAAGCTCCACCGTGGTAAATAGTCTAATTGGACTTGGAAATTTGTCATAAACTTTAGCTACCTTGGGTTTTCACTTACTGTCTTATCTTCTTTCTTGTACTCTAAGAGCCTCAACTTACTTATTTTGTCTTTAGAAATCATTCTTGTAATATTTTATAATATGACCAACCTTGTGACAATTGAAACATATTATCCCTCTTGATGGAAACACACCATGACCCATACCTCTTTATTGGTGAATTTCCTCATGGTTCCATCGATATTCATTCTTGGAGGGCCTTCTACAATGCCTTGCTCTATGATCAAATTGGTTACATGAATAACAATAGTCATTTAAAGGATTAGCATACCTTATGGTATTAGGTTGCCTGATAGTATTAGCCTTAATTATATCATCACCCTCATTATTTTTTCATCATTGACCTTTTTTATCACATTAGTGTTCTTCTTTTGGTCTCTATTAAAACTAAGGCTTGGTTTGTCATTAGTAGTCTTTTGAATACTCAAAATGTTGTCTAGGTCATTTTTACTCTTTTAAAACCTCATAAAGGACTTGACCATATTTTATGCTTGTTCCAATTCAACTCTCAAGGAATTCACTTAAAATTCATACCTTGCATGTTCATCTTCTTTGGCCTATAGGCCTATAGTTATAATTTCATGTTGACTCTCCACCTATTTGACTATTTCCTCTTATTCTTTAGAGTTGTTGCTCAGTCTAACTTCAAAAAAGTTGATTTTATCCTCATAATCTTTGATAAGAGACCTCATCACCCTATTATTCTTATTTACCATCTTTATTTCTTCTAGATTATTCATTAACTCAACCTCAAAGTCCACCTCATCACCTTCTTCATCTAAATCTCCAACAAAACCTCTAATCCATATGAACTCTTCTTGATTTAATTAGCTTACTTATTCAACCATGAAGATAAATTTGTTAACATCATGGCCATCACCTTCATGGTCACTCTCAAAATCAATTCTCTCACTCTCATTAGATGAGTTACAATATTACTTGGTGCAGAAACTTATTTTGTTTTTGAAGAACTTCTTCTTATCATAATACCTTCTAAAAAATTTCTTGTTCTTATCAGACCTGTAAGATATTTTATCATCATCATGACCTTCATCATTATCTTCACCATCCTTATCCTTATGATTATGAGGGATCTTGTTATAAAAGTGTCCAATCTCTCCACAATTGAAACATTTAAAAGGCAATTTGCCCTTATATCTACTTGAGCCTCTCTTTAATTTTCTTGTCAACATATCTATTAACTCATCATCATCAATATCAAATTAATAATTATTTTTCAATTTATTACCTTGTGTATTCTTCTCTTTTGGCTTCTTTTCTACCTTGAATTCATCTTCCTTCTTTGTATATCTTCCTTCACTTGTCCTCATCTCATACACTGTTAGGGTGCCATAAAGTCCATCCATCTCTATCTTGTCTATATCTTGCATTTATTCAACATCAAATACCTTAGAATAAAATTTGGAAGTTAGAGACCTTAAGACCTTTTGAACAACAATAGACTCTTTTAATTCTTCACTTAAACCTATTATAATGTTGACCACTTCATCAACCCTCAATAAGTAAGCTATAATGGTTTCATCTTCATTCATTTTTAGGCTTTAAAATTGTCTTCTATGGGTCTAAAATTTGGCCAGTTTGACCTTGGAGTCTCCCTCATGAATATTATTAAAATTTTCCCACATCTATTTGGTAGACATATAATTCATCACTTTCACAAGTTTTGCCTCTAATAGGCCACACATAATACCATTCATTGCTTTTGAGTAATTGTCACTAGCCTTCTTACATGTTATATATGTAGGAAGAATAGGGGTGTAGTATATCCATCCAAGAATAATTTCCAAACATCATGACCTTGAGACATCAGATATCTCCTCATCCTCACATTCCAAAAATCCTAATTGGATCGATTAAACAATGGAGCTTTACTTGTATAGAAACCACCTTGTGCTTGACTAGCCATATTTGCTTGCTTAAAATCTCCTTTAGGTTATAATACCTCCTTAAAAAGGACCTAATATGATACCAATTTTTTTAATTATAGACACTAATATGGGGGGTGAATCATTTTTCTAAAAACATTCCTCCAATTTTAGTTAACATTCAAGAAGCATGCATTCACTTACATGCATCAATTAGTGCATACACAAACATATATGAAAGTAAACAACATAAGCACGTTAGATATATGTGGGAAACATTATATGGGAATAAAACCCACTAAAAACCCACTTTTAATACTTTCCTATAATCAATGGATCAAAATTTTAATGAGGCATCAACCCCTCACTAGTCAAACACCAACTCAACTAGTCCTTTAACAAGCTTCAACTTGCAAGGCAAATCCAACCCCCTAGGTAACATAGCACAAACTCAAATAAATTGAATATATTATCACCTTTGGACACATTTTTTCTCTTCTCACTCTTCAAGCTCTCTCAAATAGCCTCTTAAGCCTTCTCGCTCAACTAGCCCTTTATTTGGTAGAATTAGGTCAAATAACCTTGATTAAAACCTATATACATAGTCATATATTCATTTAATATTCATCACACCTCTCTTGTTATCTTAAATCCCTTTACCTATTCTTCAAAACTCTATATCCTTCGCTTACTTGCTCAATTCTCTAACTAGTCAAAATAGGCCTATTAGGCCTTACCTTTATACTTGACTCTTTCTCTTACCCATATTGTTAAAAAAATAACCTTAATACACTTTTATAACACTTTAAATATATAAATACACATGATTAACAAGTGTAAAAAACATTACATAGGTCGGTCATTGGCCTTAAGGGCTAAAACTACCATTAGGCCTAATAGAGACCTAATGCAATTAAGCCATCTCGAAGCACACGTTTCACTTAGACCTTAATGGAACACTTTGGGACTAAAAAAATGTATGAAAAACTTGACATTTAACTTTAATATACCTTTTAAAATATCACATAATGCCCCAAAACCATTTGTCTCTTTTCACTCTTTGAACCACCCAATTAGGTCTACTTACAAATATGCCTTCTTACTGCCAAAAAATCTATCTAGAAAATATGATGCATACAACCAACTTTGCCACATAATCCAAACAAAAAAACACGTTTATATAATATCAATTACCTTGGGTTAAACATAGTGCTCATTATAAATCATCAAATAGGTTGAAATACCTCAAACTGATCAACTTTAAAAGCTTACTCAAAATAGCACACAGACCTTAAGAACCTAGTCAAAAGCCTTTGAATTTTCATAAATTAATATGAGTCTATAATGTGTGTGTGTGTGTGTGTGTGTGTGTGTGTGTGTGTGTGTTAAAATTAAATTTTTATACCTATAAAAAACTTTCATGTGAATTTTATCCTTCAAATTAGTGCAAAGAGACTCAATAACATCATTTTCACTCACACACAGAAAACTGCCTATAACACCAAAAACATAGTCAAGGAAACTAAGCCTTAGATCATCTATGTAAATAATTTTATGATATTATAATTGGTTTAAAATAACCTAAATCATAATTATATAATATTTTAAAATATATATTCCATTTTTATATATCAATATTGGTCTTATAGACCAATCTCATAACTTCACTCTACATAGACTTCACTATGTTAGACAGACCATTTTGATGACAACTTTTTGATTGTGTATCAACATCCTAAACACTTATAAACCAATGGGATATGATAAATTGGTATTTAATAATTACTCTATGCATTTTTATCCATCCCTATTCCTCTACAGCCAATCCCTAATATCCCTAGTCCTCTACAACCAATCCCTAATATCATACTCATCTTTACCTAGTTTTCTCGTTATCTTGCCTATTAGGTTTGTTTAGCGATAGGCCATCTTACATGATCAATTTATAAATTTTTAGTTTTTAAACCTACTTATAAATTTTAATTTAAAGAAACTACAAGTATTATTCATCATCCTCCATCCATTTCCATGTTTTGACCTGGTCAACCCTACCTGTTACATCAAAATTCTAAGAAATAAGGGGTTTCCTATAAATTTTACTCACTATCAAGACAAAAAAAAACACCTAGAGAAACTTGGAAGAGTAATTTAAATTTTAAAATCATTAAAAATTTTCAATAAAACCATTTTGAACCATAACCAACAAGATCTTTCCTATAGGGTCATTATGAGGGTTTTAAGAGGGTTTCAACTAGTTTACCTTCTTAGCAATAATTCATAAAGGATTACCACCCAACTCAAAAACCAATGACAGGAAAATAAAAATAAATAAATTCCCAAAATTCCATAAAGTGTTCAATATCTCATGCAAAGGTTACACGTGCCAATGAGCACAAGAAATTCCTTCTCAGGTCTGCAACACCCCATTTTGTGCACACAAAGGATCTTATCACTAGTTTTCATGCTTTCTTATTCAATAAATGATCTAAAACTTTTTAAACACACTTAACATAAACTATCATACCTATTTAAATTCTTTAAATATCTTTTTCACCTTTAGATGTGATCTTGACCCCTCATTAGGCCATTATAGGTCACATTATACACTCGGCCTTACACTACCAGTCATACTCAGATCATGATCATGCCTTAAAACTTATTACACTAATATTAATAACTCATACACATATAAAATTCACTCATACTATTCTCACATACTATCAACATTTCATTAACTCCCAAGTAACATACTCCTCACCTCATCATGCTACCAGGCCTATGCCTTCTTACTAGGTCTCCGTGTAAGGCCTAAGCCTTAAGAATTGACCTTGAAACTCATTTTAAGGCTTATTTTCCTCTTGATCATGTTTACACATCTTTATATACTCTCTATCATACATTTATTGACACAAATCATCAAGCTTTACTATGCTTTTTATGCAAACACCTCTTCTTAGGTTTAGACTATAGACACCTAAAACTGGCCACCAATGGTTTCACACTAGACTTTAGACCAATTATTAACAACAATTTTAAATCAAGTCTAAGAATAACTAAACATCCCAAATTTACTTATGCAACACTCATCAAAACTCATAACCCCATTGAGACAACCATAATTGGGGTATCCTACCATAAACAACAAAAACCTCTCACAGATAAATCTCTAATTATTCCATGGTGTTACAACATGAAATTTGGCCTATAGACCTATTAAATGGGATAAAATCACACATAAAATTAAATAAAATCTTGAAAAAATCTAAAAATTATTAAAAAAATAATTAAAATGCTAAACCTAATTAAATGCCTAGTTGAATTATCCATGAGTAATTAATAAAATTTTAAAAAAAGAAATTAAAAAATCAAGAATATCCTAGGAATTCATAATTACCTTTTTATGATTTGTCAAATATCCTAAAAATATCTCAACATGCCTATTCATTGATAATAATGAGGTTTTGACACCTTTTAACTCTACTGGGGTTAATTAACTCACTAAGGTTAGGTTTGAACCTATTCCAAGATCTAACTACAATCTAACTTACCTTGAATTGGGGTTAGTTTCTAAACATATAAATACAAGCATTTGCCTCTTCATTTAGAGAGATTGGATAGAGTAAAGTTATAATGCAGGTTTTATAGCAAGATTGAAAGAAATAGTGTTGTAATTATAAAATCATAAGCCAAGCCACATCAAGCCATCAAACAAGCATAAGCCAAGAGCCAATAATGGTGCCAAGGAGAGAAGGAGATAGCCAAGCTACATTGATGAAGACTCTTTGAGCACAAGCCGAGCAATCCATGAATAAATCACTTGGAACATTCAAGGAAGGTAAGGAATTTATCATTCTATGCATTTTAGTTGTGCTTTCATATGTATTTTGTTCACCATGCTCCCCCTAAAATCTAGGCTTAGAGATGTTAGCTTGTTATTGTGTTGATTTCATTTATTTTTGTGAAACTAACACTTATTCTAACCTCCTCTCTATTTCCAAATTCCTATGATCATAAATGGCATGCTCAGTGGGATAAAAAAAACCCCATGTACCAAGGAGACCAATATGTAACTCATAAATTAATAAATGAATACTTGAATATCATAAAAAGTCTTTATTTTTGCCATATTTTTAATTTTTGAACTAACTCAGATCTACATAAAGATCAATATTTTTTAGGCATAGCTGGCATCAATTCTTCCAAATCATCATTAGTTCTACCCAACTGAGCTATGTTTTATGTGATCACCATCAATCTATTTGTAGGGGAAAATACGATTTCAAATCTTGCATTTTGATTCCTTTTAGCATTCTTCCTTGTGATTTCTTGGTTTCATTAGCTTTTATACTCTTTTCCCAATCATTGTATTGTAGGTTTTGAGAAGCTTCTATCATTTTTTGGACTAACTAATATTTTTTCATCTCATGTTCATTTTGATTTTGGGTTCACAGGTGACCAACATCAGTCTTAATCGATCAGTATCAGTTCTTTATAGTCATCATCAGTTCTTTGTGAGATTGACTGACATCAATCACCTTAAAACTAGCATAGATCAGTTTTGATTAATGGTAGTCTCTATGTTTTTAAAATAAAAATTTGAGAGCTATCTTTTGAAACTTTATTTGCTCACCATTGAAAGTGCTTCTAAGCAAAAGGAGACTCCTTGATCTTTACAGGGTTAAGGCTTGATTGGAACACAAAATTACAAGTTTAAATGGTTTTAACATTTCATTTTGGGTACCTAAAAATAATTAACTAAGTCATTCACACTTCATTTTGGTGCTAAAAAGAACTTGTTAAATATTGAACATTTGATCTATGGTGCTTAAAAGGAATTAAAATTGCTAATGTTTTTAAACACTTCATTTTCAGTGCTTAAAATGAATGCTCAAGTCTTAAACACTTCATTTTGGTGTTTAAAAATGAAATAGGCTAAATATTGAACATTTGGATTTTATGAGTTAAAATGAACATAGGTGATTTGTGTTAAATTTGTTTTATGAGAATTCTTTCAATCTTTCACACTTAATCCAAGGGGCCAAGTAAATAACTTCATCACACATTTTAATTTGGTGCTTAAAATCAACACTCACTTCAATCGTAATTTCTTGAAAATGTTTGTTTGATCTTGTTTGTTTTTTTTCCAAAATGAATAGTGCATGTATGCTTTCCCCCCATCCCCTAAAGATAACTTGGGTGACCAAAAACACCTTTTCATTGCATTTGTGCCTAGTCCAAGGTAGGGAAATAAAGTTGTCTAGGCTTTCCTCAATAACTGCATGGTTTGGGTGATCTAAAAGTAACCCTAAAGTCTTTCCACTTCGTTTTGTTTTCATGCAAATTGACTTGTGAAGGGGATTTCATAGCTTCTTCATGAGTTCTTTAGGGAAGCATTAACTCGAGCTTAATCTTTAGATAATGTTTCAACCCCACTCCATGGTGGGGTATAAAAATCAAGGTACACATACTATGAGATTTAAGGGGTTGAGTACCTAACCTCTACTTTCATAATGAAATCTTGACTTAGGTATGGTCAACCAAGGGATTCCACTAAGCAGTCCATAGATGGAATCACTATGTAAAAGAATAGACCTTTGCATATTAAGTTGATTGGTATGAACTCAATTGATGTGATGCTTCTCTTGTGTTATCTACACTTGGGATCAATCTAGATGGTCATTAATTATGAGAATTAGTCAACCCTACTTTCTATACCTTGTTAGGATCTAGGATGATATACTTAGTTTTATTTAGTCTTTTTACTTTTATTACTTAGTTCTTGATACTAAAACTTTGTTTGTTTTTACCATGTATGAGTGAGTTGTTTATCCACACTACTCCATTATTTGAGGAGGCATTATACCATCCATTTGACACCTTGCTTTACCTTAGAATTTTTGTGTCAAAAACATTGTGTGTGTCACTTGATTGAAATGGGAAATGTTATGCTACCCAAATTAGTTCAAGTTTTATGCCTTAGAAGTCTTTGAAATAAAAAATTGTTTATACCTTTTGAGAGTGCTAACACCGTTATGTTTCTCAAATTATTTTATAGACTTATCTTGTCTTGTGCCCAAGTTTCACATTTGAAACCAATCATATGTGCCTTGTGATATATTTGTTTTATTTCCATTATACTTTTCAAATTTTTCTAGTTTGTTGGTTAAAAAGCCTAAAGTTTTCCTAATTTGAGTTTTTAATTAACCTTGCTAAAGTTCAAATTCAAACATTGATTGATTTTTATTTATGTTTTGCTTAATTGGGGCTTATACATAGATCTTTCTCTTTTGGTTTGTGTAACCTAGATTAATTTTTGACCTAAAATTTGAAAACTATATTATTTTTGCCTTTATTTGGGAGAATCAATCTATCTCCAAGGGCTTTTTATTTACGTGCTTTATACTAATTTGATCATGTTCATGTCTAGAATCAAGTTACTAGTTTATGCCAAAATGTTCCAAGTTTATTAGATTAAAATCATCCTTTTGATATAAGTTTAGCTTTTGATGCCATGTTTGGCCAAGATTCCTAGCACATGCCTTATTTGAGCCTAGATTTTGACATTGTGTTTGGCCAAAAGACCTAGCAACCTTTACCTTTCCTAGTTTAGACCTATTTGGAACATCTTTAGAACTAGAGTTTGGCATCTTATTTTTAATTCATTTTACTTGACCTTGTTCATGTGAGATATTTAACATTATACATTTGATGTTATCCTATTTTTACAAAGTCTTTGCATAGACTCTTTTAGAAATAAATCTTTATTCCTTTGACCAAGTTAAATCCAATTTGAACCTTTTTTGTCTTTTTAGACATAGTTTTTTTAGAGTTTGTATAACTCTAAACCCTCTTGTCATGAATCATTTGCTAATGATTTAACCATGTCTCACTATACACATAGTGGAGTCATGTATAATCCAGGATATGGAAATGTTGTCACGCAAGAGGACTTTGTTCAAGACCCTTATGAAGATTATGTTGTTTATGAGATGGATACTTATCCACCTTATAATGATCAATCAAGGGAATAGATTCAAAGTCCTTTGGTCCATTATTTAGTTAACATGCCTCCATAAACATAGTAGGACCAAGAATAGATGGCCCAATATTTGGATAGAGTACAATAATTTGTAGAAAAAAATCAATAGTAACCATATTAAATTACAATGCCATCATTTTATGACCCTTATCTAGTTGATCGTCACTTACTAGCAAACAAGAGCAAGGTCTTAAATAGAGAAGTTGAGGTAGGGGCTAAGTTTTTGATAGAATTTCCCCATGAAAACTTTCCAAGTCTAGTAAGAGGGCCTTACAACATGTCTTACAATTATAAAAATTAATAGGCCTCTTCTAACAACCCTCATGTTATAGTACCAATGCCATATCAAGATCTTTGTATGTTTGTCACATAAAGGGGCCTCATGGAGGACCACTTCATTCAAATGCAGACAGTGTAGTAGACATATCAAAACCTAATGTGTAACTTTAATAATATGACCATGTCAAATGCACCTCTTATTAAGTTAGTTCCTTTAATAGGAGTCTTACTTGAGTTGACTGGCCAAGAAAATCAAGGTTTAGACCCAGTTACACAAAGTATCTTGACAAAAAACATGTTCAATACCCAAACTATCAAGGAAGTGTCTTTTACTTCTATGCAAAATAGTGAGCCAAACATAGTGGACAATACGCAAGTAATATCCAATCCAAACCAAAGTGCTGTTAACACATAAATAACTAGTCAACAACAAAATGTGCCATTAGTCAACACTAAGAATGGTTCACAAACTCAAGGAGTAGGAGTTTTTACTTATCATCCTCATCCAACTACCTCTAATCTTAACCAACTACTTCTTTAATCACACAACATCAAGGATTAAGTAGTCAACCAATGACCAGTGCCATACCACAAAAAAATGTGATGAATATTCCTCTACCCTAATAGGTGATGATTAATATTCCATAAAAATAGGCACCATCCAATGTACCCACTCAGTAAAGGAAAAATATCTTTCCGTATCAATAGGGGGAAACCAATGTTCCACCTCATTAGGTAGTGATGAACATACCTCTTCAATTGCAAACCAACATGCCAATCTAAAACCAAATTATGTCTAATCAATAGTATATAAGTATTGATCAGAAACAAATGCTAAATCTCTAATATGCATCCACTTCCCAATAGGGATTGACATAACCAAGAGGTTCCAATGTTCTATAAGTACCAATTAGGCAATAATTACCTTTCATGATAAACATTCCACAAGTTTAATGATAGGGTCTTGTTTCACAAGTTCCCCTCAATTAGCAAGGTATGACTAGTTGGTAGGGTGTCCCTATTCAACCTCAATAGGCATAATACAACCATATCTCTCAATCCAAACCATAATATTCCCAAAACTAGGTCTATATACCCTATCCCAACCATAATATCACACTATAGCATGTACAATTTCAATAATTGCACCCTAATCTATGCATGTGTATTCCTAGCCCATTCCCTAGCCAATCCAACATTCCCCAACATATTCCTCCATTATACCCTGATCAAAATAATCCACTTGTGACTATTTAGCCTCCACCTCAGGCGAATGATCCCACTAGTTTCCTCATGTAAGATATATAATAAATTAAAGATTCAATTGCCCTCATCCAATCGGGGAAACAAAGCAAGAAATTAAGTTAAATGATGTGTGTTCTTACCCTTTCAACATGGAGTACTTTCAAATACCATTTCCTTCAAGGTAAGAACCACCAAAGTTCAATGAATACAAGGGGAAAGGTGACCCCAAGTCCCACTTAAAAAAATTCTTTATTGCATGCCAACTAGTGGCCTATAGCAACATATACCTTTTGTTATTATTTCCAAGAAGCTTAGAAGGACAAGCATTGGAAGGGTTCCTGAAATTACCCAATAATTTTGTAAATGATTTTGATGATCTTTTAGACAAGTTTGTGCAACACTTATCTCACAATATTGAGCATGATATTTCATTAGTAAACTTGACATAAGCAAAACAAAAAGTATGTGAAAGCTTCACAAGTTATTTACAATGATGGAGAGCACTTGCAAGCTGATTTACCCATAGTCTACCAAATAAGTAACTAGTCATCATGTTTACCAAAAATCTACATAATGATATATAGTATAACTTGGAATTTTAGTTTGTGCACACTTTCAAGGAGATCATTGATAAAGTTTTGTTGATCAAAAGAGCCCTTATTAACAAAGGTATCATTAAGTTAACCTTGTCAAATCATAGCCATAACCAAAACTAAAACAATGACCAAAATCAAAACCAAATACAAGCACAAGCATCATAACCTACCTAGGCCAATAATTATGATAAACCCAAGCAATTAAATCATAAAAATAATGTTATAGGGAATAGATTAACAAAGTCATGACATGTCCAAATGGTGCAAACACCATCTGCTCAGACTATGCCACATATGCAAATTACTCCTAACTAGCAACCTCTTCAACAAATACAACAAGCGTAGTAGCCTAGACTAGTGAAACAAATGTAGTAACCTATGCCTTTATAAAATCCTCCTCTATAGAGAACTATGCCTACACATTACATCTTTAATGACCTTGGAGAGCCTATTGAATCTATGTTTCACAAGTTAGCCACAACTAATCTGATTAATTGGCCTATTCCAAAGCACTATCATGAGGGTACTAACTATCTAGAGTAGTATAGGCCAAATGAATTCTTGAAAATATCATCAAGTTAATGGACATAATTTGCATCATTGTGTGAAAATTAAACATGTGATCAAGAATATGTTAGAAAATGGGGAGCTAACACTAGCTAATAGAGCTTACACATCTAATCAGAATATGAGAATCTATCAAAACCCTTTTGCACAACATAACCAATAACAATATAAATAGCTAGGGCAGCAACAATGATATAAACTACCAAGGCAAAACCAATAAAATCAATGGTGGAACTAACATCATCAATAAAATGGATAGAAACAAGGCCAAAATTACAACAACAACCAACAAACCTACCATGTAACTATGCATGATGACAACAAAGTTGTAAGCCATATTATAGGACGTTACATTAACACCATTTTCATTAATCTAAGACCAAGTACTAATCAGACAAGACTATTACTAATCATTACCAATCAACCAACCCAAGCCATTAATCCTTCCTTGACCTAGGATGGCATACCAGCAAACCAACAAGTAGGGATTCCCACTTTTAGACCTTATACCAATAACTAATCATTATCCCATGACCATGCACAAGTACACCAGCAATCAAAACTTATCCTATTTGGTCCCCCTCCACCATCATTTGTTAACAACAATTTTCCTATGCCTAATCCTAATTATACAAACACAACTCAATGATCAAGGATTACCATACCAGGCCCATATCCATCTACCACTTCACCTATCATACAATCATTCATTCTAGCTAGGAATAAGCCATTTACCATTTTGAAAGATAAAACATTTGATATTGTGGAAAAATTGCAAAAGATGCTTGCACAAATCTCCATTTTAGATTTGTTGTATATGTCTACTATCCACAAGAACATCTTGATAGAGTTCCTTGGCCAATCCCAAGTTCTTAATGACATATCTCTAGACAAATTTCAAGATTTTGTTGGACACCTAGCTCCAGGCCAATAATTAACCTTCATCCAAAGTGATATATCATCCCTTAGCCCATTTTATAACAATTTATTATAAATCAAAGTTTTCACAATGCAGCACAAAGTGAAGCATGTCCTCATAGATAAGGGATCAAGACCATATATTATGTCTCTAAATCTCATCAAGCTTCTTGGGTATACAATAAATGATCTCTAAGTATAAATGATCATAATCAAGGCCTATGACAATGAAGAATGAAAATCATAGGGAACCATTAGCTTGTCAGTTATCATTGGGCCTTTGACCCATGATACACTGTGTCATGTGTTAGATCTCAATTTGTCATATAATATGCTTTTGGGTAGACCTTGGATACATGAGATTTGTTCAATCCCATCAACATTGCAACAACATAACAATTTCTCCCATTCAAGTATGGAGGTTACTATTCTAGGAGATTTGCTTTCATATGAGCATTGTAAGCATTTAGAGGCTAAATTCAAAAGCTAAAACTACCATTTTAGCATAAACCTAGTTGCCAAGAATGACAATGGGAAATAAATACTTGTTGATTCACTAGAGGCAAACTACATTTACCCTAATACCCTTGATTCACTTTCCCACATGCTACCTCCTAAAATGTCTAATCATTACACCATCTCAGCTGATGGTTGAGGAGAATATTTGACCCATGATACCTTCCACATTGCCAAAATTCCACTGAACACCAAGTTAATTAGAAGAGCAAAATCAAAACCACTCATAGAATGAAAATGAAAGGGAAAAGGTCAACTAAATAGTCCATCACCTTTCACTTTCATACCGACCTCTAGCCAAGAATAGGACCTGCTTGAAGGTTATGAATCATGGTTTTACAATGATAAATTGGTCAATTATTAATAAAATTCCAAATACCCCATTCCTAATTGGATCATGGAGAACCAAGCCTATGAAGGAGGAGGCCTCAACCCAAATCAATAGGGAACATTTAAGCCAATTTGTATGACTCAATATAAAGGAATCTATGGACTTAGATTTAAACCACCTAGGGGTGGCCCCATATATCTTATTTGATTTCCATCACAAATGACTAGTGATGATGATGTCGATAGTGAAGCAAAGTCTGATCATAGCCATTTTAATGACCTAACCAATACCAATTTATTTGATACTAATTCCATTTGTACCCTATAACCTATTATTCATCATAACCCACTTCCATTATATTATCCTCAACTGATAGATTAAGGCCAACAAGTACCAAACATGTCAGTTAATGAGTTCCAAAATGATGAAGCCTTTTATGATTTTCTAGGCCTTAGGGATAATTTTTCATTGGGAGATCACAAATAAGGGTTCTCAATCAAATTGGATCTTAAATCCTATATTGGATAATTGGTGAATACCCTTAGCCAAAAAAAATTAAATAAAACATTAAGGTCCTAAAGTGAAAACCTCTTTGAGATACTTTTAGACCAGGGAAATAGTAAAGATAAAAGCAGTCTAGTGGTGAAAATTTATTTTAGGTGACATTATATGGGGGTGTTTAACCTTCCTCAAACATAGACTAGGAGACCACCAGTGAACTTGTCTATGGGTCTGAATTCAAACTCAAATAACAATAGGATTTTGATCAAATCATTCAAAATACAACCAATGATGAACTTACCTATGGGTCTAAGTTTAGTCTTGAAGAACAGTAAGTTTTTAATCGAATCATATAAAAATTTCCAACCATATTTATCACATGGTCATCCCTACCCTTAGGGGATTTTTATTCATCGTGCCTAGGAGAACTTGAAGAGCCAATCCTAATAGAGGACTCTACTATTACAGGCCAGTTTAAATCCTTACCCTCTATTCTTGAAGATGGTTCAACCCTTCTAGTGGAGGATACTATAGAGGTTAACATTGAGATTCTAGATGAATCAAAATGGATCAAATTATATGTACCCCTCGCTAAGGAGGAGTATGAAGTCTTTAGAGCCATTTTGATGGAATTTGTTGATATATTTGCATGGGCCTACTCTGACATGCCAGATTTGGACCCCACTTGATTTTTCACCACTTTATGGTACATCCTAATACTAATCCTATGAAATAAAAATTGTGAAAGATGCATCTTCACATTGATGTATTAGTGAAGAAATAATTGGAAAAGCTCTTAGAAGTGAGATGTATTAGGTCAATCGACTATTCTGAATGTATTTCCAATGTAGTGCCAATCAATAAAAAAACTTGAAGGAATCAGAATCTATACTAATTTTAGAGACATCAACAAATTTTTCCCTAAGGATGAATTTTCTCTTCCAAACATTGATATTACTATTGAATCCACAAGGGGTTATGACATATTTTCACTAATAGATGGATTCTCAAGCTATAACTAGATTTGAATCACACTAGAAGATCAACATAAATTAACTTTCACCACTCTGTAGGAAACATTTTATTATCAGGTTATTCCATTAGGTCTCAAAAATGATGGGGCCACTTATCAAAAATCCATGACTATCATATTTTATGATATGATGTATGACATTGTTGAAAACTATGTCGATTACATACGTGGAAAATCAAAGACCAAGGTTGATCATCTAATAGCACTAAGGGGATATTTGAGAGACTACATGAATACAAAGTCAGACTCAACCCTAAGAAAGGTGTTTTGGGGTTACTTCAGGCAAATTTCTTGGCTTCATTGTGTCTCAAAGAGGCATCAAAGTTGATCCACCCAAAGTTTGAGCCATAATAGAGATGCCACCACTAGTCAATTTGAAGTATCTCCATAGTTTATAGGGAAAAATACAATCTATTAGACACCGCATATCTCAATTGGCTAACAAGTTCCACCCATTCATGCACTTATTGAAGAAAGGGGTAGAATTTTATTGGGATGATGGTTGTTAGAAATATTTTCAACAACTGAAGGACTATCTAGCAAATCCACCTATTTTATTACCTCCCATGTTGGAAAAATCATTCCTTCTATATCTATCAGCCATAGATAAAGCCTTGGGGCACTTCTATCTCAAAACGATGATAATTTAAACTATCATGTCATATACTATCTAACTTGTACATTGGTCACATATGAGCACAATTATATGCCCATTGAAAAATCTTGTTTAGCTATGGTCTTCACAGCCCAAAAACTACGACATTACATGTTGAACAAGACCATGGTCATTTCCAAAGTAGATCCACTCAAGTATCTACTATCTAAAACAACTTTACAAGGTTGCATGGCCAAATAGATCATACTTCTCAGTGAGTTTGAGATAGAGTATGTCAACTAAAAATACATCAAGGGGTAAATTCTTATAGATCAGCTTGTTGAAGCACCCCTTATAGATATAAATCTATTAGCATTCCACTTCCCAGATGAATCTGTTATAACCGTCATTGAAACACCTCTTAAGGAGCAACACTGGAAACTGTATTTTGATATATCATTCACAACACATGGATCAAGGGCAGGCTTTTTATTTATTACTTCATAAGGGGATCTAATCCCTAAATCATTTAGTATCAGCTTTCCTTATACCAACAATATGGTTGAATATGAAGCACTTATTATAAGACTTTGATAGGTAGTACAATGGAATGTATAACATCTAAAGGTTTATGGTGATTCTTAGCTAATCATCAATCAGGTTACAAACCATTTTCAAACCAAAGATGATAATTTGGTACCATACAAGGCCATGGTTGATAATCTCAAATAATAGATTATCGATGTCCAATTTGAACATATACCAAGGGCTAGTAATAAAATAGTATATGTCATGGATATTATTGAATCACTGATTCGACAAATAGACACAACCAAAGAATACCAATCTCTCATTGAAAATCTACTAGCACTAGCTCATGAACCTTCAACCATCATAAATATCTTTGATATTCTTGGTCCTATCTCTACTTGGTATTCAGACCTTTACACTTACCTCCATAACCAAATTATGTCACTAGACTTATCCCATAAATGATCCAATACCCTTGTTCACAATGTTGCACATTATACCTTACTTAGACTAACCCTATACCACCATAATTTTAATGGAGCTCTGCTTCATTATCTAACTTTGGTAGAATCTACATTAGCATTATGGGAAGTTCATGAAGGGGTATGTGGAGCTCACACTATCAGGTTTATCTTATCCAAAAATTTCGTGTACTGGGTACTATTGTCCAATGATGGATGTAGATGTAGCTACATATGTGAAAAGATGTAATAAATGTCAATGGCATGCCAATCTAATTCATGCCCCAGCCAAGACTTTGAAACCAATGCCTACACCATGACCATTTTCTACATGTGGCATCAATCTCATTGGAAATATAACACCTACCTCATCTAATGGCCATAAACATATGCTTACCACCATCGAATACTTAATTAAGTGGATTGAAGCTATACCCCTCACTTACATGACTAGAAAGCAAATTTCCAAATTCATCTTCAACAATCTCATTTGCCACTATGGTATCCCCTTAGACATTATATTTGATAATGCTAGATCATTTAAAAACAAGGATGTTAAATCATTATGTGTTGAGTACAAGATCAAACAAAAATTTTCCATGATATATTACCCTCAAGGTAATGGCCAGGTAGAAGCATCTAATAAAACCATTCTCAACATCCTTAAAAAGATTGTCAATGATGTCGACCATAATTGGCACCTTTAAATATTCTAAGTCCTCTAGGCATACCTTACCAACCTCTATACTCCAATAAGATCTACTCCATTTTCATTTGTTTATAGTACTGAACCCATTCTTTCCATTGAGGTTGAGTTACCTTCATTGCACATCTCTTTAAATCATGTCCTAGACAATGAAGACTATCGAGTAGCTCATCTTTAGGAGTTGGATTTATTTGATGATAAATGCATGAACATAGTAAATAACCTTCAAGCATATCATAATAAACTTTGTGTCCACTATAATTGATATGTGAAACATAGAGAATTTGAGCTTGGTGATCTTGTCCTTAAAGAAAACCAAAAGAATACCATGGATGAGAAGAAACATAAAATCAAGTTCAAACCCAACTAGATAGGTCCTTTCATCATTGTTTCCAATTATGGCGCTGGAGCATATAGGCTCACCCTACTAGATAGGGATGAACTTGATGAATTGATGTACATTATACACCTCAATTGTTACTTCACTTGAGTGACCTAGTGTATTGCTCATGAGGAACATTTCAAGTCATAATATATTATTAACATTCTTCTTTATACCATACCATTTTACCATTCTATCCCTTTGCCATTATACCATACCTTTCCTATCGACTGATTTGTTTTCATACATCCTTACCTAGCTGGTTTGACTTTGGTTTCATTCCATTGGTTACAAGGCCACTTTTAGCACAAAGATTCAGATCAAGTTTCAGTAGTTATTTCAAAAATTCTTGATAGAGGCCATATTTTGTAGTATGATAGTGGTTTGGTAGTTGCATCCTTCATTTCTTATTCCATTCTATACCAATTATCCCTGATTATAACCATATTTGGGAAAATCAATGTCTCACCATCTTACTACTAATTATAACTACCTATGGGTAAATTAGTATCATTGACTTATGTCATTACATCATAGTTATAGCCACCTAAGGTAAAACTAGGGGAAATACTTGTTTATCATGCCTTAACATACCACCTTGCCATGCCTATGTTGTATTGTGCCATTATGTCAACTTTGTCTATTTTGTTTGTGTTAGGTTGTGGAGCTAAAAGCTTCACCAGGATGCAAACAAGAGAAGTTATGGAGGATGCAGAGTTGCGGGGAGTTGCAGAATCAGTTGTAGGGAAACTAGCATCGGTCTGATCAACCGACGTCGGTCAGATGGTAGTGAGGAAGCAACTAGCGTCGGTTACCAGTCGGTCGACATCAGTCTTGGAGGTGCCGGCGTTGGCAGCCTGTGCGTGAACAGGCAGTTCGCATGTTGATCCGAGAGAGTCTATTTTTGGATTGATTATTTGCATGTTGAAGGCTAGTCTTAGTCTTGAGTTGTGTGTCTAATTATTTTAATTAGGTTAGTCTAATTATTGTAAGCATGAGATCTATATATGGACTCATGGGTTGTATTGTAAAAGTGTGCTAGAAAGCCATAGAGCTTTTAGAGAGAGCTAGTGTAGCTCCTCCTAGTTCCAAAGGGGTGCTGAGAGTGTATGATCAGGGAGAGTTGAAAGGTCTGCAAGGTCTAGGAGCTGATCCACCAGGGTACTGGTTGAAGAATCATAAGGACTTGGTGAGGCAAGGACAAGGGTTCTTCAGGGGTGTAGAGATATCTACATGGTGAGTAAGGTCTAGTGATTTGCAGGTAGCAGAGAGCAGGAGATCTACTTGGAGTACGGTTGTGTACTTGGTGTACTGGTAGCATGTTACTGACTGGTTGGAGAGGTGAACATCAATTCTATATTTGAGTTGATTGTTAGGACCGAGAGAGAGAGGGAAGAAGGTCTTGAGGTGTGGTGAACCTTTGAGGTGGAGGAAGAAGTGGCATCTTCCTTATTGTATATTCTTCTGAGTGATTATTAATACAATTGTGTATTGTCTCTCAATTCCTATGTTGTTTCATATTTCTAGTTACTTATTGATTCTGGTATAATTCTGTGTTTAGTTTCTAATACAAGAAGTAATCATATGTGCTCTAATTGAGGAGCAAGATCCTGACAGTTTGAATTGACTACGACACTAGTCATATTCCTCCACTATAAAGTATAACTATAGTGACTTAAGGTCCCATCCTGAGACTATGTAGGTAGTGCTCAATTTACATTGAGGTTAGCTCAGTCACCCCTTTGCGATGCTCTCACCATTTTGTGAACAATTTTAAGTTTGAACGCTCTCATCATTTTATGAGCTTGGACCATTTAGTATATCATCATTCTCAAATTGAGTTGGGATACTCCAAAATTTCCAAAAACATTTGTAAAATAGATTTAGAAAAAACAAAAACATTGACCACTTCTTTGCCTTAAGGATTCTAGGAAACCTCACTAAGTCACAAGAAACCACTTGTCATTTAGTTTTCCCATCCTTATTGGCCCTCTTGTCCCATACTCTCATCATTTTATGAGCTCATTCCTCATTATTATATAACATTCATCATGTTTTGTTCTCATCATTTTTCTCCTATCCCATTTCCTGGGAGAACTACATTTTCCCTGAAGTTTTTGTTGGATATTACGTCCATGGAACTATGTAGGCAATTTCCACTTGCCTAGTGTATCTGGAGCCAGCTCAGCCACCCTCTTCCTTTTCTTCTATCCCCCTATTTTTATTATTTTTCATTGTCCCTTATTATCTAGAGGTAATGTTTGTTATCTTGTTTATGTCATGTTGTTTGTACTAACATTGTAATTAACTATTGTTTGTTTTTATTTCATTTTATTTCTTTATGTTTTGTTTCATTCTTTATTTTCTTGGTGTTTTGTTTGTTTGTTTGCATGTTTTTTTAGTTTCTTTGTATGCCTTGATTCAGTCTATGTGCATCCATTGGGTGATTCCTTATGCATTATTCTTGAATCCATCCATCTTCAGGCATCAACATTTTCATCATGGTGTTTATCATTGGTGTATTATTTTTAATTGATTATTAGATCGCATATCAGTCCTTATGCATATTTAGGCCAAGTACTCATGGTGTTCTATTGTGATGCCAACTGTCACATGCTATATAAAAATCATCTTCAAGGAGTCTACATGGTAATGCAATAATGATAGTTCCTTGGCACCAACAATATTATTGATCAATCTACATTATATCCTAAATAGAGTTATTAAACACTGAAAGAATTTTAACCGTTGTTAGTTTGAATCAGCATCTCCCTACTAGAAAGTTTCCCAAATTCATCTTTATCCTCTATACCAATTTTCCATCATCTTCCATATCATATTTTCCATAATCATGTTTTCCATAATCAGGATGCCAATGATTATAACCACCTTTGGGCAAATCATTGTGTTTTCATCAATTTGAAGGTTAATGATTATAATTGCCTGTGTTCAAATCATTCACTTTCTTTTGCCTAATTAGGGCATGTTTTTATCCAGCCAATGATTATAACTACTATGGAAAAATCATAATTTTCCTCTTAATTTATTATAATCACCTTTGGGAAAATGAATCTCTTATTACCCTAAGCTTTTTTTGATGATTCTAGCCACCTCTGGGTGGATCAAATTTTTTATCCCACCTATGTGAATGATTATAACTGCCTATGGGTAAATCATCTTGTTTGTCTGACCTAACTAGGGTAGCTCCATATGCCACTTATTATAACTTCCAATGGGCAAATCAGTCCCTTCCACCCCATCATTTCATTTATTTGGTCCACTCATTTTCTTCTTTCAAGGGACCATTTTCTGACCCCTTTACCAATTGCTCCCTCGAGGAGGCACCTACAGTTCATCCATTATCATTGAAATCATAAGCATACAAGACCTTTTAAATATTTGAGAAGATGTTACAATGCTTATATCTTACATCTCCTTCCAAAATAGGTGCAAGTTATATACACCTAAAATTGGCCACCAATGGCTTCATACTGGACTTTAGATTGATTCTTACCAACTTTTACAAATTAAGCCTAAAAATCTCTAAACATCTCAAATTTGACTTCATAACATATAAATTGGCTTATAGACCTATTAAATGGTGCAAGTGCATATATGAAATTAAATCAAATCTTGAAAATGCTAAAATCCTAATTATAATTAATTAAAATTTTAAAATTAATTAAATGCCTAGTTGAATTATCCATGTGCAATTAATGAATTATCAAAAAAGGAAATTTAAAAAATCAAATGTCCTAGCATTTGCATAATTACCTTTTATGAGTTTTCAAATATCCTAAAATATCTCAAGCATGCCTATTTATTACTAATCATGACCATTCGACGTCTTTTAAATCTACTAGGGTTAATTAACTCATTAAGGTTAGGTTTGAAACCATTCCAAGCTCTAACTCACCTTGGGTTAGGGTTAGTTTCTAAACCATAAATACAAGAATTTGCCTCTTCATTTGGAGAGCTTGAGCATAGTAAATTTATAATGTAGGATTTAGTGCATGACTTAAAGATATAGTGTTATATTGCCAAAATCACAAGCCAAGCCATCAAGCTGTATCAAGCAAGCATAAGCCAACAATGGTTCCAAGAATAGAAGGAGCCACACAACTCCATTTGCCAAAGACTTCTAGAGCATAATCTGAGCAATCCAAATATAATACATCATTCAAAGCATTTAAGGAAGGTAGGGTATTTATAGTTCTTTGCATTTTAGTTAAGCTTTATCATTTGTTATTTTTTCATTAAGCTCCCCCCCGATGATCTAGGTAAGTGTTATGACATTTAGTGTCTTTTTATTCAAATTTTCTTACTTGTTTTAACACATGATCTAACCACCCTTCTTAGATTCCTTGATCACATAGACTAGGCTTCTTAAGACACCTAGTACATAATAGTAGCTTACCCTATACCATGATCTTGACATTGACAACCTTAAAAAAATTACCAAGTTTCTTTCAAATTATCTCTCGTCAGAGAGACAAAAGGTTACCTTCAAATTTTCTCTCATCATGAGACTTCTCTGACACATATCATCTTACCATGCATGACCTCAACTTTGACCTTGACAAAATTAACATTTATCTTGACTTTGACATCAATGACAATAATAATGCTTCAAAGACAATAATAGGAATCATACCTCAATACACACTACCCCTAACTTTGATCACAACCTTTTTCAACACCTATTCTTCTCATCCACTCGACCTAATACTCCCCATCATCATACCCATACTAATCAAGAGCATGAAGAAGAGGACCTTGTGGCCATGAACAAGAGCTTGAATAACAAGAGTAATGAGAACCTATTAGAAATAACCACATTGAGGTTAATGGGAGACAAACCACCGTAGAATATCAATCGGATCAACTCACATAATAAATAAATTCCTTAGCCTCACAATTTCACACACAAAATCAAATACCATCTTCTCCGAGACAAAATGTTAGTAACTCTAATCCCAATCAATCTAGACTACATGCAAGTCATGCCCAAACTTATAATACCATTGGGAATCCTTCATTTTTTCAAGAATGGAAAATGATGAAGGAAAATATGTAATAGATTAACCCTCATACGCAAGTAATGAAATACACATATGAATATTTCATCTCCTGTCCTTTAGATATGAGCATTTTACAAATCCCTTTCCAACATCATTTTGAGGTACCAAAATTTGAAAAATATAGAGGGAAAGGAGATCCCAATGATTATGCTCAAGATTTTTATGTAGCATGCCATGAGGTTACATACGATGATGCTTATCTCCTAAGACTTTTCCCTAAAAGTCTCATAGAACTAAAATTAGAATGTTTTATGTATTTACCAAAGGGGTCCATTTCTAGTTTTGGAGAATTGACTAAACAAATTGTGAGACATTTCTCATTCAATATGAAACATGATGTTTCCATCGTATATCTCTACAATACTAAGCAAAGGAATGGGGAAAGTTTGGCCTCATTTTTTAAACACTAGAGAAGTTTAGTAAGCTGATTCTATTGTATAGTTTTAGGAAGGAGTTGGATAAAATATCGTTGACAACCTCCACATAAAATTAAAATATCAATTGAAACTACAATGTGTCAAATCTTTTGATGAGATTATTGAAAATAGGATCCAAATTAATAAATACCTCATTGAAAAGGGAGAAATAAAATTATACACCTAAAATAAACAAAATCATAATCAAGACAATAGATTTTTGAGTAAACCAAAGATCTTCAATAAAAATAAAAATGTTTTAGGAGATGGAGTTACAGATTTAAACAACATTTTTAAGTAGTGCAAAAAATGACTCCTATTAATCAACAAACTATCTCCTCCATCAGAGTGCCATACGGCAAACCAAAACCATAAACATGGAAATGACCTCTTACCAATCTTGGGGTACATGTTGAATTGGTCCCTCAATAATTGATAGAGGCAAACATGATAACTCTCCCTGAGATTTAACCTTTGGATGATAGTCAACCTCAACCTGATTGGTATCACGAGGATGAATTCTACCAATATCATAAATTCAAAGGTCATGACACTAAAATATGTATGTAATTAAAAAATTATATCTAGGATCTCATTAAAAAAGGAGACATTGAAGTAGAGGGGGAGAATACTCTTAATCAATCTAAAAATTATCATCTTGGTATTTATCACGGTCCTTTACCCAAACATGATCAAAATCAAGGAAAACCACCTAGAGATTAGGGTCAAGCATCCACCTCAAATCATACAAACTAACATGTCATCCCATATGACTATGTCAATACCATCATAATTTTTAGCCCCCAAGAGCCCACTCCACCACCATCAACCATACTAAAGATCAATCAGGTTGTAGCTGACTTTATAGTCACCACTCAGCACAATAAAATTGTAGTTCTTGGGGCACTACCAAAGGACCCATCTGCATCAACATCTCAAAAGGTCAATATCTCCAAGAAAAAATCTATATCTTCTGACAAGTCTTATGATATAATCCAGTAACTTGAGAAGACTTCTACCCAAATATCACTCATGGATATTCTCAAAACATCATTTGTGTATTGAGAGATCCCCAATCAAGTCCTAAATAATCTAAAAGTTCCATAAGATATTGACACTAGCCAATTCTAATCATTGGTGGGTCATTTGTCTCCTTCACAGTAAATCAATTTTAGTGCCTTGAACATACCTCCCATTGGCCTGCATCACAATTACCCATTGTTCATAGAAATCTCCATCTCCAACCACTACATCCCTTGGGTACTCATAGACAGAGAATTTGAATTAAATTTATGTAATTGAGATTTATTAAAAAAATTGGGGTATTCTAAAGCATATTTAAAGCCTACTCTATTCATGATTAAAGTATACGATGACAATGAACAACCATCTATAGGCACCATTTATCTTCCCATTATTATGGGACCCATTGTACATTAGACCTTAATTCACATTATGGATGTTGATTTACCATACAACCTCATTCTGGGTCATCCATTCATCCATAAAATATAAGTAGTCCCTTCCACTCTCTATTAGTGTTTGAAATTCCCTCATTTTGGCATATAAGTCACAATCCTTAGGGAAATGGAGCACTTTTATAGCTACCAAATGGGTCAATCTCAACCTGCATGCTATTATCATAACACCCATAGCTCTACTCCAAATCCAATAGCTACCAAATATGTCAACCCTGATGATCTAGTGTCTACTTTTAATAAATCATCAAATATCATCCATTTTAAAAACACATCCATAGGCTATGGAGAATATGAATATAATACCTTTTGTGTTAGAGATTTACATCTATCCTCACGTAGTTAGGAGTCCCCAACTATGAGGAAGAATAATCCCATCAATTATCAATTTAGACCAACAACCTTTTCTAGTGCAAGATTTCTATTAGAAGAGTACATTGATGAGACTGATGAGTGATGGCTTATTCTAAAAAATAAGGCCCTTACATTTCATAGGCAAAAAAATCCCCAAATTCATAAAATATTACAGAACATGCATTATCAAAGAAAAGGATTAGGGAGAAATGAGCAAGGCATGCTTGAGCCTATAATGGTTCAAGAACATCCATAATATCTTTTTCTAGGGTATAAACTTCTTGAAACTAACCTAAACAATATCATTGTAGATACTACTTCGGTCCCTTAGGAGTATTTTTTATGATGAAGAAGTCGAGATGGGATCCATTTCTAGTCTTTATGAAGAGCTTGTTGCCACTAACCTTTTCCATGATACCATTATTTCCACCATCGATATATCCCTCTAATACCCTTCATTAATATATTGGGATCAATGACATGAGCCATCCTTGGATGTGTTCCAAAATTATGAGGCCATCCTAGAATATCAAGGAGCATAGGATTTTATGCCTTTTGGGGATCATAAGAAGGGATTTTCTATTAATCTCAATCAGTAAACCTATTTTGGGGAACAACAAACCTCCCTCAATAAAATTAAAGAAGAATAAGATGAAGAATATGAGCCCCCTCAAAATCTAGAGGATTTTTCACCTATTTCAGATGAATCAAAAACTTCTACAAAAATAGATACAAAGATCCAAACAAATTTTACTTGAGACATCCAGGATTTACCATCACCTCCAACCTGTCTTCAGGATTAGTCACCTTCCCTCATTAAAGAGGTAATTAAAGTCAAGATTAGAACTGAAGAACATCCTAAAATAGTTAAATTGGTGGCAACTCTTATGCCTAAGGAATGCCAAATCATTATTGAGATACTCAAGGAGTTTAAAGATATCTTTGCATGGTGATATTCATACATGTCAGGACTTGATCCCTCCTTGGTCGTGTATCATTTAGTTGTTCATCCAAATACCAAACCAATTAAGCAAAAATTATACAAGATGCACCCTAAAGTAGCTTTACTAGTCAAAGAGGAATTACATAAATTCTTGGAAGAAGGATTTATCCAACCTATTGATTACTCTAATTGGATATCCAACATTGTTCATATGGCCAAGCCACAAGGTGGGATCTATATTAGTACTAACTTTTGGGAAATCAATAAAGCATGTCCTAAAGATTATTTTCCCCTACCAAACATAGATATGACCATGGATTCTACTGTAGGTAATGAAATGTTATCCCTCATGGACAGCTTCTCAGGCTATAATCAAATCAAAATTATGCCTAAAGATCATCATAAGATAACCTTTATTACTCCATGGGGAACTTTATATTATCAAGTAATTCCCTTTGGTCTCAAAAAAGTGGGTGCTACTTACCAATAGGTAATGACTATTATCTTCCATGATATGATGCAAAACATAGTTAAAGATTATATTGATGACATTTTGGGGAAGTCAAGACTCAAATATGAGCATCATGTAGTTTTAATAATGATATTTGAGAGGTTACATGAATATAAAGTTAGATTAAACTCAAAGAAATGTGTATTTGGTGTTACCTCAAATAAACTATTAGGATTCATAGTGTCTAGGAGAGGCATAGAAATAGATCCAAAAAAATTTAAATCCATTATGGAAATGCCTCTTCTTTGTAATCTAAAGTAACTTAGGAGTTTTTAGGGAAAGTTACAGGCCATTTGACAGTTTATTTCTCAGCTAGCATACAAATTCCACACCTTTACTCACCTCTTCAATAAGAGGACCCATTTTAATTAGAAATCTGAATGTTAGCAAGCATTTGGCAATCTTAAACAATATCTAGCAAATCCCCCTGTGTTATCACCACTAGTCACGAAAAGGTTGTTACTCCTATATATATCTATAACACCTTGTGTGATCGGTGCCTTTCTTGCACATCACAATGATGAAGGAAAGGAATGAGCTATATATTATCTCAGTTTCACCTTGATTTCATATGAGCTAAGTTATACTCCCATTGAAAAATCTTGCTTAGTTGTTATCTTTGCTTCATAAAAGCTTCGGCACTATATGCTAAATAGCCAAGTTCAGCTCATAGCTAAAGTTGATCCTCTTAAATATCTACTATCAAAATTTTCTCTCATGGGTAAAATGGCCAAATGGATAATGTTGTTTAGTGAATTTGACATTGAATATGTTCATCAAAATTCTATCAAAGGATAGGAAATTATGGATCAATTTGTAGAGGCACCTCTTGCAGATATAGCCTCTTGTCATAGCTTCCCTGGATGAATCCATCATGAATACCACAGCATCTAATAGCTAAAAACTTATTTTAATGGCTCCTTCACCATGCATGGGTTGGTATTTGGTATATTTTTGGTAACCCCACAAGGATACCTTATACCTAAGGCTTTCCATCTTGCTTTTATGTGAACCAATAACATTATTGAATATGAGGCCTTGATTACATGCCTCTAATTACCCATCCAATGGAACATCCAACACCTCCAAGTATTTGGTATTCAACAGCTAATAATCAATCAAGTCAATGAAGAGTTATAGACCAAAGATGAAAAATTACTCCCTTATAATTTGTTGGTGGATCAGTTAAAGCAAAAAAATTAGTCCATTATATTTGAGCAAGTACCATGAGGAAGTAATAAGGCAGCTGACTCCATGGCTACTATTGGGTCTTTAATTGGCATTCCTAAAGACATCCTTGAAGCAAATTTTCTCATTGAACATTTGATCTTACCATCCCATCAATCTATGGCTCATCTCCAAATTTATGTTATTCCTGATCCCAATCTCCTATGGTAGCATGATATATAACTATCTCCATGATAACATCCTTCCACTAAACCTCAATTGCCATCAATGCAAGGCCTTTATCCATTACACATCCCATTACACCATATTTGGTAGCATGCTCTATTAAAGAGGTAATGATGGGGTACCTTGTTGAGATTCCTAACCTTGAAAGAGGCTATTATTATGATCAAGGAGGTCCATGATGGTATATGTGGTGGCCATGTTAGTGGAATGGCCCTAGCTAAAAAATTACTTAGGACTAGATATTATTGGCCTACAATAGATCAAGATTCCTAAAAATATGTGTGTAAGTGTGTAGCCTACTAGAAACATGATAATCTTATTCATGCCCTTGCACAAGAGTTGTAACCTATTCTAAGTCCATGGTCATTTCCCATATGGGGACTAGATTTAATTGGCATGATAAATCCAACATTATCTGATGGACACAAGTTTATTATCACAACTACATAGTATTTTACCAAATGGATTGAAGTTATGCCACTCACTTATACCATAGGTCTCCATATTTCTAAATTTATCTTGAATTAGATCATTTGTCATTTTGGTTTTCCATCCAACATCCTATCAGATAATAGCAAGTCCTTTAAAAATCAAGAAGTCAAAACCCTGTGTAAGCTCTATCACATCAAGTAGCAATTTTACACACCCTATTACCCCCAAGGGAATAGACATGTAAAAGCTACTAATAAGACTCTTATTAAAATTTTAAAGAAAATAGTCAATAATGCAAGAAGAAACTAGAACTTGCAATTATATCTTGCACTCTAGTCTTACATAACTAGTGTCCACACATTTACTAGGGCCACTCTGTACTCATTGGTTTATGGTACATATCCATCTTACCTATGTTATTGGAACTTCCCTCCTTATGCATCTTATTACAAGGCATCATTATTGATCATAATTTTAGACAAGAAATGCTACATGAGCTAGAACTTCTAGATGAAAAGCATCAAAAAGCTTTAAATCACCTTTGGGCCTATCAAAACAAGCTAAAAGGCAAATATCACAAAAATATCCAATCCCAAGAATTTGAAGTTGGTGATATAGTCCTTAAGGATAATCAAAAGAATACCAATACAGACTGGGATAAAAAGGGGAAATTTGAATCCAACTAGCTTGGGCCCTATATAATTATTTTTAAATTAGGATCAAGAGCCTACAAGTTAGCTACACTTCAAGGAAAAGAGCTCAATGATCCAATGAAAATCATATATTTGAAATGATTTTATACTTGATAGGCTCCATCTACCTCTATATATGGTTCCCCACTCTTGGGGGCATGTTTATTTGTACTCTGCTCTCCCTCTCCTCATTCCAATCCATTCCATCATTCCACCACTGACTGTGGTCTTAAGAGTGGGAATATGTTACAGGCTTAAGTAGATTTAGGAGACAGATGTTTCAAACTGGGGAAAGAGATTTCTAATTATGTGAGGGGAACATTTTTTGAGGAGTATTATGGAGTCTCTTTATCCACTTTTGATATATCTTCCATTCTATCACACCCTCATACATACACCCATCATATCCTCTTTAACTATTGTGTCTCCTACTAGCCTCCACTTATATCCATTCTTGTCTATATCTATCCATCCTTTAGCCATGGTCCAGAAGATCCCTCTAATTTCATCATTATGTAAGGGTTAAATGATATTCTTACTTTAGGATCCATCCTACACTATGCAACTGAATCTTGATTGATCATCCTAAGCCCTATAAATAATTATTTCTGATAAAGATTGGATCTTTATCTAAAAACACTTTTGAGCACACTATACCCCATGTATGTATCTCATATTGTCATTAGGTCTATTATACATAATCATTTCATTAAAATTATTTTCACATATATATAAATCAAACATCTGTCATGTTATGTCATTTCTTATATTTTTTTATGGGTGTGTTATTCCTTGTTACATTTTTAGTCTTGTAAATCTTTGTCATTGTCAGTGAATTGTTAGTGTCTTATTATCTTATCTTTTTTTATATTGTGTTCTTCTGATCAAATGCAAACAAGGATGGTCTAAATGACTACCCAATGTTAGAATAGGGAAAGTCATTCAAATGGATTTCCCATGTACTGTGAATTCAACGTGCCCTTGACTCTTATCATGTCATTGGTACACACATACTCATAGGTGCAAAAGTAAATTTAGATTGCAAAAATATACATGGCTCATGACATTCTCATTCCATCACTCATTTCACTACTAACAACATCCCTCAGGTAGGAAGATTACACTAAGCCATAATATAAAAATCTAAACACCTTTATTATATTAACCACACACCATTCCATTATCTAAACACATCTAAACCTACCACAATAATCACAATAAAAATATTTGGTTGTTCTACCAATAACCATTACATAGACAACAAAAGCACTTCAATACCTTGATTATGGTCTGAGAGGTACTCTAGTTGATCCTAAGGTTTGTGTTGACCAATTTTTCCCACAGGCAAAATTTCAGTCACCTTCCTCCCTTGCTATTCGAAGACAATCATTTCTAGGTTGCACAAGTTGAATGCCAGTAGTTCTCTGCTTGGTTCAACACGTTGGTTCAATCTTTTGGTTTAACTAGTTAGTTTATCGGCATTTGTTTTATCTTCTTCAAGTTTAATGGCCTTGTTCCAGCTTGGTTTAGCACATTGGTTCAGCGGCCTTGACTTTTGACCTAGTTCATTGGCATGCATGGTTGCATAAGGCAGGCACTTCAAACATTTGCAAAGGGAAAGGATTTGGGTAAGTTTTTCAAAATTTGTCTAAGTCTCGAATTTTGTCAAAATCCAAAGAAAGTCAGGCACATTTCAAAGCTAAGGCAAAAGGCCCAGGCAGAATTTTCACAGACAAAAGTCTGCAGAAAATACACAAGGCAAAAGGACCAAGCAAATTTCTTCAAAAAAATTATCTACAAGAAATCATCCATAGACAAAAGTCTGTGAGGAAATTGTCTACAGACATAGAGCTCGTAAGAGCCTGGGAGACCATCCAACGAAACAAAAGAGCCGCTGAGGTACCCTGAAGGGTAGATGCCCTTGCGAGGAACTTTCGGCCCAAATACAAAGCGTACTAAGCAGAGTCAGAGGGGTTTCAAGAGGCAAGCAAGCTACAGAGAGGCCAGTGATGGGCCCGATAGTGTTTTGACAGGGATGAGCATGTCCCAGAGGCCATCAAAATTGACAAAGCAAAATGGCCGTTTGTTTTCAAAGCAAAGAGAGCAATAACTAGAAGGGGCCTAGAATGCAGCGACCCACTAAGAATTTGCCCCTGAGGGCCGAAGGAGTCAGAAGAGATAAAATTGAGAAAATACAAGTGATAAGCATGGAATGTGTAAGTAGTTAGTCCAAAGTTTTAAAGGAACCACCAATCCAAGATGTGACCCCAGTAGGTGAAAGAGGAGCTACAATTTGACCATTTGAATATGCGAACTGCCAACCATGCACCCTTTTTCTTCATTTTACATTTATGAGGAGACAAGTTGTATAGGTGCCTTTAAGAAGCATCCTTGGTTAAGGAGAAAACTGTACGGCCATGTCAAAAGGGACACTCAAAGTCAAAGCCAAGGGGGACACATCATTTACTTTCCTAGGCAGTCTGCTCTTCCCAATGAAAAAGCATGTATGCCACTTGTAAACAAGGAGTGCCAAATGAGCCTCCTTGATTTTCCATATATATTGTGAACTTGTCATTTGTAAGGGGATATTCCACATTTTACAAGGCGTAGCTCTGCTAAAATTTCCACTTGAATCAAATAAATGCAATTTTACCTCTTCTTGGATAGATATTCTGTGTATGCCCTGAGTGTTAATTTGTGTTTAGTCATTGTCTTTGATGCTCTCACAAGTTCAACACCAACACACCAGTTATCTACAAGGTGCTACTTTGAAACTAACAGGAGAAGAGCAGTATTTGAGAAGCTCAGAACAGAGGAGGTTACTTACAGTGTGCATTTCATAGCACCTTGGTGAGTCTCTATTTTTGTGTTTTCATGAGAGCCTTCCTGCCATATTCCTGTAGCCTAGTCCTTCTACCAAATGTGAAGTGTATGTATGTTGTTTTATCTAATTTTGAGTGTGGATGTGAGAAGGTTGACTTATTTTGGTGCATCACCTCTCTAGAGTAGATTGTTTTCCTACACTCTCTCTCTCTTTTCCCCCCCCCATTATATAGCTATATCTATATATCTGTATTTTGCACTTGCTAAAACAAACATTATGCATTAAAGGGAGCTAGCCCTTATCTAGAGACTCTCTCCTCTAGCTTCGCCAGTCCCACAGGTGAGAGGGGAGTTTCCATGTTGCAAGGAGAAGGTAGGAGCTTGACTTCCTACCATTGGGTGCAATTTCCTATGTCAATAGTTTTGGCATGCCCGGTGGGACTCAGTATTACAATGCAGTAAGGTTTTAGGACTGATGCTGGTCCTATTATAGAAAATCAAATATTTTTAGCATCTAGTGACTCTGAGTTAATCTACTAGTTATGCAACATGGTACCATCAAAAATCATTTCTTGTATGTATATTTCCTTTGCTCAAAATCATGGGTCTTGTTTTCCTTCATGTGAATATGATCAAGCTCTAGATATTTATGTAATCCCCTCAGGCAGCTCTCTTAGTTGCCCTACAATGATAAGGGAAGTGGCCCTAGAATTGGAGATTAACAGGCTGGAAGAGTAGTACAGATATCAGTAGGAGTTGATGTATAATGAGGAGTGCTTGTTCAGGCAAGCACAAGCCTTGCAGCCCATGGAGGAGGAGGTAGCAAAATGGAGAGATCTATTTATTCAAGGCAATCAGCCTTATGCACCCCCTCTTAATCAGAATAAAGTTCCCTCTTTTATGCCAAATCCTTTCTATCAAATAGCACTTGCTCATTCTAACTCATTAAATACATCTGCCCCCAATCTTGTACGCCTAGCTTTCCAACACCAGAAGACATTAGAACAACCTCCCATGGAGATGAACCTTCTAAATTCCTTATACTACAAATCTTCCATTGAAGGTAGTACCACTAGCCAGCACGTCCCTCTTCTAAAGACCCCTCCAATGCACCAACAGCCTCTTCCTTGCATTCCTCAGCCTCCCCAAGTTCTTTAGCATGATATGCAGATTCTAAGTTGGAGGAAGAATTGTCAAGAACCAAGTCAGAGCTTTGAAGAGGATATTGCCAATGACCTCCAAGAGAGACTCTTTCAAGATAACCTAGCCAAAAAAATTGAAGATTTAGAGGCTAGGATGAGACTGCTTCTTGAAAGAGAGATAAAATTTCCAGACCTTGTGGAGGAGCCCCAGGACCTTGGGGAAAACAAAGTTGTTGCCTGTTCACAAGAGCAAAATTTCAATTCTAAGATCTTCAACTGGGGAAGAACAGTAGAGTCATGGGGCAGGAATGAAGAGAAGCAAGGTTTTTCTCAAAACCTTGAAGAAGCTCAGGCTACTCTTACTCATGATAATGCTAGTGACCTCTAGGAAAAGATTTTCCAAGAACATCTGGCTAGGAGAATTATGGAGTTAGAGTCCAGAGAGAGATTCCTTAGCCAATGTGTGATGGATGGCTTAGACCAAATAGCACATTCTATGTTTGAACACACCCCACCTACACATCTCCAGGAGAAATATCAGGCCACACCTGATATTGAAGAAGTGCTGAC
This sequence comes from Torreya grandis, assembly GCA_037957365.1. Classification (NCBI taxonomy): domain Eukaryota; kingdom Viridiplantae; phylum Streptophyta; class Pinopsida; order Cupressales; family Taxaceae; genus Torreya; species Torreya grandis. The sequence continues at coordinate 200,802 of JARHVA010008163.1, forward strand.
CAAGTGGAAGGAGGAGAATCATTTGATTCTAGTTTAAGGACTACCTCCTCTGCCACATGTTTTCTCCACTTCGCCCCTTCTCAAGGAAGAACCTATTTTGTAAGAGGTGGGTGAGGAGCAAAAGATCTAATCTACAATTCCCCAAGATGCTGTCATGAGCGACAATGAAGAAGAAATCATCATTAATGCTCCTTGTGAAGACCTTATCAGCAATGGAGAAGATGTAGGTCTTCTATATATGCAGATGTTCCAGCAATACAAGGAAGAACAGAAGCATGGTGAGCTCTCTTCCCCTCTATTTGATGAACTTCCTTACTGTTCTGATGATGAGGATGTCTACACTAAGGAGCATGAGTTAGAAGAGGATCAGGAGGATATTTTTGAAAATCTAGAAATTATGATCAGCAAAGAGGAAAAGGAGAGGTTTGTCTTCCTGGAGGAGTGCCTTGAAGAAGAGAGTTTTAAATAGAGAGGTGATGTTCTATGGGATGAGCAATCATTTTGTGAGTCCATTTTAGACATCACCATAGTCACCCTTCTTCAAGAAGGCCAAAGGAAAGTAGAGGATGAGTCTGACAGAGTCTTCAGCGAGGCAGAAGGAAACAAATAAGACCATGATACATTGCAGAAGGAATGTGCAAATCAAAAGGCTTATGGTGATGGGCCAGCAACCATTGATTTCTTCTTGAGAAGCGCTAATATGAGGGACCAACATTTAATATGTTTCCAAGCACAAGCAGAGTACATATATGTCGAAAGCATGTTCAATTTTGATCCACTCAAATACCAGCCAACTCAGGGGGCAGGCAAGAGGAGCAGGTCACCAACTCTTTTTTTCATTCAGTGATTTGCCTAGCACCATAATTCTTCTTGCCAGAAAGGTAACTTGATAAGTTTCCCCTTTGATCTAGGAGGGAGGTGAGAATCCCTAGTTAGCTATATATAATAGTTTGTTTTTAGTTGTTTTTCTTGTTTTCCTTAAGTGCAGTTTGCACAGGTAGTGTTTTTAGCCTTGTGTGTTTCCCTTTGTGTGTGGGGTAAAGCTTCATGTTTGATTCTCAAATCTTTTGGGGCTGTTGCTAACTTTTGTTATAGCTGCATCTGACTTCACGCCTAATGGATTTTCAAGGCAATTGGTTTCTAAGCATAGCAGGGATGCTTCCCTTGTGAGTCGCCAATCTGTTGACCAATTTTGCCCATAGGCAAAATTTTAGTCACCTTCCTCCCTTGTTGTTTGAAGATAGTCATTTCCAGGTTGCACAAGTTTAATGCCAGTGGTTCTTTGCTTGGTTCAACACATTGGTTCAGTCTTTTGGTTTAACTGGTTGGTTTATCAGCATTTGTTTTATCTTCTTCATGTTTAACGGCCTTGTTCCAGCTTGGTTTAGCACATTGGTTCATCAGCCTTGACTCTCGGCCTAGTTCATTGGAGCGCATGGTTGCATAATGCAGGCACTTCAAACATTTGCAAAGGGAAAGGATTTGGGTAAGTTTTTCAAAATTTGTCTAAGTCCCAAATTCTGTCAAAATCCAAAGAAAGTCGGGCACATTTCAAAGCTAAGGCAAAAGGCCTAGGCACTATTTTTGTGGACTTTTTGTTTGCTAGAAAATGTCCGCAAACAAAAGTCCATGGAAAATACACAAGGCAAAAGGCCCAGGAAAATTTCCACGAACAAATTGTCCATAGGAAATCATCCACAGACAAAAGTCCATAGGGAAATTGTCTGTGGACATAGAGTCTGTGGGAGCCCGAGAGACTGTCCAACGGAACAAAAGACCCACTGAGGTACCCCAAAGGGCAGATGCCCTTGCGGGGAACTTCTAGCCCAAATACAAATGGTACTAAGTAGAGTCAGAGGGGTGCCAAGCGGTAAGCAAGCCGCAGAGAGGCCAGTGATGGGCCTGACAGTGTTTTGATAGGGATGAGCATGTCTCGAAGGTCATCAAAATTGACAAAGCAAAATGGCCGTTTGTTTTCAAAGCAAAGAGAGCGCTAACCAGAAGGGGCCTAAAATGCAATGACCCACTAAGAATTCACCCTTGAGGGCCAAAGGAGTCAGAAGAGACAAAATTGAGAAAAGACAAGCGACAAGCATGGAATGTGTAAGCAGTTAGTCCAAAGTTTGAAAGGAAGTACCAATCCAAGATGTGACCCCAGTAGGTGAAACAGTAGCTACAATTTGACCATTTGAATATGTGAACTGCTAATCATGCCCCCTTTTTCTTCATTTTACATTTATGAGGAGATAAGCTGTATAGGTGCCTTCAAGAAGTAGCCTTGGTTAAGGAGAAAAATGCAAGGCCATGTCAAAAGGGACACCCAAAGTCAAAGCCAAGGGGGACACATCATTTACTTTCCCAGGCAGTCTGCTCTTCCCAATGAAAAAACACATATGCCACTTGTAAACATGGAGCACCAAATGAGCCTCCTTGATTTTCCATATATATTGTGAACTTGTCATTTATAAGGGGATCTTCCACATTTTACAAGGTGTAGCTCTGCTAAAATTTCCACCTAAATCAAATAAATACAGTTTTACCTCTTCTTGGATAGATATTTTGTGTATGCCCTGAGTGTTAATTTGTGTTTAGTCATTGTTTGATGCTCTCATAGGTTCAACACCAACACACCAGTTATCTACAAGGTGCCATTTTGTAGTTGACAGGAGAAGAGCATTATTTGAGAAGCTCAGAACAAAGGAGGTTACTTACAGTGTGCATTTCACAGCACCTTTGTGAGTCTCTATTTTTGTGTTTTCATGAGAGCCTCCCTGCCAGATTCCTTTAGCCTGGTCCTTCTACCAAATGTGAAGTGTATGTATGTTATTTTGTATGATTTTGAGTGTGGATGTGAGAAGGTTGACTTATTTTGGTGCATCACCTCTCTAGAGTAGTTTATTTTCCTGCACTCTCTCTCTCTTTCCCCCCCCCCCATTATATAGTTGTATCTATATATCTATATTTTACACTTGTTGAAACAAACATGATGCATCAAAGGGAGCTAGCCCTTATCTAGAGACTCTCTCCTCCAGCTTCACCAGTCCCACAGGCGAGAGGGGAGTTTCCATGTTGTGAGGAGAAGGTAGGAGCTTGACTTCCTGCCACAGGGTGCAACTTCCTATGTCAACAGTTTTGGCACGCCCAGTGGGACTCAGTTTTACAATGTAGTAAGGTTCCAGGATTGATGCTAGTCCTGTTATAGCAAATTGAATATTTTTAGCATCTGGTGACTCTGAGTTAATATGTTGGTTACGTAGCCTGGTACCATCAAAAATCATTTCTTGTATGTATATTTCCTTTGCTCAAAATCATGGGTCTTGTTTTCCTTCATGTGAATATGATCATGCTCTAGATATTTATGCAATCCCCTCAAGAAACTCTCCTAGTTTCCCTACAATGATAAGGGAAGTGGCCCTAGAGTTGGAGATTAACAGGCTAGAAGAGTAGTACAGATATCAGCAAGAGTTGATGTATAATGAGGAGTGCTTGTTTAATCAAGCACAGGCCTTGTAGCATATGGAAGAGGAGGTAGCAAAATGGAGAGATCCATTTATTCAAGGAAATTAGCCTTGCGCGCCCTCTCCTAATCGAAAGAAAGTTCCCTCTTTTGCACCAAATCCTTTCTATCAAATAGCACTTGCTCATTCCAACTCATTAAATACATCTGCCCCCAATCCCATGCGCCTAGCTTTCCAACACAAGAAGACATTAGAATAACCTCCCATGGAGATGAACCTTCTAAATTCCTTATACTGTGAATCTTCCATTGAAGGGAGTACCACCAGCCAGCACATCCCTCTTCTAAAGACCCCTCCAGTGCGCCAACAGCCTCTTCCTTGCATTCCTCAGCTTCCCCAAGTTCTTCAGCATGATATGCAGATTCCAAGTTGGAGGAAGAATTGTCAGGAACCAACTCAAAGCTTTGAAGAGGATATTGCTGGTGACCTCCAAGAGAGACTCTTTTAGGACAACCTAGCCAAAAAAATTGAAGATTTAGAGGCTAGGATGAGACTGCTTCTTGAAAGAGAGATAAAATTTCCAGACCTTGTGGAGAAGCCCCAGGACCTTGGGGAAAACAAAGTTGTTGCCTGTTCACAGGAGCAAAATTTCAATTCTAAGATCTTGAACTGGGGAAGAACAGTAGAGTCATGGGACAAGAACGAAGAGAAGCAAGGTTTTTCTCAAAACCTTGAAGACGCTAAGGCTACTCTTACTCATGATAATGTTGGTGACCTCTAGAAAAAGCTTTTACAAGAAGATCTGGCTAGGAGAATTATGGAGTTGGAGTCTAGAGAGAGATTCCTGAGCCAATGTGTGATGGACAGCTTAGACCAAATAGCACATTTTATGTTTGAACACACCCCACCTACACGTCTCCAAGAGAAATATCAGGCTGCACCTGATATTGATGAAGTGCTGACCAAGTGGAAGGAGGAGAATCATTTGATTCTAGTTCAAGGACTGCCTCCTCTTCCACATGTTTTCTCCACTTCGCCCCTTCTCAAGGAAGAACCTATTTTGTAAGAGGTGGGTGAGGAGCAATTGATCCAATCTATAATTCCCCAAGAGGCTGTCATGAGTGACAATGAAGAAGAAATCATCATTAATGCTCCTTGTGAAGACCTTATCAGCAATGGAGAAGATGTAGGTCTTCTATATATGCAGATGTTCCAGCAATACAAGGAAGAACAGAAGCATGGTGAGCTCTCTTCCCCTCTATTTGATGAACTTCCTTACTGTTCTGATGATGAGGATGTCTACACTAAGAAGCATGAGTTAGAAGAGGGTCAGGAGGATATTTTTGAAAATCTAGAAATTATGATCAGCAAAGAGGAAAAGGAGAGGTCTGTCTTCCTAGAGGAGTGCCTTGAAGAAGAGAGTTTTAAGCAGAGAGGTGATGTTCTGTGGGATGAGCAATCATTTTGTGAGTCCATTTTAGACATCACCACAGTCACCCTTCTTCAAGAAGGCCAAAAAGAAGTAGAGGATGAGTCTGACAGAGTCTTCAGCGAGGTAGAAGGAAACAAATCAGACCATGATACATTGTAGAAGGAATGTGCAGATCAAAAGGCTTATGGTGATGGGCCAGTAACCATTGATTTCTTCTTGAGAAGCACCAATATGAGGGACCAGCATTTAACAAGTTTCCAAGCACAAGTAGAGTACATATATGTCAGAAGCATGTTTGATTTTGATCCACTCAGATACCAGCCAACTCAGGGGGCAGGCAAGAGGAGCAGGTCACCAACTCTTTTTTTCGTTCAGTGATTTGGCTGGCACCATAATTCTTCTTGCCAGGAAGGGAACTTGAGAAGTTTCCCCTTTGATCCAGGAGGGAGGTGAGAATCCCCGGTTAGCTATATATAATAGTTTGTTTTCAGTTGTTTTTCTTGTTTTCCCTAAGTGCAGTTTACATAGGTAGTGTTTTTAGCCTTGTGTGTTTCCCTTTGCGTGTGGGGTAAAGTTTCATGTTTGATTATCAAATCTTTTGGGGCTATTGCTAACTTTTGTTATAGATTCATCTGACTCCATGCCTAATGGATTTTCAAGGCAACTAGTTTCTAAGCATAGCAGGCATGCTTCCCTTGTGAGTCACCAATCTGTTGGCCAATTTTGCCCACAAGCAAAATTTTGATCACCTTCCTCCCTTGCTATTCGAAGACAATCATTTCTAGGTTACACAAGTTCAATGCCAGTGGTTCTCTACTTGGTTCAACACGTTGGTTTAGTCTTTTAGTTTAACTGGTTGGTTTATCAGCATTTGTTTTATCTTCTTCAAGTTTAACGGCCTTGTTCCAGCTTGGTTCAGCACATTGGTTCATCGGCCTTGACTCTCAGCCTAGTTCATTGGTGTGCATGGTTGCATAAGGTAGGCACTTCAATCATTTGCAAAGGGAAAGGATCCGGGTAAGTGTTTCAAAATTTGTCTAAGTCCCAAATTCTGTCAAAATCTGAAGAAAGTCAGGCGTGTTTCAAAGCTAAGGCAAAAAGGCCCGGGCAAAATTTTTGAAGACTTTTTGTCCGTGGGAAAATGTCCGCAAACAAAAGTTTGTGGAAAATACACAAGGCAAAAGGCCCAGGAAAATTTCTATGGACAAATTGTCTGTAGGAAATCATTCGCAGACAAAAGTCCACGGGGAAATTATTCGTGGACATAGAGCCCGCGGGAGCCCGGGAGACCATCCAACGAAACAAAAGACCCACCGAGGCACCCCAAAGGGAAAATTCCCTTTTGGGGAAATTTTGGCCCAAATACAAAGGGCACTAAGTAGAGTCGGAGGGGTGCCAAGAGGCAAGCAAGCCGCAGAGAGGCTAGTGATGGGCCTGACGGTGTTTTGATAGGGACAAGCACGTCCTGAAGGCTATCAAAATTGACAAAGCGAAATGGCCATTTGTTTTTAAAGCAAAGAGAGTACTAACAAGAAGGGGCCCAGAATGCAGCAACCCATTAAGAATTTTCCCCTGAGGGCTGAAGGAGTCAGAAGAGACAAAATTGAGAAAAGACAAGCGACAAGCATGGAATGTGTAAGCAGTTAGTCCAAAGTTCAAAAGGAAGCACCAATCCAAGATGTGACCCCAGTAGGTGAAATAGTAGCTAAAATTTGACCATTTGAATATGCGAAGTGCCAAACATGTGCCCTTTTTCTTCATTTTACATTTATGAGGAGACAAGTTGTATAGGTGCCTTCAAGAAGCAGCCTTGGTTAAGGAGAAAAGTACACGGCCATGTCAAAAGGGACACCCAAAGTCAAATCCAAGGGGGACACATCATTTACTTTCCCAGGCAGTCTGCTCTTCCTAATGAAAAAGCATGTATGCCACTTGTAAACAAGGAGCACCAAATGAGCCTCCTTGCTTTTCCATATATATTGCGAACTTATCATTTGTAAGGGGATCTTTCACATTTTACAAGGCATAGCTCTACTAAAATTTTCACCTGAATCAAATAAACGTAGTTTTACCTCTTCTTGGATAGATATTCTATGTATGCCCTGAGTGTTAATTTGTGTTTAGTCATTGTCTTTGATGCTCTCGTAGGTTCAACACCAACACACTAGTTATCTACAAGGTGCCATTTTGCAGCTGACAGGAGAAGAGCAGTATTTGAGAAGCTCAAAATAGAGAAGGTTACTTACAGTGTGCATTTCACAGCACCTTGGTGAGTCTCTATTTTTGTGTTTTCATGAGAGCCTCCCTGCCAGATTCTTGTAGCCTAGTCCTTCTGCCAAATGTGAAGTGTATGTATGTTGTTTTATCTGATTCTAAGTGTGGATGTGAGAAGGTCAACTTATTTTGGTGCATCACCTCTCTAGAGTATTTTGTTTTCCTACACTCTCTCTCTCTTTCCCCCCCATTATATAGTTGTATCTATATATCTGTATTTTTCACTTGCTGAAACAAACATGATGCATCAAAGGAAGCTAGCCCTTATCGAGAGACTCTCTCCTCTAGCTTTGCCAGTCGCATAGGTGAGAGGGGAGTTTCCATGTTGCGAGGAGAAGGTAAGAGCTCGACTTCTTGCCATTGGGTCCAATTTCCTACGTCAATAGTTCCCACCAGCCAACCACCTCGATTAGGTTTCACAAACAAAACATCTACCAGCTCCTTATGGGGACAATATTAGCCTAAATGGCCAACTTGTCTACAATAACAACACACACCAAATAGATTTGATTCCTAAACCACCTCCCTCATTGGTTACATCATATTATTTCCCTCACATGGGTTTCACTCTCCCTCAATCCCCCTATAGGTCTGCCCTCTGAAATAAAGGGATGCCTCATGTTGACAATTTTAACCCTGCAGGTCAAATTGTCACCTCTACCATTCAAAACCTAAATAACCATGCCTTTTGTCTAAGTGTAAGTAATTGGTCTTTGCAATTTTCCTAAAGGGGTCATCTTCAATAGATATTAAGGAATTGGGCTTTTCCAAAAGTCTGAAAGAATTGACATTTTCAAAATCTTGAAAGGCCTTTCCAACTTTTCCAAAGAAGGGGCCAGCTCAAAATTTTGGAAAGGCATCTCTAAAAGGTTGAAAGCTAAAATTCTTTCCAAAAAAGGGTTCACTCAAGAATTATGAATGGTTCTTTTTCATTCAAAAAAATCATTTACATAAATCCCGAAGGGCATCTTCAAAAGCAGGGGCACTTTTCAACTTTTTAGAGAGGACCTTTCTAAATTTTCTAAAGGGACTTTCAAATAGTCTGAAGGGTTATTTCAATTTTCCAAAGGACCATTACACACTTTTTGAAGGGTTATATAACCTCTAAAAATTTTTTGAAATGGTATTTTCTAGAGCAAGAGGACCATTTCAAAATGTCTAAAGGGTCTATTGCAGAAATCTGAAACGCACTTCCAGGGAGAGGTCCATTTCAATTTTTCCAAAATGGACACTTGTAAGAAAGCTGAAGGGTTAAATTCTTTTGGGAGGTCCATTTTAATTTTTCCAAAGGTCTCTTTTCCTTTAATAAAGTCCATTACAATAAAGTTGAAGGGTATATACCCTTTGAAAAAAGGCATTTTCAAAGATAAAGAAGACCATTCCAATTTTTTCGAAGGGACATTTTCAAAAGGGTGAGGCAAATTTTTCAAAGGGTAAGTGGACCGTTCAAATTTTTTTGAAGGGTTATTTTCCTTTAGAAAATTCCTTTACAACTTTTTTGAAGGGTAAGAGACCATTTCAAAAGTTTTGAGCGACCATTTCAAAATTGTTGAATGGTCCATTACATTTTTCTGAAAGGGCATTTTCATGAATCTGAAGGGAAATTTACAAAATTTCATATCATGAATTCCTTTGGACTTTTTGTTTGAAGGAATTTTCCATTGAAAAAACTCTGAAAGAAAATTCCTAAGGCCAAAAATCCCAAAACAATTCCTTTAGTAGACAATTTGTCTGAAGGAAATGAAAGGACTTTTCAAAATGTCTGAAGGGCACATTTCAAAAGCCCAAAGGTCATTTTTTTTATCGAGGGTCCATTGCACAATCCTGAAAGGACATTAACATAAGTCCAAAGATAGATTTCCTTCGAATGTTTTATTTGAAGGAAATAAATTAAAATAATTCCTTCAAACTTTTTGTTCAAAGGAAATGAACAGGGAGATAAAATGCAAACTTTTATTTGAGGAAAATCTGAGAGGAAAGAAAGAAGAGCCTGAAAGAAAAGTCTAAGATAAATTGTCTATAGGAAATAGATAGAAATGAGGTGGCCAAAAACATAAGTCTAAAGGAATTAATGATGGGCCCACAAACATCAAGTTTGAGCCCCTGTAAGTAGTTATTGGTCAATATTTCAAAAGATTCACCAAGATTATCATGAGATTGACACTTGTCAAGATCTAGCAAGGAGATCAATAGATGAGAAAAGGCTAGGTTTTCAAAAGGATCTTAGTGGGATTTTTATAGATAATCAATAGAAGACAATGAGGACTTTCCCATTTGACTCTTATGATGTGGTTCATAGCTCACATGCAGAGCAAGCAAAGTAACCCAAGCAAGATTAGATGCATCCAGGACAAGCACAAACATGCAATGAGTTTTATTTAAGGATTAAATCATCCACAATTGGTAAAGACATGTAGTTGTCTTCAAGCATGACTCTCTCAGTTCTGAAGGGAGACTCAAATGCATGGACTCAAGGATTTTATCATTAGAATAAGCTAACAAGGAGTTCAATATGAGTTTTTATACCATGTATTTATTTTTCTCTTGGAGTTTATATGCACCTCTCACACATCAAGGTCCTTTTCTATGCAAGCAAAGGTGATCTATAGTTGATTGGTCAAAACTTTAATTAACTATTTTTTGAAGTCACGCTTATCTCCTAGTCATCTCACGCATTCAATGATTCAACTCAGCTTCAAGTTCAATCAAGATGCATATTCCTTTGAAGATTGTGGCATGGCTTTCTATGCAAGACAATTTGACTTTTCAAAGTTGGGCCCACCATCCTTTTCAAATGCCAAAGAGCCTTTCATGCAAGACATAAAGATAAAAGAATATTATTAGAAAGCTTGGTTATTTTTGGATATCTCAAGTTGAACTTGTGAAATGTGGGAGTTGATCTCCTCTTCTATTTTAGCACCAATCTTTTGTTTGTGTATGATTTTTTTATATAAGTTGGCTTTTCAGCCTTGAATAAAATATCCCTCTTTTGACAAGATCAGACTCTATGAAATATTAAGTTTTATAACCCTTTTTTAGATAAATATAAGATTGTTTTTAGATTCTAGGATGTTGGTATAGTGTATTTATGTCAATGACTTACATATGTGATAGAATTTTCTTCCTTATCAAGTCCTGATTCTTACCTAGTTACTAACTTATCAGATTATGTAGGTCATGTTCTATGTTTAATATCTTTTAGTTGAAGTTACAGTGGATATAAGTGGTTGTTAGTGCCTTGAATTAGGCCTATTCCATCATTTCCATCAAGCTTTGATCATCAGATAAAACCTTTTCATGAAATACTGATGCATAGGAGTCGATTGGAGTTGAAGATTCAGTCTTTTCTTGTCTAATCAGTGTTTTATAAACTTAAATTGAGAGGATGAACAAAAATATAGGTGTATCACCATCATTAGATAGGATTTTCCTTCAATTTTATTTCTTACCTTTTCCCTCTTCCCTTTTCCCCTATAGTTTGTAGAATAGATTAGAGATCCTAATTGATACACCAAAGGGAGCTAGCCCTTAGAATCTAGAGATTCAATCCATTGATTAGGCTACCCACAGCCTAGGATTGTTTCCATGTTTTAGCAGACTATGAAGGCCTGAAACTACTTTCACAAGGGTGCAATTCTGATTGATAATGGTTTTTGACATGCCCATTGGGACATCAAAGAAATTCTTTGCATATCTAAAAAATTTTGAAGCTAAGGAGAAGCAATTGCAGTAGATGAGCATATTCATCTTTATCACAAGCTAAAAATTCTTCAGGTTGCAAGGTGCATAGCACCATTCAGGTAATCATTTCATGCCAAAGGTTACCATAAGGTTAGTTAGTAAAGGCATTTCTTTTGAATTTATATCTTATAAGAGATCAAGGTTTAGGAGGGAAAATCCATATCCTTAAAAGAAATATTTGTCCCTTGGTTATCCTATTATTCTAGGAACTACAATCTCCACTATCCAAATGGATATCAAAAACTAGGTAGCCCACTAAATTTAGCCTATTTTGATTACATTCTCATATCAGCCCTCAAGAGAATCCCATTCTTCTTAGAATAAAATCAAACAACCCCCATTAAGCATCCAAGATGTAGTTAACCTATGTTTAGTCCATAATGTTGTTGAGGATAATGTTGCTATTAGATTACATGCTACTTCCTTCAAAGGAAAATCATTATAGTAGTATAGAAAACTCCCACTAAACTCAATTTATATCTGGGATGAATTGGGTGTATCCTTAGTCAAGCAATTTGGGGACAAATTTGATCACCTATCTTTAGTTGAGCAATTAACTGCCATAAACAGAGCTTCTCATGAGTTCATGTTTTATTTTAACCTAAAATTCTAAAATACATGGACTAGGATACCTATGTTGAATATATATCTCTTGAATATGCATTTATATATTATTTAAAATCCCTTAACTCTAACATTAATGTGATGATGCAGTCAATGGGTGGTACGGCTTTGCCAGATGCATATGAAGTTGCAATTAGGGTAGATAACAATTTGATACAAGGTGGTAAGATATCTTCAAGACATCCAATGCCTATATTTCCAAAAATAAATTTCATAATAACCCCTCAAATCCCTTAGATTCCATCCTTAGCTCCTACTCCATCACCTCAAGCTCAAATTATAGCCCCTACTAGTCAAGCTAGTGAGATGGGAGAGTTGAAAATATTGTTAAAATCCTTTGGGAATGAAATAGTGCATATCAAGAGACAACAATATCAATATAATAGGCCTTATAAACAGCAAAATCATACCACCTATCAGCCCTTCAAAGATTAAAGGCCTCCTTATCAAGGTTTCAGAGAGAATATACCACCTTATCAAACACAAGGAGCCATAACTCTAGATAATCCTTATGTTTCCCTTAATATTAATGATCCTTCCACTTCAAAGGCCATTTTTCCCACCCCACCTCAAAATAACTTGATGTAATATTTAGGTTGGCAATCCTCAAATCTCAATGATGCTCAAAACCAAGCCTTGGTATCACAAAACATCACTATGCCATAAATGACACAAGAAGAGTTTTCTTTTCAAGGAGGTTAGTACTAAGATAAAATTTTAGCATCACAAGGAGAGACTAAATAATTTTAAGGGTTGTCTGATGTCAGTATTGTAAATTGGCAAGTGGATGATCATGTTGCTTATAATCAGGGTGTTGAAGCTAACAGTATGAGTGGTCAAGTTGTAGTTGTAACTAGAGCTAAAAGAAGAGCCATGATGAACTGAAGGAGGTGAAAAATGCTTCAATTACTCTTAATTTTGTTTATAAGAGTACAAAATAATAACTTTTTGTCTCTACAACATATAAAAATTAGAATATAAAGGTTAGTAAAGTTCATCGAATACCTTTAATTTGTGAGCAGCCAGTTCTTCAAAAAATGCAAACAAATGTTGGTGGATCTCAGTTCAGTATAGTGGATCAGATGAAGAATTATAATATCATCATTATCATTTGTGATTATCTTTCCATCCCAAGACAAAAATATATGCTCATCGAATAGCTTTCCTCTCAAATTGTCTCCAAAATCAATTAAGAAAGAAGGTGTTATCTTAGCTAATTTAGATCAAATAGTAGAGAAACAAGTACATAAATTAAATAAGATGGAAAAGGTGGATAAAAATAAGGTAAAAACAAATAAAACTCCTCCTTTCTACCTTTCTTTGATATTAGGTGATACTTTGGTTCATAAATGTATGGTGGATAGTGGAGCTAGTAGTACAGTCATGCCTAAACGAATTACAGACAAGCTCAGCCTTGTTTATGAGCCAAAAACTAAGGGGGAATTATAATTAGATGGGTCACCAACAAATATGGTAGGAATCATCAAAGATCTGAAATTTACATTACATGCTTGTCCCAATGTTACTATTCAACATGATGTTGTTGTGGTAGACTTGCCTCCTTACTTCGCTATGTGCTTTTCAAGGGACTTCACCTCAAAGATTATATGATATTTATCAGCTGATTGGACTTATTTATTTTTCATAACCAAGTATGTTACTATGGTAATGATTCATTTTGAATATATTTCACATTTCCATAGAGATCCATATATGCCAAGTGTTGTGAACACTAACTGTATTATCTTGGATGATCTACTAGAAACTAGTGGAGTATAAAATGGATCACCTTTGGATGGAGTTACAAATATGTTTCTTGATGAGTGGGATTCTAATTCACATGATCATGATCCTTATAAGTTGATTGAAGAAGGTCTTTGTGTGTATTACCTTTATGAGAATGATGTACCAATTCTAGCCATGGTTAAGGATGATGAATCTAGTGAAGGTTTGTGGCATTTGTATTTTGATGGATCACAGAATAAAAATGATATCAGAGTTAGAATGATGTTATTTTATCCAAAAAATCAAAGGTATTTCTATTCTATTAAATTTTAGTTTGGTTTTTCAAATAATATTACTAAGTATGAAGCACTAGTTCACAGTTTACAGTAGGCTAAGAAGATGAAAGTCAATTCCTTACAAATTTTTGGTGATAGTGAACTTATAGTTTACCAAAAAAGAGGTTTAAATGTATGTAAAAATTTGTTGCTTAAATATTAAAAACATATAATATGGGACTTACTTGAATATTTTCAAGCTTTTAACATTTAGGCAATACTAAGAGGTAAGAATAAACATGCAGATAGGTTGGCTGCCATTGGGTCATAATTTAGCATCCCAACTGATATAAAGAGCAAGAAAATTTAGTCATATATAAAGGTGGTTTTAAGGCCTTTTCTTCCATATAATCATGAGAATTGGCAAGTGTTCAAAGATGATAATCAAATTGTGAGATTCTTGTAAGAAGAGGTTGAGCTTTCTTCAAGAAACCAATCAAAGTATTTGTAGCAATATGGTGATCAGGTTATCCAACTAAAAACAAATAATTTGCCCAAGGGAATGGTCACACTTGAAAACATTTTTAGTGGTGATGACGAGTTAAGGAAAAATAAGTCATCCTTGTCAACAAAGGAATAGCAGTATGCCAATGTAGATATTATAGCTGGTAAGGTTTTGAAATTGGGTAAGGTATGCACTCCTTCACAAAAAGAAGCTTTCATTGAGTTATGCATAAGTTTTGTTGATATATTTACATGGAAATATAGTGATCTCAAGGGATTTAATCCAAGTTTAGTTCAACACACCATTGAGTTAGAGGCTAAAACTAAACCAGTGAGACAAAGACAAAGGCCCATCAATCCTAAGCTTGAGCCTTTGATGAGAGCTGAGCTTCACAAGATCATAGAGTAAACTATTATATTTCTAATTAAGCACTAAACTTGGGTGTCAAATCTTGTTTTGATATGGAATAATAATGGTGATATTAGATTGTGTGTTAACTTCTATGATTTAAAAAGGGTTTCACTTAAACATCACTATCTATTGCCATCAATGGAACAAATTTTATAGTTAGTGGTAGGTTCAGAGAGGTTTTCTTTGTTGTATGTATATAGTGGCTATAATAATATTTTGGTCAAGGAAGAGGATAAATTTAAGATGGCCTTCATAACCAAATGGGGTAAATTTGCATACAGAAAGATGCCATTCAATTTATATAATGCTAGAGAAACCTTTCACGGAGCCATGGATATGACATTCCAATGCATTCTTAACAAGTTTTTACTTGTTTATTTGTATGATATAATAATGTTTTCAAAGAGTTTAGAGGATCACATGGTTCATCTCAAACAAGTGTTTGAAAGGTGTAGGCAATTTGGGGTATCTCTAAATCCCAAAAAGTGTGTCTTCTCAGTTCATGAAGGTAAGCTCTTTGGACATGTGGTTTCAAAGTATGATTTAAGCATAGATTTTGAAAGGGTAGACTCAATTATTTCACTCTCCTTTCCTAATCATAAAAATGATATGCAAAGCTTCTTTGGGAAAATTAGCTTTATACAAAGATATATTTCAATTTTTTCCATTTTAGCTAAGCCACTTATAGCCATGCTAAAAATGAATTAGAGCTTCAGTTGGTCCAAAGGAGTTAAAAGTTTTAAATATATTAATAAGGCCATAGCTAGTGATCCTACACTTATAAATATATATTTCACAAAAGATTTCATTTTACATACATATGCCAACATCGACACCATTGCAGGTATTCTTATGCAACAAAATCATGAGGCTTTGGAGCAACCAATAAATTTCTTTAGTCAAGGCTTGGAAGAGTATGAAACAAGGTTTTTTTTTATTGAAAAACATGTTCTTTAGTTATAATGTCTTTTAAAAAGTTTAAATATTTGTTTTCTAATAATAAGATACACCTAATGGTTTCTCATCCAAGCATCAAGGAGCTCTTTTTGAACAAAGATATAAATGAGAAGAGAGCTGGTTGGATAACCAAGGTAATGGAGTATGATGTAGAAATTAAGGTTAAAAATATTATTAGAGGTAAAGGACTTTGTGAACATCTAGCTCAAGACTTAGAAGAGATTAACAAGGTTATTTTGGTGTCAAATGATGAAGAGGTTGCAGCTGGTCATACCTCACCTTCCAATTGGTTTCATGACTTGGTAAGCTATCTCCAAGTTGGTATTTATCCCTCTCATCTAAGTTCTTCAAAAATAATATATTTTAGGTTGCAATCAATTCCATTTTTGCTTATTAATGGTGTTTTATTCAAGAAAGATATCAATGGCATGTTGCTAAGGTGTATAGAGCCAAGCCAAACTCAGAGATTGCTTGAAGAATTATACCATGGACATGGTTTTTCCACAAGAACTATAGCCCTTAAGATCATGAGAGGTGGGTATTATTGGCCTAGTCTTTTTGGTGATTTTCATGTATGGGTAAGGAAGTGCAAACAGTGTGATATGTTTGTCAGAAAAGTGAAACTTACAACTTTAACTCTTCAACCAATTGCACTGGATCAACCCTTTGTCTAATGGGGATTGAACTTCATTGGTATTATAAATCCTCCTTCAAGTTTAGGACATAAATGGATTGTAACTACTACAGATTACATCACACATTGGATAAAAGTAGTGGCATTGAAAGAAGCAAATGAAACCATTATTCTAGATTTCTATGAAGGTTTGCTTACTAGATTTGGAGTTCCTTCAACTATTATTTCTAATAATGCAATATCTTTTGTGGGAATTAGGATCAGTCAATGGGTTATTCAGCATGTAATTTATCTTAGCACTTCATCAAACTATTATCCATAAGGAAATGGCCTTATTCAATCTACAAATAAGAACCTATTAGAGATCATAAGGAGGACTATTGAAAAAAATCAGAGGTCATGGCATCTCAAGTTAAAGTCAGCTCTATGGGCTGATAGGATCACGTACAAAAGATCAATAGCCAACTCTCCATATAATTTGGTATATGGTAAGGAAGCAAGGTTACCCATTTCTCTTGAATTTCATGCTTTAGAACTAATGTATCAAGTTGAATTGTTAGAGAATGAGCCTATGGATATCAGGTATGTTAAGCTTATGGATCTGGAAGAAATAACAAATTAGTCCATGTTAGCCATGAAAATTCATCAAGCACAAGTGAAGAGAACTTTTGACAAAGGAGCTTCTCATGAAAGTTTCAAAGAAGGAGATTTGGTCCTCAAGTGGGATGAGGATAGAGCTAAATCAGGAAGGCATACAAAGTTTAATTCCTTGTAGAGTTACCAATACACAATCTCCAACTACAAATCCCATAATGCCTTCCAACTTGCAAAGATGGATGGTGAGGAGCTTCCAATCCTAGTCAATGGGATACATTTAAAACATTGTTACTGAGGAGCTAGGCTCCTTGTACATAGTTAGTTTTTTTATTTTCCTCCAAGTGTCATTTAAGCACATTAGTTTAGTTATGTTTTGTCCTAAATAAGTGTGTTGTTTGCACATTTGCTTTATTTAGTTAGTTTTCCCTACTTTGTATGTTTTCCTTCTTATTTTTTAAGATGAAGGTTGTCTCATGCTGAGTTAAAAGAGAATTTTTAGTCATGGATCAAATTTATCATTACTTTTTGAGTTCAAGAGTCATGTAAATGGTTTGGTTCTCAATCATAACAGGCATGCTTCCCAGTTAAGTCACCAAAATGTTGATAATTTTGACCCTGTAGGTCAAATTGTCACCTCTACCATTCAAAACTTGCATAACCATGCTTTTTGTCTAAGTGTTAGGAATTGGTCTTTTTAATTTTCCCAAAGGGGTCATCTTCAAAAAAACCAAAGGAATTAGGATTTTCCAAAAGTCTGAAGGAATTGACATTTTCAAAATCTTGAAAGACCTTTTCAACTTTTCCAAAGAAGGGGCCAGTTCAAAATTTTGAAAAGGCGTTTCAAAAAGGTCAAAAGGTACAATTCTTTCAAAAAAAGGGTTCACTCAAGAATTTTGAAGGGTTCTTTTTCCTTCAAAAAAGTCATTTACATAAAGCTCGAAGGGCATCTTCAAAAGCAGGGGCACTTTTCAACTTTTTTGAGAGGACCTTTCCAAATTTTCTGAAGGGATTTTTCAAATAAATCAAAGGGTCATTTCAATTTTCCAAAGGACCATTACACATTTTTTGAAGGGCAATAGGACCTTTGTAATTTTTTTGAAAGGGTCTTTTCTATAGAAAGAGGACCATTTCAAAAGTTCTGAAGGGTCTATTGTAGAAATCTAAAAGGCACTTCTAGGGAGAGGTCCATTTCATTTTTTCCAAAAGGAACACTTGCCAAAAAGTTGAAGGGTTCATTTTTCTGGGGAGGTCCATTTCAATTTTTTTGAAGGGCTCTTTTCCTTCTAGAAAGTCCATTGCAATAAAGCCAAAGGGTATATGCCCTTCAGAAAAAGGCATTTTCAAAGATAAAGAGGAACATTCTAATTTTTTTGAAGGGAAATTTTTAAAAGGGCGAGGCAACTTTTCTGAAGGGTAAGTGGACCATTCTAATTTTTTTGAATGGTTCTTTTCCTTTGAAAAAGTCCTTTACAACTTTTTTGAAGGACAAGAGACCATTTCAAAAGTTCTGAGAGACCATTTCAAAATTATCGAATGGTCCATTACATTTTTTTGAAAGGGCATTTTCATGAATCTGAAGGGCAATTTACAAAAGTTCATATCATGAATTCCTTCAGACTTTTTATCCAAAGGAATTGTAAAATTACAAAAACTCTGAAAGAAAAGTCCTAAGGCCAAAAATCCTGAAACAATTACTTCAGATAATTTGTTTAAAGGAAATGAATGAAGGACTTTTCAAACAGTATGAAGGGCACATTTAAAAAGCTCGAAGGTCATTTTATTTTGGCCGAGGGTCCATTGCACAATCCTAAAAGGACATTAAAATAAGGTTGAAGCTAGATTTTCTTTAGACTTTTTGTCTAAAGGAAATAAATTAAAAGAATTCCTTTGAACTTTTTGTTTGAAGGAAATGAACAGGGAGATAAAATATGGACTTTTATCCAAGGAAAAGCTAAGAGGAAAGAAAGAAGAGCCCAAAAGAAAAGTCTCAGACAAATTTTCCATAGAAAATAGATAGAAATGAAGTGGTTGAAAACATAAGTTCAAAGGAATTAATGATAGGCCCATAAACATCAAGTTTGAGCCCCTGCAAGTAACCATTGGTCAAGATTTCAAAAGGTTCACCAAGATTGTCGTGAGCTTGACACTTTTCAAGATCTAGAAAAGAGATCAATGGATGGGAAAAGGCTGGGTTTTCAAAAATATCTTAGTGGGATTTTGATATCCAATCAATAGAAGACAATGAGGACTTCTCCTTTTGACTCCTATGATGTGGTTCACAGCTCACATGCAGAGCATGCAAAGTGACCCAAGCAAGATTAGATGCATTCAGGACAAACACAAACATGCAATGATTTTTATTCAAGGATTAAATTATCCACACTTAGAAAATACATGTACTTGTATTAAATCACAACTCTCTCAGTTCTAAAGTGAGACCCAAATGCGTGAAGGGCTCAAGGATTTTATCATTGGAATAAGCTAACAAGGAGTTCAATCTAATTTTCTACGCCATGTATTTATTGTTCTCTTGGAGTTTCCATGCACCTCTCACTCATCAAGGTCCTTTTCAATGTAGGCAAAGGCTATCTATAGTTGATTAGTCAAAGCTTCAATTGATTGTTTGTTGAAGTCATGCTTATTTCTTAGTCATTTCATGCATTCAATGGTCCAACTCAGCTTCAAGTTTAATCAAGAGGCATATTCCTTTGAATATTGTGGCATGGCTTTCCATGCAAGACAATTTGACTTTTCAAAGTTGGGCCCATCTTCCTTTTCAAATGCCAAAGAGATGTTCATGCAGGACATAAGACAAAAGAATATTATTATAAGGCTTGGTTATTTTTGGATAGCTCAAGTTGGACTTATGAGATGTGGGAGTTGGTCTCCTCTTCTATTTTTAGTGCCAATATTTTTTATTTGTGTATGATTTTTATATATAAGTTGGCTTTTTAGCCTTGAATAAAATATCCCTCTTTTGGCAAGATCAAACTCTGCCAAAGATTAAATTTTGTAACCTTTTTTTAGATAAATAGAAGGACTATTTTCAAATTCTAGGATGCTAGTATAGTGTATTTATGTCAGTGATTTGTATATGTGATAGAATTTTCTTCTTTGTCAAGTTATGATTCTTACCTAATTACTAGTTGATAAGATTATGCAGGGCATGTTCTATGTTTAATGTCTTTTGGCTGAAGTTACAGTGGATATAAGTGGTTTTTAGTGCCTTGAATCAAGCCTATTCCATCATTTCCCTCAAGCTTTGATCATTAGATAAAACCTTTTCATGAAATATTAATGCATAAGAGTCAATTGGAGTTGAATATTCAATATTTTCTTGTATAATCAGTGTTTTAGAAGCTTAAATTGAGTGGATGAACCAAAATGCAGGTGTATCACCATCATTACATAGGATTTTCCTTCAAGTTTCTTTCTTACCTTTTCCCTCTTCCATTTTCCCCTATAGTTTGTAGCATAGAGTAGAGATCCTGTGTGATACACCAGAGGGAGCTAGCCCTTAAAATATAGAGATTCAATCCACTAATTAGGCCACCCAAAACCTAGGATTGTTTCTGTGTTTCAATAGACTATGAAGGCCTAAAACTACATTCACAAGAGTGTGAGTTTGATTGGCAACACCTCCAGGTCCTATAGTTCCATAGGCATATCTCCTTTCCTAACACTTTGTGCATTAAAATCATTTCATTCTACATTATGGCTAGAGTCTCTACTCCTCCAGTTGTTACTATCACAATATTATCTCCAACATGTCCATCACCTCATGCAGTGTCTAAAAGACATGCACATTCACTTCATAAATTAGCTCTGGTGGTGGTACTATGTGACATTCTTGGAGCATCTACCTACTTGTACTTACAATCACTATGTGAATGATTATATAAACTTTTAATACAATAAAAATGCCTCACCTCCTTGTGTGAAAGATAACACTCACATCCCCATAATCATCGATATCACTTTCCTGCACCTATCGATAGGATGAATCCCAATAACAATCCCCACTCACTAAGTACCATCACATCATTTTTTGTTTTATTTCTAATATTTTTTTCCCATCCTCATGACCCCATGTACACATCATAACCATTATTGTTATTATCCTATCACCTATCACTATCATTACCCATCATATCATCACATGACATAATGAAACAACCATGTTCTTCTTATTATTATTAACATTATATCAATCATTACATCATATTCACATGTTTTCAAGCCATCACAAACTCTTTTCATACAATTTATTCTATAATTACATACATTTACATCTAAGCCAAAGCTCTACACTACTAATACATCATTCCCTACATCCCACCCTATTGTGGTGGCCTCAGTGATGGATGTACTGACTAACCTGATGACCTATAACCTATTGTCTTCTTAGATCAACTAATCACCCTATATTAAATATCCATTTGACTTACTAGTATCATGTGCTCATATAAGTCTTTCTAATATTATCTTCCATGCCATCCTTGCCACCTAGGCTATCACATCTTTGAATCCTAGGGCATTTAATAGTATCCAATCCATGTTTTTTTCCATCCCCTTGACCTGTATCTCTACCTATCACTGCTTTAGTCATCCCTACAGTCATATATGGTCAACCCACATTCACACCACCTATTTTTATAGCACTCAAATCTGCACCTCTTAACGACTCACATACTATAGTAGTGAGGTCACTTAGAATTGTACTTCTACTATTCATATATATTTTCAATCAATCTAACCCTATAAGCATGCAACATAGCACTACAAAACTAGTATCTCCCTTCATACATCTTCTAACTGGCTCAGACAATCCCCAATGCACCTATTATTTCCATTTCTCCTCCCATACCTCTGCAACTAGTATACATTCCTTAATTAGTGATCATGTCTCCATCTCTGCATCCATTTTGATGCACTTCTTGTCAACATCATACTCTCCAGATCTTAATCCCCTTGTAATACACACACAATTAACTATCAAATGGTGTCATTGCATCGTATAACACACACACACACACACACACACATATATCCCACACCCTTCCAAAAATTTAATATTTTGCATCTTATTCCCCCTACATGTTTTCATTTCCCTTCCAAAATGTGGCCTCTTATGACATCATGCTCCACAAGCAAGACAACCTTCCTGCAACTCCCATCTCTCACACTTATCATATACCTTATCCTCTAGCCCCCTCGACCCATGGTTTTTTTCCCCTATCCTTATGACATAGTTTCATATCCTTTCCTCAACCATGACACTCCTTGACTTTCTTACATGACCTCTACCCACTCTAACCCATGATTTACCCCATCACAAAACTCAAACCCTGATTCACCAGACATTTACTCCCACCCATACATTCACAATAAAAACAAAAAACCCATAATAAAATCCATACTTGGTTTTAGATCTTTTTTTGGTATCAATCTTCCTACCACTCCTCCTCACCATTTTGTGCACCCTAATTTTTTGTCATCTACCTATGCCACAACCTCCCTCTCATACCATTAACTCAACTTTTTCCCTTTTCCTTCCATGACCCATATCTTCATTACACCTTTTATTCTCTTTTATCTTTTTTAACCACATCTAATATGCCTTAAGTGGTGGTTGAGCTTATATTACCTTCTTTATCAGTGACCATGACTTCCTCCCTTGAGTCACTAAGCTTGACACTGATGATGTTATCCTCAATGCCCTACACAGATTCTTGATCTAGAAGTATATGGATAGATGACATATACACCCACCTTTGAAGATCTTTTACAAGATCTTCAAACCTTACCACCCATCTCTATTATACATCTCAGTACATAGTAATGATGGCCACCTATGTAGTGAACCCACATAGTAATGGTGGCCACTTGGCTCATAACAATTATGGCCTTTTTCTAAAAAGCCTATGAAACTTATGATAAAGGTCTACCTCTTAAAACTTATCTCATAATGATACCCACTACCATTTCACTCCTACTACCCCATTCTACCACCTTGTATGGGAAACCTAATAGCATTCTTTGCCTCTTCCTCTGAAACCACCTTTATGCAATCATAAATGCATCAGATCCATAATTCAATCCTAGCTTGGAGAAGATAGATCCTACTTATACTTCCAATTAGGGAAACATTAGATAATTGGAAACATGACCAATATGTATCTACTAGACCAAATTATGGGATCTCTTATCATAATAATATCACTAGGGAGGGTTCCAAATCCTCTAATCAAGTAAAACTATGTAATAACCCTAACTAAGTCCTATATTTTCATATTCACTATACTAATAACAAGTAAATAAAAAGTCTAATATAGTGCTCACCAAATCTTATGGCACAAAGTGGGGGTTAGTAAGCATGCATAAGAGAATCCTAATTAAGCTATGTAGAGGTAAGACCCTAATGCATGGAGAGGAAGAGTAATATTATTAAAAAGCCATTACTTATGCTACTTATATTTACTAAGGAGAGGA
Organism: Torreya grandis; assembly: GCA_037957365.1. Taxonomy (NCBI): domain Eukaryota; kingdom Viridiplantae; phylum Streptophyta; class Pinopsida; order Cupressales; family Taxaceae; genus Torreya; species Torreya grandis. The sequence goes on from JARHVA010008163.1 coordinate 223,927, forward strand.
GTAAAGTGAGAGATACTTACATAGAAGATTAACCCATCAAGACTCAATCTCTCCCTTCACCAAAAGTGCTTCATAAGAGTTTGTTGTGGTTTTTAAGGATCACTAATAAAGTCCAAAGTGTCTAAGACTTCTCCATAAGACTAGATTCTTCTCTAAGTAGAAACCCTAAGCTAAGACTCCTCAAGTAGAATGGTGGAAAAGTAGATTATAAAGAAGTGTAAATTAATAATACCTCTTATCTACTTTCAAATAATGGTGAAATACATGTGTCTATATAGGCATATCTAACCCTAAACCCTTCTAAAATTTTTCTCTAACAAGGTCAACCCAGTTGACCTAGTATCATTATTGGAAAAAACTTACTAGGTCACAAACTAGGTCGGCCACAAGCCAATCTAGACCCTTAATAAGTTTTATCAATAAGAGTATAAGGTTGACATAGCTGACATAGTCATGTAAACTATCAAAAAGGGTTTTAGGTTAGGAAAAGGGCTAATAAAGGTGGTAAAATATTGGAGGAGTATATAAAATAGGAGGCCAAGCTTAGGGGAATTGTTTTAGGAGCTAATTGGATTAGTAACAAGTGGAAATAAGGGACAATAATCATGTAAAGCACCAATTTTCTACCCACCCCTTTCCCAGTGCACCCGAGATTGAGACTCAATGGGTTCCTACAAGATAGAAAGTATCATTAATGGATAAAGTTTGAACATATTATATGTATACATATACCCCACTCAAAGCTCATCACATGTCACTCAGGTGCAACACGAGATGGTGCTTTGAGAAAGAACATAGTAACACACAATGTTGAAGCTAAAAAAATTTACAGTATTTTAAAGCAAAAATAATTAAAATTAAATGATGGAAATGTAAATAACTAAAAAGTAAATTTGATGCTTACCTTGACTTACCTTTATCACTAGATGGTTTTATGTTGTGTTTTATAGATTTGATTATGGAGGGCATAGAGACTGCTTTTGATAAACCCAAGAATATAAAACTAAAGACCAAAAACAAGAAAACATAAGAAAGCCAAGATAACTAGTGCTATGTGGATGGGACATACTTAGAAATTTGGAAAGATGGGGTGACAAGTGTGATGTTATACCAAATGACCAAGTCAAAATTTAGAGTAAATCAGGTAACTAAAAAGCTAAGGCTCCTAAAGACCAAAAAACTCAAACAAGCAAACCTTAAGTAAGAAAGACAAATTCACCAAGCAAACCAAGGATACATGTTACAAAGATGGTAATCAAACATTTATGTAAAAATTATTACCAATCCTTATTTAAACAAAGATGGGAAAGCAAAAATGGTAAAATAACATTGATGAGTGAGAAGTAACAATCCTTACTCAATCAGTAATGGAAAAAGGTGCATAAAAGGGAAAACAACATTGATGAGTGAGAAGTAACAAGCCAACCTCACTCAACAATGGAAAAAGTATATGAAATTAGAAATAGACTTAGGTGTCTGCTAAAAGTGTGGTATAATAATGACAATTGGTATAAATAAAATAATGTATAGAAATGTAGAACCATGGTGTAAAGAAAGTAGTCCATAGTTACTCAAACATGTTGTTTTGCTCTAAGGATAGATAAAACTAAAACAAAGTAGTGATAGCATGCTTTTAAGATGTGAAGAAGAAGGAAGTATAGAAGAGTGAAAATATATTTCGAATCATAACTTTCTTGTCAAGGGGGGAAATGAAATGAATAGAGGGGAGAATGAAGGAAAAACCAAGGTAGAGGAACTTTTTATTGAAGTCAAGACACTCAAATTAGGTTTGGAAAAATAAGAGGACTTTCAACCTTAAGGACTCTGAAGAACTTTTCCTAGCCACACAAGTCTTAGGTCAATAAATTAAGCATGTAGATCATACCATAAAGGCTATATGCATGAAAATTAAAATGGACCTACCTTCCCATAACATGTTCCCCATTCCTTAGGACACCTTATAGAGTTATCGGTCTACTGTGAAGATTGGGTGCTTGCATGAGAAAGTAGGTAACACCATAGTGTTTATTGAATTCTCCTATTCTAATCCATTGGCCTACTACACCCCAATGGACCTTAGCTCTATTGTGATCTTAACTATGGATTTTGGGCATCAATTAGAGATAGGAGATGTACTTATAATCACATCTTTTAGTGTGATATTGATTTTTGAGATTTGTATGTTTACCTTTTGTATTGCCTTTTGTTTCAAATATTTTAGATTTTGACTTTCTTGATGGATTTTTATATTCCTCCTCCATATGGATTTGAAAAACCAAACATGGGTGCTAAAGATGACTTTCATTTGAATACTTGGGACTTGGTTACCAAGAGAGAGAACCCAAAGAGCATGGTGTCTAAGATTCTTGTAAATCTAGGTAAAATAAAAGTGTTATCTTGGTTTCGACCTTATTTTATTGAATGTGAATGAAAGGAAATGAAATAAAAAAGAATGAAACATGAAATAATTTGAATTACTTCAAACCGAAAAAAATGTGACAAAGGGAAAAATGGGGTACAATGACATAAAAGTGTGATTCCTTATCATAAGAATGAGGGAAATGGATAAAAACATGCTATCATAATTTATTGTGCAAATTTTATCTATAAAAAGAAGCAAAAGCTAAAGCTAAGAATAAAGATCCATAACTTGTAACCATTGCTAAACACATACTAGAAAAGGAATGATAAAATGGTGATTTTATGAGGAAGGCCATGTTCTATCCATGGTATTACACTGCAACTCATAAGAGATAAACCCATGATGGTGCCAAAAAGCATGTAAAAATAAATGAGGTAAGAAAAAGATGGTATTTGTGAGGAAGGCTAGGTCCTATCCATGGTCTTATACTATAACTCATAAAGAGAAACCCAAGGGGTGCCAAAAAGTGTGTAAAAAGTGAGAAAATAAAGAAGATAAAATTACATCATGAGGAAGACCGAGTCTTATCCACAATTTTACAATGCAACTCAGGAGAAAAAGGGAAACTAAAAGACCAAAAGAAAAGACTAGTATTTATGACAAGAGAGAACTATTGTGGAGGGTGAAACCTATGTAAGTAGCCTACAAAAAGTGTTAGATAGATAGCATATAGAAAACATGAAAAGAAGGGAAGGATTATGCAAATACTGCTTGAGTAATTGTGCATTGGTGGGCTCTTTGAAAATATGGCCTTCATTTATTTAAAGATGGTAAGTAATTGTACCAAGAGTATCTTTGACTAAATAAGGACCCCACCATTTTTGGTCATATTACCTTATTTTTCATGAGTGTAGTCTAATTTAAGGACAAGTTCACCAATATTAAACATGCAAACTTTAACTTATTTATTATGTTGTTTGGTGATGTGGGCCTTGTATTAGTGATTGTGTTGCAAATCAAAAAGATTGTGTTCATTAAGAAGATTGAGAGCATAAAGGTGAGATTCACATAATTCTTCATCAGGTACGATACCATGAAGAGATATACAAAGAAAGGGAAGCTCAACTTCTAATGGAAGGACTGATTCTAAACCATAGACTAGAGAGAACAACATTACCCCAGTGATAATACATATGCTAATGCAATAGGCCTATAGAGCAGGATACAGATGCAGGTATAAATCCATATGGGTTTTACGAATTTTATTTTGGATAATTTTATTAATAATTTTATTGGTGGCCTTAGCTTGGTAATTAAATTATGTATGATAGGGTGTGGATAATTTGTGATTGATTTTAAATTTAACATAGAACCATTTGACATCTTTATTTTTGAAATTACCATCATGATCTAAAATGATAGTATGAGGGACACCAAAGTGGCAAATGATTTGATTAAGGATAAATTTGGAGATGGTGATACCAATGGCATTAGCAAGGGGCATATCCTCAACCCACTTAGTGAAATATTTTGTAGCTATGATTATAAATACATGCCCATCTTAAGATCGAGGTAATTTGCCTATGAGATCTAATCCCCACATGGAAAATGGCCAAGGAGTTTCTACAGTTTGAAGCTTGGCTGGAGGTGAATGAATTAAATCATCATGAAGCTGGCAAAGAGTGTAATTTTTATCAAATTTGATGGCATCCTTTTCAAGAGTGGGCCAAAATTATCCCATACATAAGCATTTATAGGATATACCATGTCTACTACAGTGGTAACCACAAATGCCCCCATGTGCTTGTTCAAGAAGAGGAGGAACCTTATCTTGCATGACATAGTGGAGCAAGGTACCATTAACATTATGATAATATAGAATGTTATATCAAAATACATACTTAAAATCATTTTTTTAAATACAAGTCTTTTTATGGGAATCTAGGTTGGGAGGATAAGTTTGGTGTTCCATAAATTGAATGATGTCTTTGTACTACGAGCTTTGTCAAAAGGTGATGGCCTCAATGTGGTAGATTAGTGAATCATGTGGTTGAATAGAGTATGGATATTTTCTTATTTGGATAAGAAAAGTGGAATCAGTAAGAACTTAGTGCATATGAAAAAGAGATGCTAAATAAGTAAGGGAATCAAAAATAGAATTTTCATCTTGAGGGATAGGCTCAATGGTGAAAAAGATGAAATTTTTGGTAAGAGTAGTTGCAATTTGATGATAAGAAATGAGATTCTCACTTTTACATTGGTAATCACCATTGACTTGGTGGAAAATGAGTTAGGAATCACCTAAATCATGCAGGTATCAGATATCTAAATCAAGTGCAACTCTCATGCCTAGGATTAAGGCTTTATACTCGACCATGTTGTTAGTGATGTCAAATTTTAAGTAAAAAGCTAAAAGGATGATTTTTTAAAGAGTGCTTGTAAGAGTACAACCTGCCCCAACTCCTTGAAGGCATTTAACACTATCAAAATAAAGGGTCTAAGTATCCTCATGTAAATTGACATTAATTTTGGGAAGTTCTTTGATAGCTACTTTTTGTTTATTAATATCAGGGAGGATAGAAAATTCATTAAGATTACTTACTTTAAGATCAAAAGTGAAGTTATGGGAGTAATATTTAAGAGATATCACTTGGTTGAGACCTTTTATATAGAGGATATTATTATCAAGAAAATTATCTTAAAGATTGTTGGTAGCAAGCACAAGAGCTATGGTAAGTTGATCAGTGATGATTTGTCCTTTTACATATTTTTGAGTGATAATTTGGAGATCAAATTCCATGATAAGGACCATCCACTCATCAATTCTATCTCTTGGAAGGAAGGCTTTGGAGAAAAAGTGATGAAGGAGATTAGAATGGATAATAACATAAGTGGTCTGATAAAGCATATAATGTCAAAGTTTTTCCACTACAAAATATATGGTGAGGAAATTGCATTTAATTTTTTTGTAACATTTCTCATAATTAATGAGGCCTCGACTAATATAGTAGATGGCATACTCTCTTCCAGTATCATTTTATTGGTCAAGTATTACCCCAACTGATATGGGTGTGGAACAAGTGTATAAGATCAGAGGTTGATTATTAAAAGGTAGACGAAGAGTAGGTGGGTGAAACAATGATTATTTCATGTTATCAAATGTTTTTTGACATGGATCCATCCATTATAAAGCATTACCTTTTTTAAGAAGAGAATTGATGGAGTGGATATGATAAGCCATTTTAGAGATGAATCATCTAATTGCCCCAAGTTTACCGAGATAAGTGCAAATATTTGGGATGGATCAAGGGATGGGCATGTTGATGATAGTGTTAATATTGGTAGGGTCAACATTGATGCCATAAAGAGAGACTAAGATTCCTAATAGTTTTCCAAATATAACACCAAAAACACATTTGTAAGGATTTAATCTAACTTTGTATTTGAGAAGGTGGTCAATGATGATGGCAAGATCAAAAAGATGAGTTTTAAGACATTTATATTTAGTAATGAGGTCATCCACATAGGTTTCTATAATTTTATGAATAAGATAATGAAATATATGATTCATTTCCCATTGATAAGTAGCTCCAACATTTTTGAGTCTTAAGGGTATTTTAACATAGCAATAGGTACCCCATTTTGTGGTAAAATTTGTCTTATGTTGGTCCTTAAGAGCAATGTGAATTTGATTATAGCCTGAGAATCCATCCATAAGAGATAATATTTCATAATCAGTGATGGAATCAACAATAACATCTATTGAAGGTAGAGGGAAATTGTCCTTGGGATAAGCAAGATTAAGATTATGAAAATCAATATAAATGTGAATGACCATGGTAACCTTTTTTCAAACAAGGACTATATTAGAAACCCATTCATAATATTCCATGGGTTAGATAAACATAACATCAAGAAGTTTGATAATTTCTTTGAAACATAAGGTGGAAACTTTGGGTGGAAATTTCCTTTGCTTTTGATGCACAAGTTTAGCATCAGGATAAGTGATGATATTATGCACCATAATGTTAGGGTCGATACCAAGCATGTCCTCATAAGACCAAGTGAAGATCTCATGTTATTTATTAAAAAATAAGCTAAAGTTATCATGTTCAATAGGTCAAAGTTCATGAGAAATTGTAATAGCTCGAGGGCATGATGGAGTACCATATTCAATGCGAGTGGTTTCTTCAATAAGCATGGCATTACCATATTGGAAGTGGTATGGTGTATTAGGTAAAGAGGAAATTGGATTAGCTTTACGATAGATACTAGCAATGAAGATTGAAACAAGGGGATTTATTTTTGAAATTCCCAAGTTTGTGATGTTACCAAGAAATTTGAGGTTCTCAAGCATGAATAAATTCAAGAATAACTTCATCGCTAGGAAAAATAGGAAGAGGATCATAATACTCAACATCTACTTCAAGATCGATAATTTGATTACCATGGCAATCAAAATTAGAATGTATTCAATGGACATCTATGGCCTTGGCATCTAATGTAATCTCAGGAGCAGGAGGAGTAGTTTGATTGTATGAGACTAGTGTGTTGGTAGTATCTTTGATGGGGGAAGAATTAGGTGTAGTGATGATGGGATCTATAGGTGGTAGGGAAGATGAAATTATTTCTAAAGGTTTAAAATATAGAATTTTTTCTACCACGCAAGGAGTATTAAGAAGTAGAGAATTGATAGGAGGTACGTGAATTTTGAGAGCTAATTTAGAATCCATGGAAATGGTGTGAACATCCTGGTTGAAATCATGTATTTGAGATAAAAAAATTTGATAATGTTGAACATCCAAGTCAAGATTGAGCTTGGACCATGATGTAGTTATCATCATAGGTTGGAGAAATGGTACATTCTTGAGATTCAGGGAGAGTTTCAGAAGGTGGAATTACAATGTTACTAAACTTACATGGAGAAATGATTAGAGGGTCTTGGAATAATTTATCCACTCCATAGTCATTGTAGGTGAAAGTATCTTCTAGGTAAGAAGGTTCTTGAGCATTACAGGGGGAAAATTAGTGATCTCATCAATGAGAGGAATAGTGCAATCATGAGGTAATAAAGAAGGAGGAAGCCACTATGAGATATAAGGAGGTAGCTTAGTAGTGTTGCAAGTATGTTGTAATTCATTAGGTTCATCATGATCCAAATCATCAAGAGTGACTTGTAAGTCTAGATTGATATTGATGAACTCAGGTAAGGGAGCACTGTTGATGGTAGGAATGGTAGGAATGCAATATTGAGATTTTGGATTAGGAAGTTAAATACTGTAGGGATTAGGATCAGCCTCATGCTTATGTCACTTGTCATTATGTAATAATTTGATGCATTAGCTACTTGAAGAGGTGATGGCCCTCATTTTATGAGTCCAAGGGTGACTAAGGAGTATGTTATAAGATAGAGGTAAATCAAGGACCATAAGTTTAGTTTTAATAGTCTTAGGTCCAATTGTTAGAGCAAGCCAAATACAACCAAGTGGTTTTTGATTAGTTTTATAAAATTATCTATAGGTAAGGTGGGTTTGGTTGAGATTATCCTTATTATATCCAAGTTGTTGGATGAGCCACAAAGATGTCACATTAATACCAAAGCCTTCATCAACTAAAACTTTACAAATAAGGGTAGTATTAATGGATATTTTAATGAATAGTGGTGGATCATTGGCACAAAAAAGGATATCATCATTAATCATGTCCTCTTAAATAATTTCAATGGACAGTTTAGAAGGAAAAATAGTTTCAATGGTATGCATATTGGTAGGTTTAGGCTCACTAAAGGGTGGTTCTTCATCTAGAGAAGATGGATCATCATTTTTTTATAATTGTTGCATAAGGAACTTATGATGATAAGGGGATTTATGAACTAAATCCATAAGTGGAATATTATAAGGCATGGAATTAAGTTCTTCCAAAAAGTTCCAATGGGATTTAGAAGAAGAACTAGTGCAAGTTTTGTAAGGTAAGGTAGATTTTTAAGGAATGAAAGTTATTGGGGGTTTATAAAAAGGAAGTGGTTCCTCATGGGCATCAGAAGCTAAATGAGTGGTTGTAGTATCTTTAAGAATTTGTTCTTCTAAATATGGTTTCTTTGGTTTTGTGATAGGATCTTTGTGAGCTAGTTTACAATGATAATTGACCTTAGTTATGTTAACATATTGAGAACTATTGTAATATTGGTCATAGTTAACATCAATGGCATAAACATCCTTGGTATTCTATTGAGGATTAGATGCAGAATTTTTTTTTGGTTATTAGAATAAGAAGCTTTAGAAGATTGTCATTTTTGACAAACAGTGTTGTACTCTTGATGATGAATTTGGATCATGGCTTCGTGATTGAAGGATTCACCAAACATGTAGGAGACAACAAATTTAGTAAGCCCTCGACAAGTTTTATGGGAATAAATAAGGTCAATGTGCAACCAAAAAAATTTATTTGGGTCATACCACTTAGGATGATTATTAGGATAAGTAAAGGGCTTAGAGGGTGGTAAGAATTATTTCATTTGTTGCATAGTTAGTGGTATGTGAGAATATGGTGGATTGTCAACTTTGGCAATTCCTAGTTTGGTTTGAGGAGTATTATTGGTTATGGTATGGGTAAAAGTTTAAAAATATCCTTTAATTAATTTGGTATTAGGTTCAAATTGCTTCATGAGGAAGTCTTGACATTTAGCTTGGTCAAGAGCTTCATTAAGTGTTTGGGGAGCAAAATTTTGAACGTTATATTGAATAGGAGTTAAAGTAGTTGTAAAGAGTTTAAATAAATTGTCATCAGTCATGTTATGGTTGGACTTATGGGCTAGAGATTTTCATCATTTAATAAAATCATGAGCTAATTTGGTGGGATATTGCTTAGCATTGATGAAATGGCTAAGACAATTTTCAAGAAGATCATTATGTTGAAACTCTTGACTATAGGCTTGACTAAATCCTCAAGTTGTCAAATGGAATGTTTGAGAAGCTAGTTGTACCATTCTAGTACATCAATGGTGAAGGTTTTAACTAGAAGTTTAATTATTATTAAAGTATTAGTTTGGATCCACTCTTTATAAAGATTACCAAAGGCTTTGAGAAAGGATGTAGGGTCTTTAGTCCTGTTATACTTGATAGTTGGAGATATATTACCAATATCAATAGACATGATGAAAGGAGCTAAAAGCTCATTTTGGATATTTTCAAGCATTTTGTTATTCATAATAGGTTGAGGAATAACATTTCCTGAGGCATATCTAAGAGGTAGAGGGATAAAATTTAGATTGGCTTAAGGATTGATAGATAGAGGTTAATTAGCCATATTGATCAAATGATCTTGTAATTGCATCATTTAAGAGGTGTTATAAGTTTGCATTATGTTCATTTGTTATATGAATTATGCAAGAAGTTGAATCATATCAATTGTTGGTTTGGTGTTTATAGGATAACTCCATAAAGTAGTATTAAGGGGAGGGTTATTGGAAGATGGATTACTAATGAGATTGTTAGATAGACTTGTGTTAATTTCTCCCACATTATGTTGAAATGTTTGAAGATGAGAATTGTCTTGATAGGTACAAAAAGGATCAGATCCACCTACTTTGTCTTGAGGTGTGATTTGAACAATGTTACAATCCACAGATGAAGTAGGGTAAGAAGTGCTCCAAGAGTGAGGGTTCTCTTGGGAGGAAAAGAGAAGGAGAAATGAATATCCCATTTAGTGTCTAAATGGATTCAAGTTGTCCAAGAAGATTCTAATAGGGGACTTCATGATGATTTGGGTAAATTAACAAAATTTTAAGGAAAGAGAAAAAGAGAACTAAGTTGTTTAGATAAGAGAGCAGAGGCAACACTAAGAGTATAAAGTTGACCAGGTCAACTTAGTGATGCAAACTAGGAAAAACACAATTTGATAAGCATATAGGGTTGACCAGGTTGACTGAGTACTGTAGGTAGGGATAAAGGTAGTCTGTAAGAGACTATGTCGATAAGAGACTATGTCAAATAGAATGATAGTGTACTGAAAATATGGAAATATTTTGCAATGTAATTTTAAGAAATAAATGAAATCAAACACACAAATAATTGGATCAATGAGAATGATCCAATGGGCACATAATACAAAACCTTGCACCAATGTTGGCTAATGCAAGTTTTTGCAATACAACATACAATGAGCAAAGAGCAAGTAGTCAATTGAAAATCAAATGCTAGCTAAGTGGTTATCCTGAGTATTTTATATTATTATATAGTATTATTTTAAGTGTGATAGGGAAGTTGACTAAAATTAGGGAACTAGAAATCAATCTATGGATGGTTTGAGGATGTTTAGGATAAAAAAGATCTATGTTGGCAATGGTACTAGCTAGGTATTAGGGCCTACCCCCTCAGTTCACAATCCCATAGTGATAAGGGTGTCGGGTGCTTATCTAATATATACCATTAACCACATGTTTATACTTAGCTAGAAAACCAAGTTGGCTTCCCCATTTGTAATGAAATCCAAGTAGGTAAGCCCTGGGTAGACAAATGTTTAAATGTATTTTGAAATTATGTGATTTGGTAGTGTGTGAAAGAAAGAGAAAAATAGTGCAAATAAATGATATATTAAAAAAACACCTAATTATAATATATGAGCTACCCTAAACATGAAAATAGCTAAAAATGAAAGTGTGAATTAATTATTAACATATATTTGTTAATTCCTAATTTAAGCATAATCAATAACATGACCAATATAGATCCACTAGACCAAATTAGGGGCTCTCTTACCACAATAATATCACTAGGGAGGGTTCCAAAGCCTAAATTCAAGCGAAACTATGCAATAACTCTAAGTCCTATGTTTTCATATTCACTATACTAATAACAAGTAAAGCAAAAGTCTAATCTAGTGTTCACCAAAACTTGTGGCACAAAGTCAGGGTTAGTAAATAAATGAAAGTAAACATGCATAAAATAATCCTAATTAAGTTATGTATAGTTAAGACCCTAATGCATGGAGAGGAAGAGTAATATTCTTCAAAAGCCATTACTTATGTTACTTCTATCTACTAAAGAGAGGAGCAAAGTTAGTGATTATTACTTGGAAGATGAATCCATCAAGACACAATATCTCCCTTGGCCAAAAGTGCTTCATAAGAGTTTGTTGTGGTTTTTAAGGATCACTAAGAAAGGCCAAAGCATATAAGACTTATCCATAAGACTAGATTCTTCTCCAAGTAGAAACACTAAGCTAAGACTCCTCAAGTAGAATGATAGAAGAGCATATTATAAAGAAGCACAAATGAATAATATCTCTTGTCTAATTTCAAATAATAGTGAAATGGATGTGTTTATATAGGTAGATCTAACCCTAAACCCTTCTAAAAGTTTCAACTGACAAGGTCAACCTGGTTGACCTAGTATTATTATTGGCAAAAACTCACTAGGTCATGGACTAAGTCGGCCAAGGGCCAACCTAAACCCTTAATAAGTTTTATCAATAAGAGTATAAGGTTGACACAAATGGCATAGTCATGTAAACTATAAAAAAAGGTTTTAGGTTAGGAAAAGGGCTAATGAAGGTGGTAAAAGACTAGAGGAGTGTGCAAAAGAAGAGGCCAAGATTAGGGGAATGTTTTTAGGCGCTGATTAGATTAGTAACAAGTGGAAATAAGTGAAAATAATCTTATGAAGCACCAATGGCCTACACACCCATTTCTCGGTGTACCCCTTAGGGTATGCACTCAGAGAGATCCAAACTCAATGGGTTTCTACAAGATAGAAGCATCAGTAATTAATAAAGTTTGAAAATATTATGTGTATATACCACAACCTTTGTTTCAACTCTATTTTTTTATGCTTCCACCTTATTTTCACTTCCTATTTATCCACCTTTCTCCTTCTACAACTATTAATCCCAATACATATTGGATTATTACACTCCTACCACTCCCTTAACTATTGGCCTTCTTCACCCTTCATCAACACATTAGTCACCTAATCTACTTAATATCCATCATGGCATCACTAAAATCTTCATCCTTCATCAAATATCTCTTAGAGCTACCATGACACTCATCTCTCCTCCATTCGAGACCTCTAGTTCTCTTTAGCATGTGTTCTTATTTGGGATAAGTCTCCATATTATGGCTCTCTCTTTAGTTACAATTGATTCTCATTTGGGATGTGTCGAAAACTGTGACACCATCCTTCCAACTTCCTATGCATATATCTTGGCTAGGGGCATCATCAATCATGTCGTAGCTCATCCATATTGCCACTTGTCCACCACTCTTCATTAAATTCAATCCATTTATTTAATCTTCATATTTCTCATCCCTCCCATCCTTTTTCCCATTTAGCCAGAACTACATCGGTCTAAGGTCTCCTAATACTATGTAGGAAGCACTTAGACATGGTCTTGTGCCTAAGGGTAGCTTGGCCATTTTTAATCCCCAATCCCATCCCATCTTGGATGGATCACTCGATTTCATTACATCATTTAAAGTTATGCATTTCATATAAAGTGGCTTACTATCATCCACTATCCTATATAGGCCTTCTACCATCTTGAACATGTGTCTTTGATTCTAGACTCATCATCAGATTAGGGCCTATCCAATCTCTTTATTTACTGAACTATGTCTATGTCTCAAGAATTTTAATCTTATGGTCTTAATCAAACTACATCCCTTCTAGACATTGGTCATTTGTCTAAAACTCATCTCTCACAACTAAGCCACTTTCTCATAACACTTATGCTTGGGTAATCTCAATCATAGCTACATAATCACTTGGGGTATCCCAACTCCTTATCATCATCTTGGCCTTATCCCTTCCTAGGGATTTTTGTTCAAGTGACCATCCAGCCCATTTCTCTCTGCATGTTCCCTCAAGGGGGCATCATACCTACTAATAATGTTTTTATATATGACATGTTTTTTCTTTGAAAGACCATTACTCTTTCCACTTCATCCAATCACAATGCCCTTTTAAAAAGGAGGAAAATGTATGCACCTAAATCCATTCACCCTAATAATTCTATTAAACCCATTAATTTGACCCATAGTCATATTCCCTAGCGAATTAATTCCTACATAAAATCCCCTAAATTTCATGAAAATTATTCCTACCCCATCAATCTATTAATTCTCCTAAATCCCCACTATCCCATCCTAATACCACTTATTCATTATTTGGAAATTTAAAATTCCCAATGCCCACCTACTCACCTACTAAGCCTACTTTATCTAGAATCCTCTAATCACCCATCCCTAATCATGATTAAACCTCCCAAAGAGATTTTAGAGGTTTTCTCCTCTAGAACCTTCTCTCCTCTAGAATTCTCTAAGGAATTTTTAATTCCTTGGAAATTCCTCAACCATTGATCCCAATGGCTTAAGATTAAATATGAGCCATTGATTTTCCCTTCCATAGATTATATAAACAAGCCATACTTCCATAACCAACTAACTTGAAAATTAAGAGAGCTTACTTGAAATCATCATTCAAGTAGTCCCATAGCCTTGTCAAAACAATTAATAAGCCAAGAAGCCATTGAATCCATTATCAAGCTCAATCAAGCAATCCAACAATCCACTTATTTTGCATTCACATCGGTTTGAAAATCTTGGAAAGGAGCTCTAAGGGATAAAATGATGGTAAATTACTCCATTGTAAGTATATGATTGTCTCTTCATCCCCTCCTTTAATTTTGTTTGCATTTTTGGATTTTTATTGCTAAAAATAGTAATATAGGAGAGAATCCAAAATAAAAACAAGCACAACAATTCTTAACTACTTGATGAAGAAGTTATTAAAGATAACATCAATATAACTTCCAATATACAACATAATTATATGGTAGCTACTCTCAGGCCCAAATAACAAAAAAATATGTTAGTCCTATCGAGAGCATATTCATAAGTCTTCAACCCCACCACATCCAAAGTTATATCAAATCTAGAATCAACAACATTGTATGTTCCTAAAAATCCCAATCTTCATTTATTGCCCAACCATTATACATTTCATTATCATCCACCTTTATATTACCAAATTAGACTCATCATCTAATATTTATCCTTATTTACCATCCCTAGCCATACTTTCCTTTGCAGAACCTACAAAGACATCTTGTCTTGAAGTTTGAAGGAAATAGAATCAATGACCAATGAAGATCACAACAACATTCTTAGAGTTCAAATCTACAGTAGGTTCTTGATAGAGCAGTTCTTCAAAAGAGGTATGGGATAATAATCTACATGATTGATTATTCTAGTTGTATCATTTGTTTATTAGGATGTGCATCTCCACATCAAAAAAAACATTTATCTTGCCAAAAACATTTATCTTGCCTTTTTTCATTTTGACATTTACCTTCCCTTTTCCATTTTTCCATTTACCTTGCCTTTTCCATTTTGACATTTACCTTACCTTTTCCATTTTGCCATTTACCTTACCTTTTTCATTTTCAATTCCTCTTGTCATTATTTCATACCCTGCCATTTACCTCACCTTATCCCTTGGGGTGGATAACCCTATTACCATTATATCCAATTTATCATAACATCATCATCCTTGAATAATGCCATAACATAGACCATTCTCCCATGCCATCACTATTAACCAAATCTTATTTTTTGCCTACCTTACCTACCCCTTTTGATCTTAGTTTCTTTTGTTCTTCCTGCACCTTCTACAAGGGGATTCTAGTCTAATTTCAATAGTTTTAAAATTTCATGTTTAAATGACAGTCTATGAAAGTAGTGTGACAATGGATCTGGAAAGTTATCTTTCATTTACCTTTGACTGGTGCCACTGATTATAACTACCTTTGGGCAAATTCATGTTCCACTTTGTGTTACTAATTATAACCACCTATGGGCAAATTAGTATCACTAACCTATGTTGTTGTGTCTTAATTATAACTACCTATGGGAAAATTAGGAACAAAAACTTTACAATGTATTATCGCATCACTTTGCCATTACTATTATCATTTACCTTACCATTTTCCTAAAGTTTAGAACTTGTTGTGACCTGTTCAAATCTCACAGCCTTTTATGTTGTTAGAACTACTATGACTAGAGGTCCTAATGGGACTATGTAGGACGTGCTTGATTCATGTTGAGGTTAGCTTAGTGCCCCTTTTCCATATGCTCTCACCATTTTATGTGTACCTAAGCCAATGTTATTGCCATTTTATGAGTGGTATCTTGTCAATCTCTAATGAGTTAAAAAACCTATAAATTCCAAAAACATTCAAAACATTTCAAAATCCTAAAAAATTGAAACTCGGCTTACCATCTCCTAGAGAGATGTTAAGCCTCCATAATCCAAAAACATTTATCCTATTTAAACCTAGTCAGTCATCCTTGATCCACCTTACTGGGGTAAATCCGTTATTTGTTTTAAACCATTCCATTACCATTGGGGATGTGACCTTCCCTTTTGCATGTATCTTTGCCTAGGGTCACCACCTATTTATCATTCCATTATACCTTCACACATAGGTATTGACTTGGTTAACAACAAGATGCTTTTTGTTGCTTTAACTTTTAGGCTTTTTGTGTGTTGTTTGTTTAGTTGTTTGTTTATTTGCTTTCATTGTTGTGCCTTGACTCAATATATATGCATTCATTAGGTGATTCTTTGTGCATTGTTATTGATTCCATATATATTCATATATTGACATTTTCATCATGGTATTTATCATTGGTTCATTATTTTTAATAATTTATTGGATTGGGAGTCAATCCTTGTGCATATTTCAGCTAAGTTATCATGGTGTTCTATCATGATACATATTGTCATGTGCTACATCAAAAATTATATCAAGAAATCTTACAAGCAATGGAGTTGCATAAGCTTCTCCTTGGTCACCTTGGTAAATCCTCCCACCCTCCTTGATCAAATCAACCCATTGACCATTCTAGTTGTATCAATGCTAATCAGGATGAACATCTCCGCATTAGCAAGTATAACCGAATCATTCACATTGAATCAATTCTTATTATTTTATTCATATCTTTCATCACTTTCCACATCCTTATGTGCTTGGTTATTTTTCATCTACATTTACACCCGTTCATACTTAATCTATGTAATAGATTATTTCCTTGAGTTATGCCTACCAATCTACCCTACTAGGGCAAAATCAAAAATCATTATTCAATCTAGGTCATCTTAATGATTATAACCACCTTTGGGCAAATCATTATTTTGACTCATCCACCCTACTGGGGCATATGCATGTGCCACTGATTATAATTACCTTTGGGAAAAGTAGTGTTTCAACCTTTGTTACTGATTATAATCGCCTTTACAAAAATCAATGCTTTTTTAAAATCAATGCATGCAAGCATTATCTCAATTGGATTAATCTTACCCATGGGTTAATTTATTTCTTCTTCTCATTGCTTCTTTTTGAGGGATCATCCATCAATTGTGTGTTTCAATCACTCCCTCAAGGGGGCATCATTATAGGCTTCCCAAATATTGTTTGGAGCTTCTTCTTCAATCATTATCTTTTTTCATCCTTTTTGGCATGTTTCATTCTTTGATAAGATGTTGTTGTGCTTATATCTTGCAACATCTTCCCAAACAAGGGAAAATTATAGACACCTAAAACTAGTCATAATTGGCTTTCAACTAGACTTTAGGCTGATTCCTACCAACCATTACAAATTAATCCTAAGAATCATTAAACATCCCAAATTTGCTTATGCATCATTCATCAAAGCTCAAAATCATGTTGAGACATCCCTAATTTGGGTATTCTATTGTATGCAATAATAACCTCTCACATATTCATCCCTAATCACCTTACAGCATCAAAACTATCATTTTGGCTTGTGAACCTATTAAGTGGGGCACTTACACACTTAAATCAAATATTGAAAGAGGTAAAAGGTTAATCAAAATCAATTAACAAGTTAAACCAAATTAAATGCCTAGTTAAATTATTCATTTGAAATTAGTGAATATATAAAAAAGAAAATTCAAAAATTCAAAATATCCTAACCTTTCATCATTATCTTTATGAGTTGTCAAGCTCTTTGAAAATATCCTAAAATATTTAATTTTGAGAGCCATGCTTAGTAATTGCAAATCATAATTGTGTGGCAACTATTAACTATATTGGAGTTAGATTTGACTCACCTAGGTTTAGTTTGAACCCATTTCAAGCCTTAACTCAACCTTGACTCACCTTGGGTGAGACTTAATTCCTAAGGCTATAAATATAAGGTCATACCTCCTCATTTCTAAGCTTGGATATTCTAGAGTTATTATACAAGATTTGTTCCATGAGACTCATATCAATAACGTTATAATGCCAAATTCTTAAGCCAAGCCACATCAAATCCAAGGTGCCAAGGAGAGAAGGAGCTACACAACCTCCATTACAAAAGACTTCTTAATGCAAAAACCAAGCAAGCCACTCAATAAAGTCATTTGGAACTCCCAAGGAAGGTAAAAGAGTTATTGTCTTTTATGTTTTAGTTATGCTCTCATTTAGTGTTTGTTACTAAGCTATCCCTAGTATCTATGCTAGGAGTGTAAGTGTTATTATGTTTATTTGATTTTTTATTACTTGAACTAACACTATACTAACCTCCCTTCTTGGATTCCTATGATCACAGAGATCACCATTGGTAGCCCTTTTCATGAGGGAAAAGAAGAAAATAAATCAGCTTTTAAAGATAAGGAGAAACCTATACCATCTATCCATCAGTTCTATAACCCTCAAGATGTCATGAATGATCCTAAAAATCATTCAAATTGGTATGGATTTGAGATTGATGAATGAGATGATGATGACATAACAGTATTAGAATCACATGATACACTCCCATGCTTCATGAAAAAAAATCAGATGGAAGAAGTTAATGAAAGTATGAATGAGGTCAAGATAGTTACTCTATCAGAGGGCAGTCATGAAATTAACTCAAATGAACTCATTATTGAATGCACAAAGACTCTTAATGAGATTTATGATGCTTTGAAAAAAAATTAATTTTATTTCCTTCAAGAGATTGACAATCTTGGTATGGCAGCATTGAATGATCAAGAGGAAGTTATAACTGCAAACTAACATGAGATCACAGTGGTAAGTGAAGTTCAAGAAGTTAATCCTGATGGTTTGAGACTCGAAGAAGATAAATTAGGTTTGGTAAAAGAGATACATGATGAACTAGACCTTGGGTGGGTAGATGAACTTCCATTTTACATGGAAGAAGAGGAAGACCAATCTAGTTGTCAAAGATTAAATCTTGTTGAAGGGGTTCATGATGATCATGCAATAGTTGATCAAGTTGTAGCTAAGTATGGGAAAAACCTTCTTGAAGACACCTTGGTTATTCACCTTGTTGAACCTCATGAGTGAGATGAAGATTTGAAAGAAGTTATAGTGGCTTATAGGGATCAATAAATGGATTTTAAAGAAGATAACTTGTAGTTATGTCATGATTACATTGAGAAGTTTGAAGCCTTGAACTTATTTTTTGTCCCTAAAGAAAATGGTAAGAATTAGATTGATGACCAAGAGGAAATTTATTTTTGGGAAGAACTAATTTTTTTTCTTAAGTTTAGATAGTAAACCTACAACCTATGAGGAGAATAAGATGGTTACCTTGGTTAATGAATAGGGTGAATACATGAGCGAGAAGGATCTTGAAGATAAAATCATGGTGGTTAGTCTTGTTGAATCTCATGAACAAGTTCAAGAAGGTATTAATAACATGTGATAGTCCTATTTGGGCATGTTTAATTAATTTGAAGAGCTTGGTATGTTAACACATTTAGAAGGAAAATTGATGAATTTGTTGTTAATAAATGCAAAGCTCCTAACAAGCCAACATGTCATGCAATACATCACCAAGAGGTTAAAGTTCATGATGTAAAAAACTATGATGGAGATGATACTCTTCAAGGTAGCAAGAGATGAAACTTAAAGAGCCAATAGAAGATGAGGTTGTTGCTTCTCCTTGAATCAAAGTGTGGTCACATTGGAGGTTCTCTCTTTGACAAAGAGTAACATGAGGAAGTTATAAATTTCAAGATGAATTTGTATTTATTGGAGACATATTTATTGACGTTGATCCACTTGAGGTCAAGTCAAAGATGGTGGTGGTCAAGAAAGGAGATAATAAATAAAGAACCAAGTTTAAACAATAACTTGTACATCATTCTTGTTCATCACATGAAGAAGACTTAAGGAGTTTTCCTTTTGATCTAGGAGGATCATACCTCAAAGGTTAGTTGTATATAGTAGTTTTTTGTTTTGTCTTATATATATGTTTCTTAGCATAGTGTGTGTCTTATTTGTATTGGTTGTCTTGTTAGTGTGTTTAATTCTTGTTTGTTGCATGGTTAAAGGTAGTCAACTATTTCATCCTTTTCAAGAGGATTGTAGGTTAGGTCTCAAGGTCTATCTCAATTTGTGCTGAGTTGAGGTGACTCCATATCCCAATGGATATAAGAAAGATATTGATCTAGGTGCATAGAAAGCATGCAATCCTAGGAAGTCACCAAAGATGTTGGCCAAAATTGGCCACCATGAGTGAGTAAAATTCAAAACTTTGGTCCTCATACTCTTAACCTTGTTGATAGCCTTTTGAGAGGGTTTGTATTGGTCATAGTTGGTCTTCCATTACTAAGTATTGTATTTTTCATAGTGGTTTCCAAAAGTTCCTAAGGTGGTATAATCAAAATGATAAAGTCATGGTCCTCAAATGATTAACCAGTGTCCACTGTTTGACCCTTTATAAAGTGTTTAGCATAGTTTAAGGTAAGTTTGGTGAAATTAAGGTAATGAAGGTTCTGTAGTCATATAAAATTTTAAAATTGGTAGTTTGAGTGTGGCTTGTGACACCCAACCCATAGGTCCCTCTTGCATTCTCTTATGACCCTTCTAGATACTTTTTTACTTATTCCTAGTCATCTGTAGACTTTCGAGACCTGATTCTAGCTCAGTCAGGTTGCATTTCCCATGCTAGTTTCATCCCCTAGATCTCAAACCTATAGGATAGGAGTGATGGAGTTGGACTATAGCATTGGACCTGAGGGTGTCCTATTTCTAACACTCCTATCTAATCACATTTTGAGCCTAGATGACCATTTCCTTCTGATTCCTCTTCTTCATTATGTCAACCTAATGTGAATACATTTAACCCATGACCAATAGATCTCTATAAAATTCTATTCAAAGTTAATTTAAAAGGGGTTGGAAAATATTATAAAAGCAAATAAGAATACAATAAAGACCACTAAGGCAAATTTCCCTATTCTCTGCATATAGAGATCCAATACAACTACCAACATATTCAAACCCTCACATTAATACCTAGCCACCTCAAGCACTCTCAGTTTAGCATTTTTTTCATTTATATAACACTATTGTACAAAACACATCAAATGGAAGAACTACATATGACTTGATCCCTCTTCAGAGTATTGGTATGTAGGTAGTGTGCCCATATAAGGGGTGTGGATACACATTCAGTGCATCTTACACACACTAACCCCCCTTCTTTCTCAAATTTTATTTAATCACAATGAAGGTCTAGGGTTTTAATATTGAATTATCTCTACAAAGATATCCGTTGACATTCAAGATTTGAAATTTCATAAGCAAGCTCACATAGGGACAATCGATAAAACCCAAAAAACTCTAATCTTTATGACTAATTTGGACAATAGTGATAAGACCTAGACTATAACATCAGACCCTAAAGTGTCCTATTTTTGATGCTCTTATCCTTTCACTAAATGAAATCTAGATCCTATTTCATGATAATATCTTAGTCCTACATAGTCAGTTTCAGTCTTTGTCTCAGCCGTCTTAGTCTAATTTTAAGCTAAGTTGCATTTCTCCTCTTTCATTACTATTTTTAAAAAGCTACAAAAGTTAAATAAATTATATAAATCAGTACTATAATTATTTCAATATTATTTACTGGTTTATTTACTCTAGAACCTTAACTAAATTAGGAATAAGACTCCAATATTCCTAAAATAGTTAAATCATTTGGTGAACCTGACTACTTCATTTATGCACAAAAACCCTAGAAACCCTACGGTAAATTTCCTTCTGATTTTTCTAGCATTTTTTTATTTTTATTGGATATTTAAATTAGAATTCTACATTTAAATTTTTAATTTTACCATAGTAAATTTAAAATCATTTATTCCAAACCCTAATTAAATTTATTATGTCCTCTTGCACATAAAAATCCTAAAAGCCCTAGGGTAAATTCCTTCCTATTTTTTCCAATTTTTTTTAAATTTTTTACTTGCATATTTAAATAAAAAATTCACATTAATTTTTAAAATTCCATAGTAATTTTTAAAAATATCATTTTTTTAAACCCTAGTTGCATATACTAGGTCCCTTTAAATAAAAATTTTTTCAACATTTTTCTGATTTTTTACTTGCATATTAAAATAAAAAATTCACATTATTTTTTAAAATTCCTTAGTAATTTAAAAAATAATAATTTCATTCAAACCCTAGTTGTATATACCATGTCCCATTGCATTTGAGGTATCACCTTACATGTTTGTGAGCTTCGTATCCTTTTTATGCATTTTTTAGATTATTGTTTTTAGGACTTTACATTACCTATATTCAGTATTTTCCTTCCATACCACTTTGCTCATTACAAATTATTACAAAAAATTCAATCAATTTTCAATTTGTTTTCCTACTTTAACAATGGCCCAATACACTAGTTTTAATGAAATTGATAAAAGGGAAATTCAAGAACTCTTAACTAAACACCCTAACATGCAAGATGACATGTTTAAAATACTAAAAGAAGAAGAATAAAAATTGAACAATAGTCAATATTCTCAAACCATAAAGCACCCAGTTGCAAATGACACTACTTGGGCAACTATGTCTCAACAACACCCTATAGCAGCCCAACCTTCCTATATGCTACCACTAGCTATGGCTAGTACATCTTTGTCCCCTAATGTGGCAGCCCTTATACAAAAGATAAAATCTCTTCAATCCAAAGTGTTACATCTTGAGAATGGTGTCTCTAGACCTACATAGGCCTTAGATTCTTTTGCTCTACTTCATATACCATTGGCACGTCATATTGCTTCTACACCCTTGCCACCAAGTTTTGTTTAAACCAAGCTCAGTCTATATGATGGCAAGGGTGATCCAAAGACACACTTGAGAGCTTTTCATGTAGCATGCTTGGACTATGTGCCAAATAATTGGCTACTAACCAAGCTATTTTTATTGAGTCTAAAGGATTATGCTTTACAATGGTTCTATAGTCTACTGAATTAGTTGGTTAATGCATTCAATTGTTTAGCTGACATGTTCCTATCTCATTCAACATTAACATTAGTGATAAGGTTTCCTATGCCCAAGTTGCACAATGAAAACAAAGGTCAAATGAGCATCTCATAGATTATATTCTTTGATATAAGACTACCTTGGCTAAGATGACTAGCTCCATGGTCGATCAAGAGTTACAAGATCTCTTAAATAGAGTCTTCTACCAAATTTGCATGAATCAATAATGTTTAAAATATTCTCTTCCTTCATTGAGTTATGTCATACACTAAAGGAAAAGGAAGTCAAACTAATTTCAATGGGCAAACTCAAGTACATGAGTATATCCAAAACAACAAACAAGAGTAAAAACAAATTCCTATGTAAAGTAAAGGTTAATGATAGCAAAAGTCAAAATCAACTAACAATTAATGCAGCTTTAGAGCCTTCTCAGCAAGTGGTTTTATCATCACCTCCTCAATGAACTTTTTCCAATCTACCAGTATCTCCAGCCTGAGTCTTATAGCAGTTATTGGAATGTAATATCATATCTCTCCCTCCTATTTGAGAAGTTGATCCAACAAAGTCTCTTTTACGGGTATATGATCAAAATGCATTTTGTGATTTTCACAAGGCACTAGGCCACATAGCAAATAGATGCATTAGTTTGAAACATAAGATACAGGTCTTGATAGATGGAAATGTTATTGATCTTGGCACTTTAATTGAGCCTCTTCGGGCAAAATAAACACAAGACAAAGCTTTGAAAATCTTCTCAAATCCTTTCCCAAAAAATTCTAAATAAGAAATAGTAGATACATCAGATGTTCACCATGCATATCATGCAAACCCCCCACCAGCTACATATCAGGCACCTTCAGTTGAGACACATCCTTTGAGCAACACAATTGGTGTGTATAATTCTAAAGTTCTAGATAGACTTTCCATCTCCTTCTCAAAGTAGGAAATAGTTGAGGATGATTCAGATTACCATGCACTCTTTATTAGAGCGTACATTAATCATCATCCCATTCATAGTGTTTTCATAGACAATGGATCTAGTGTGAATATGTGCACTATGACATTATTGTAGTATTTGGGATATTTAGAGCAAGATATTACCCTGATGGACATAGTTATCAGTGGATTCAATGTGCACATACAAAGTTCATTACATGAGATTGTACTTCCTCTACAAATTGGTCCACCATATGTGGCCACATTATTTACTATTGTTCTCAGTGTAGGAGTTTTTGATATGTTACTTGGTTGACCATGGATTTAATTGAGTAGTACCTTCCATAGTTCATAGATGTATGAAATTCATTCATGATAATTAGGTTATTATAGTTGGTGGAGTTCCATATGAGTTACCACACCCCACTTCAAATCCATCTTCTACTTTGCAGTCACCAGTTATAATTCTTCTTCTAGTTCAGATTTAGACACAGTCGAGGCCTTCCTCACCAACACAAAGAGTTCATACAGCTCCACGAAGGCCTCTTTTAGAGTAGCCATAGTTTCAAGACTTTAGATAGTTATCAGCTATAGTGTTCACCCCTAGGGTAGTATCATAGAGATCTTATGATTCTATACATAAATCACATGTTCAGAGAGCTTCTCCTACTACTAGATGGGTACCTAAGATCCCTATAGTTGCATCCACTTCTCAAGGTTACAGGGGGACCCCACAATCAATTTCCACTATAGTGATTCCAAAGCATTTACAACATACATAGCTTTTAGAGCCATAGTCTTAGGCTTTGCATCATGTTTCATGATCATGCATGATCCCTCTCCTTGATATAAGACACCATGATAGGGACTCTCCCATGAGACTCATCAATTAGTATCATTTCTTCCTAACCTTATTTGTACATAGTTTATCCATATTTATTGTGCATAGTCTCCTAATACTTGATTGTACATAACTTAATTCAAAAATACCAAAGATAATAAAAAATTCCAAAATATGAAAATAATACATAAATTCCAAAATCCAAAAAAATTCAAATAACTCAAACTACTAAAAACATTTCAATTGTATGCATTATCCATGCTTTACATTTCTACTACCATGTTAGGCTTACATTTTTTGTTCCATGCTATTATTTGTTGATTTATCTACATTACTATGCTTCAGTTGATCTTCTTTGAGTGTGTGCAGTGACACCTAGATCCTTGATTGCTTCACTCTACCTATTAAGGGGGCATACTACTTCTACATTCAAGACACACATCGATATATATATCCACTATGGGCATTTTCTACACAACTACACCATCCAGGTTATGTCATTCCTACACCATACACTCTAGTTATCATGTTGATGTACATTACTTACTAGCTTACACAAATTACTATATTGACACTCACTAGTATATAGAATTTGTGTATTTCTTGGCATATACCTAGTCTTGTACTACATGTCTTGTATACTTTCACTTCTTGCTTTGATTAGTTAGATGTGATTATCTTTCCAATATTTACATGTTTTCCTTTCTTGCTTTGTGTAGCTAGATGTGATTGAATTTTTCAATTTTTGTTTTGTCTTTTGTATGTGCCTTAGTACATTTTCCAATGTCCTTTGCTTCTATTCTTGTGTGTGCCTTAAGACATTTGCCAATGTCCTTTATTTATAATCTTTTATGTGCTTGTGGCCCTCATCCCAAACTTTTTTATTTCTAAATGTGTGTATATGTGGCATTTGAACATGCCTTGTATGCTTGCTTTCTAGTTTGAGTGACATATACCCATGTCCCTTATTTGCTTAGCCTCTTATCCACTTTGGTGTGTTTCTTGCCTTGTGTGATTGTTACTTGTTTACTTCTCACTGTTTGCAATGCTATGGTCCTCATCATTCATTATCTTGCTTGCTTGGATGCCATGATGGGCATCATGCTCCATCCCTTCTTAATAAATAACAAATAATATTTCTAATTTCAATTCAGTACATTGCACATGCTATTACATTGTTATAGCTATCTAGGCATACCCCTGTTGATCTAACAATCTCCAATACAAAGTATGATATATCTTGAGACATCTTTTCAATTATCATTACTATATCATGTATTTCATAGCATAACACACTTGTAGGGATGTTTCTTTTGAGAGCATTCATTTTAGGGTCTCCATTCCTACCCTCAAAAGAGGGGGTAACACATAGGGGTTTTCTCATAGAGATCAAAGCTCCTACCGATCAAAAAAATAATTTTCAAAACACTCAAAACAACAACCAGAACCCAAACCAGGAAAAATAGACCAAAAAAATAGTGATGATTACAGAATAGTGATTAGATTTAGCAAAAGACAATAGCATCAAACATGGAAAATAGTGCCAAATAGTAGGGTGTCTTGTTTTTGGTGCTCCTATCCAAATTAAAAAAAAACTAGATTTTCCAAAAATAGGTAGAAGGGTTAGCTCAGCTATAGTTGTTTAGATTTAGTAGTTTTAGTATAATTTTTCTCAAAAAATCTAGATATAGGGGGTATCATGAGTGGTATGATGGCTCTCACTTCCAGTTTCAGATTGGGTAGTTGGTATAACTTACAAATCAAAATCCATGTTATTGACACCAGTGATTGGGGGAATGTGCACTACACATTGGTCTTATTTTATTTCCAAATTAATATATTAAACATGCATTCTCAATAGTTACATGCCTTATTCCATCTGTAGGTGATTGACATCATTTTAGAGTGGATTTTATACATGCTGAACCTCCACATTCTCGAGTGGCTTCCACATAAGCCTAGTTCCTAGTTTTAGAGTGACTTTTATACAAGCCTAATCTCCTCCTTTTAGAGTGACCAAGATTGTCCTAGTTTCTAGTACACATTAAATTATCCATGCCACATTGTCAGATTTTAGAGCATTCATGGGCTTCAGGAACCATCTCATATGACACATACTCATATCGGTATCAGTTCATATCTTCACTTAGTGGGAAATGATAGAGCCAAAGGATTAGCTAGCCTTTTTATTCTTGAGCCACCTACTAAGAGAGATTGGAAACACATTCCAAATATCTATTAGCACATGCATGATCATATAGCTTCACTTAGTAGGCAACGATGGAGCCAAAGGGCCAACCTTTGCATTATTGAGCCACTCTCAAGGAATGGAGCACCTAACTCCATTCATGATATTAATTTTGGTACAACATCATTTAGCACATACCTGACATCACTTAGAATCACTCAACATCACAACAATTTTTGTATTAGTTTGTGTACCTGGTGAGGTGTACTCATTCCTTTCTCTTCCTCTCTCTCTTACCTAGCTTTATACATTATTATTTTAGATATAACATATCTAGTAAAAACTGATCTACTATTTATTTTTCTCTTGCAGATTTACACTTCATAATGTGCTCTCTTTATGCACACCTAAAATCACATAGCTTCATGGGCTTCACCCTTGCAGGTAAGTTCAAGTATGCTTTCTACTTTTCTTTTATCCTAGTATTTTGCTTTGTTGCATCACTAGAATAAAGGGGGGGCAAATGTAGTCATATAAAATGTCAAAATTGGTAGATTGAGTGTGGCTTGTGACACCTAACCCATAGGTCCCTCTTACATGCTCTCATGACCTTTATAAACACCTTTTTACTTATTTTCAATCATTTGTAGACTTTTGAGACCTAATTCTAGGATAGCTACGTTGCATTTCCCATACTAGTTCCATCCCCCAGGTCCTGAGCCTATAGGACATGAGCATTAGGGTTGGACTATAGCACTGGACCCTAGGGTGTCTTATTTTTAGCACTCCTATCCAATCACATTTCAAGCCCAAAAGATTGTTTCCTTTTGATTCCTCTTCTTCATTATGTTGGCCTAACACAAATACATTTAACCCATGACTAATAAATCTCTATAATAGCCCATTCAAAGTTCAATTAGAAAGGGTTGACAAATATTAAAAAATCGAGTAAGAATAAAAGCAAGACCACTAAGCCAAATTTCCCTATTCTCTACATACAACCATCTAATATAGCTACCAACATATTCAAAC
The DNA here is from genome assembly GCA_037957365.1 of Torreya grandis. Lineage (NCBI taxonomy): Eukaryota > Viridiplantae > Streptophyta > Pinopsida > Cupressales > Taxaceae > Torreya > Torreya grandis. The sequence continues at coordinate 251,572 of JARHVA010008163.1, forward strand.
CCTCACACTAGTCCCTAGCCACCTTAAGCACTCTCAGTTTAGCATTGTTGAATTTGCATAACACTATTGCACAAAGCACATCAAGTGGGAGATCTACATATAGCTTGATCCCTCTTTGGAGTATTGGTATGTAGGTAACATGCCCATATAAGGGGTGTGGATACATGTTTAGTGCATCTTACACACACTAATCCCCCCTCTTTCTCAAGTTTTATTCAAGCACATTAAAGGTCTAAGGTTTTAATATTGAATCAACTCTACAAAGAGCTCTATCAACATTCAAGATCTAAAATTTCATTGGAAAGATCATACAAGGACATCAGATAAAACCCAAAAAATTCAGATCTCTATGACCAATTTGGACAATAATGGTAGGACCTGAACTATAGCACTGAACAATAAAGTCTCTTATTTTTGGTGCTCCTATCCTTTCACCAAATGAAAGATAAATACTGGTTCATTATACTATCTCAGTCCTACATAGTCAGTTTTAGCCTTTGTCTCAGCCATATTAGTCCAATTTTAAGCTAAGTTACATTTCTCCTCTTTCATTACTATTTTTAGAAAGCTACGAAAGTCAAATAAATTATATAAATCAGTACTGCAATTATTGTAATATTATTTACTAATTTATTTACTCTAGACCCTTAACTAAATTAAGAATAAGACTCCAATATTCCTAAAATAATAAAGTCAGGTTCATTGTCCTTGCTTGCTTCTAGTCACTTTTGTGCAAGTCTTTCTTGTCAAAAGTCATGAAGATTTGATGTCATGTCAAGAGGTGAAATAGGAGTCTTTTTCATCAGTTATAAATTTTTGGATGTTGTGACACATGTAATTTTTATTACATCTTTCCCAAGATGTCTTAAAATGGCTTCTCTAACATTTAAACACTTTTGTAACTGCCCATTTATCATCTCTAACATTAAAACAAAGAAAACCTAAAGAATCTTAGGAAAAAGAAGATGGAGATACCTTTGGTATATTACAGCAACACTATAAAAGTTATGAGAAGCACCATTAGTACCTGGTCCATGGCTGCAATAGGGTTTATTGGTAGAATATATAGGTTTCCTGAAGAAAGAAGGTGTGTAGAGGTCTTTTTGAGAGTTCTTCAAGCTGGAGGTGGTCTCCTAACACCTTCCAAGGCATCCTCCATGTTTTTACAAGTTCAAATAATGTATAAAAAACTTGAAAAGTTAAGATAAAGGCCAAAACCTATGTCATTATTCCATCGGGTTACAAGTCTCCTTCACAAGCTCATAAAGGTTAAATAATTTCATCTTATTGCAGGCATGTAAAGAAGAGTTGAGCCAAATTATCTTAGGGATATATGGGGACCCTTAAGCCCTCAAAATTCCATGCATTATTTTAATATTGTATGGGATATGATTTATGAACAATCATTAACAAAATAAGCAGTCTAAAACCCCTTTAAAACCTCACTAGCATGGTTTTCATCCTAAAGTGACATTTTCTAGCAGGGTGAATTTATGTTGATGATTGTAAAATCTTTATTTTGGGACTTAAGATCTATAAAATATCAATTTAATTCAAGTTTCAAGTATTCATTGGTTGTATCAAGAATAAAATCTCCTTGGTTTGCTAATTGAGTATGACAGCTAGGTTATTGAGACTATGAGGGTGTTTTGAACCATGGAAATGATTGGATAATGATGAATAATGTGGTGTTCAACTTACATAAGATCTTCAAGCTTATATCAAGCCAATCATAGGCCCATTTTACAAGAAAACATCACATACATGCAGGACAGTTTGAATGTGTTAAGTTAGTAGGTGTGGATTGAAGGGTTGCTTTATAGGTTTTGTGTTATTCCTCAACTAAGAAGATATATCATAAAAAATAGATAATTAATATTACCTCCAAGATAACTCATGCATATATACACAAAGAAAAACACTTCAAACAAGGTTTGGATAAGTTTTGAAGCTTAAAATGTGTATGTAGCAGACTTGCAAATTAGATTGATTAGGAGGATACATGTTATGGTTTGAAATTGAAATTGAGGGGATTTAAAAAGGCATATATAAAATTTAGGAATGTTTCTTAAGTGATAAATAACATTCAAGTTGGTATACCTTAAAGAGATCATCAATTTGGTACCAACAACTCTTTGAGAGAGCCTATTTAGTCTTATAGAAGACCTAGGAGGTCAACAATGGCCATACAAGTTTGAACCTAAAGAAACCCATGATGAATTGGTTTCTTATGATTTTAATTTATCTATCATGCATTTAATATCCTTGGACAACTTTGTGTCTATAGTGGTACCAAGTAGAAAACATGCATATACAAGCCTTAACGTAGAAGAAAGCACAACTTTAGAGGCATGCAAAAGTCATATTCTGAGGATCATACAATTCAAGTGATAATGGAACATCCTTGAAATGAATATTAGAGACTTTAAGTTCATCTAAAAAACTTATAAACCCTCTAGGATCATTATTAAAGTGGGATTACAAGTCACAAACCCAATATCATTGGTCTAGTACTTACAAATAAAGCCAAGTGTTTGGAGATAGTTTATATGTTTCAAGGAATAATTTGACTTCGTAATTAGGTATGAAAGATTTATAAGGTGAAAGCATAGCTTATGGAACTAATAAAAACATTATAAATGGATTAAATTGATAAGAATGTGGACCTACAAGTCTGCAGACTTGTAGGTCCACATTCTTAACCAAGAGAAGCAAATATTGCATGAAACATGATAGTTTGAGGGAAAATGAAGAGTGAAATCCATGGTTAAGAATTGATAAGGTTTTTTTAAGGTGTAATAATGAGAAATATTAAGGTAAAAATCTATTCTTTAACCCCAACAAGTATTAGGCCAAAAACACCTACAGGTCTACCATAGGCTTAAATGAAGAAGAGATTAGTTTTGTGGTGTTGTATGGAGACCAAGAAGTGTTAAGGGTATGAGATAAGATGATTAAGGTGTCTAAAAATCTTATATAATCATAAATAAAGATATACCAGCTAAAATAGTTCTGTTTAGTGAGCCTAGTAGTCAAGAAATCCAAATGTGCACTTATAGGCTTCTTATAGGTAGAATAGGAAGAAAACACACATAAAGTGTTGAATGAATGGCTAAGAAAGTTTGTATAAGGTTAAATATAAATTAATGAGTTATCTAATGCTCTCTAAAATCACTTGAATACCAAAACCACTCAAGAGAATTCATTCCTAAGGTTTAACAAGTTGACAGGCTTAAATGAAGATCTACAGACTACCTACAAAAGCTATGGAAGTATGAATTTTGTCATTGGTTGAAGAGTTTGAGGTTTGTAAAGGTAAATCATGGTACTAGAGAAGGTTTTAATAGGATTTATAATCTTAGAAGGTGATGAAAACATCAAGAAGTAGGCCATTAGGGTCAAAACGTCAAATCTACCTATTAATCCTCATCATGGGTCAGAATGGCTTTTGAGCTTGTTGAGGGGTAAATCTACTTGGAAAAGTATAAAAAAACTTGAAGGGAGGTGTTTCATACCTAAAAAAACTATTACCAAGAAATAACAAGTAATTTTATGACAAATGTTTCTCAAAACCTCCTATCAACCTCTTAGGACAAGTTTGCATAGTCAAGAAGGGTAATTTGGAATGCTCAGAAGAACGTCAACTTTTTGCATGGGACCAAATGCCTATTATGGATGTTCATAGGTTCCCCATAATTTCAAAATGTAGCATTTTTTCATAATTTTAGGCCCTCAAATTTATTAATAATCATTAAGAAAGAAAGACATCTTAAACCCTCCTAAAACCCTGCTAAAGATTTGATGATTGTGTTTGTTCTTCAAATGACCTCAGATGCAATGGTTTGGCCTTGATATGATTAGAGTGAACTATATAGTTTTTGAGGGAACCTTATGTAATAGTTGGTTAGGCACGTGTGAGCCAAAAAGAGTGCAAAAATGGCCTAAAAAGCTAGTTGTAGGCCTATTTTTGCATGGTTTAGGTGTGTATAGGTATTAAATCTAATTGAGAAAGTTTTTTAGGCATATACAAAAGTATGAAGGGATTATACATGTCACTTAACAAACATATATGGTGATACAATAGGTTCTAATCCTTTTAGCAAGCTAAAATGGTGACTACTCTCTTGTTTGCAAGAGAGAAGGCAATTTGCAGACCTTGTCAAGCCATCTAATGGTAAGAAGATCTACAAAAATCCTACAGATATCTAGCACCACCATTGACCCTCCAAGGTATTTTCAACTTCAACAAGGGAATCATAGAGCATGAATAAGGCTAAAAAATCATTCTCAAACCTACTTGGGTCTTTATTTCAAGGTTATTTACAACATCCTTCAAGATCTCTGCCAATAAACTATGAAGAACAACTCATTGAAAGTAGTTTATGAGCTTAAACATGAATCCTATGATCTTCTACCAGACATATGGAGGTTGAACAAGCCATATTAGCAATCTTAAAAGAAGGATCAAACTTGATTGTGAAATATACTTGTTCTCATTACTTTCAGATGGATAACAAGTCTTGATCAAGAATTTGCAAGTCTCTAATGGCAGAATTGAATGTGAAAGAATATGATCTCTAAGCCTTCACCTTCACCAAGATGAAAGATGTGTTGAGAAGTCAATAATGGTGTATCAAGGTGTCAAGGAAGCTAGATAGACATGTGTTAAAACATGAAGTTTGTAACTCTCAAACCAAGAAAGGGTAGTTTCAAATGAAAAGAGTTGAGACACAGGTAGGTCAAGAGTCACTCTACGCCACCTTGAGGAAGAGAGAGATCATATCAAGATGACACATGTTGAAGAGAGTTATTAGATCTGCCTACTTACAAGATTTATTATTTGTAACTTGCATCATCATGAGATGACACTTGTCATGGGTTACTCCAACATCCATATTCTCTCTCGTTATCATTCCCTTCTATATGTACTACCTTGTTTGGCATTGAAATGGATCCTCAACCTAAGTATGGTGAAGCCCTAATCATATAAACAATTTTACTTTGCCTATTAAGATGAAGATAAGTTGATTTCCAACCTTCTTAACTTATGTAACTAGTGTATATTCATGGCGGTTGATGAATGTTAGTAGTAGTGTTCTATCTCTCTCTCATTTGTCCTATCTCCTTACATATTTGCAGGTTGTAGTTATCTTAGCATGTCATATGGAGTGTGTATAAGGTCTTGCATTGGCTAAGCATGGAGATTGATCCATTAGTGTTTCTTATTAAACCTCTTGATCATCCCCTCTTGGTTATTGTCTTGATCTTCACCTTCATGTTGAAATCTTGATGCTTAGAGACTCTTGTTGAGTTAGTGCAATAGGTCTCAGTCCTTGTTCATGTTTTTAGTGTAGTATAGGCAAGTTGAGGGTATTAATTTGGTGCATCACCTCCTTTTTTGTTTACTTTATTTCTCCCCCTTTTGCCTTGTAAGCAATAAGTTTAGTTTGTAGTTTCAAGGTGAGGCATCAAGGGATGTAGCCTTATCTAGAGATTTACCTCATTGATTAGGCCACCCACAGCCTAGAGGTGTCTCCATGCTATCACCTAAGTGAGGAGGCTTGAACAACCTCCTCAATGGTACAATTGAGTGTGATAATATTACTATTTTACTTAAGTATTCTTACAGTCAAAAGTAATACATTATCAAATATAGTAACAACTACAAAATTAATCTACAACTAATGAGAAATATTCTATAGATATAAACAAATATATCAGCTATAACAACTATAGAAATATTAATTACTTGTTAGTTTATGGTTAAAGGGTGCACCATGACACTAGTATATCAAACTAACTTTTCAATATCTCTAATATTCCAACATTTCCCTTCTTACAAGAACTCTATCTAGAATCTGATAGTTTCTCTCCTATGGTTAACCTCTCCTTTTCTTCAACAAGTTGTTTTCCTACCTTATATAGGATTCTAAAGAGCCATACATATCACTAGGTATCTCAACTACTACCCATCATCAGTTAATGTAATTGTCATCAACTTGATAATTAATGTTAATGCCATCAATTAAGTTAATACATCACCGTATTTGGCCTGAACTAATCCATCGTTTACTTGTCATATTTGACATACCTACTAGAAATTAGTTGTCAGTAATTACTTTTAACATCTGCTTCCCACTAATTACACTGACTTAGATATATTTGATGTTGGCATGTAGTCACTTTCATTGTGGGTACATGGGCACGATTTATAGGTGCACGCCATGATCTTATGACCTTGAGGTACTAGCATCGAGATGGACTTAGTCACAAATGGCAAGGCTCGTCAAAATTAGGGGTCAATAGATTGACACATCAATCAACAAAAACTAAAACAAAATGTTATCCCAAACATCATTAAACTACCAAAACTCTTTCCAAACTTCATCTTTTGAATACTCCAGAGAAAAAGTCGTGCATCCAATAGAAAATAATAATAACCATATTCTCTTTTTTGAAAACTTGTTATGACCAATTTTCCATGACTCCAAATGATTATTTAAAAATAATGTTTGTTCATACATGTGTTCTTCAAGAAATTTGAGCATAAAAATGTCCACAAAGACCCAAGAAACCCAAAACAACTATCAAAAAAGCCATTTAACACCTAAGAGCATCCTAAATTATTCTCACAATTACATAGATGTCATAACAAAGGAGTCTACAACTAAAAATGTTAGAAAATTACCCAGAAAAACAAATGGCAACATTTAGCTTCCACAAAGAAGCTTTCCCAAAGAATGAATGACCAAATGAAACGAAGGTGACTAGCTGTATCCCATCCCTATGTCACATTAAATTTAGGCCAAAGAGCCAAGTGCCTCATTTAATGCAAAGCACATATGTGTTTTAGTGGTGGTCAACTTAATTTTATCCATAAACTTAAGAGAAACCCTGCTAAAACTCATGCCATGTTTAACAACTTCCCCAAGTTCATTGCCAATGACTTTAATCATTGTAAAAATAATCTCTAAACCTTGTCTCCAATTTATCTATCTTGCCAAAAATCTGCCACCAACCAACTTTACTAATTTTAAACATGAAGTTGATAAGACTAAAGTCTTATTAGGCTTATCGACATTCCTTCAAGACTTTGTTATTTATTTAATACATATTAAGTGTAATCCAAGATTTAATCAAAAAGCCCATAAACTATCAAATACCAAGCTTATTTGAAGTTCTTTGGGGACTAATTTGAATAACAACCATACCAAATGCATAGACAAAAGAAATGACCAACATTAACATCAAATGCCCCAGGTCGAATATCACGTGCAAAAATAAACATAACCATCATAAATATAGTCACTAATCAAATATTCAATATCGGTATAACTAATGAATATAATAAGCATGTTTATATTCATAACATAGAGGCACTTAGATTATGGTTTTAGATAGGTTTAAATTATTAGGGTGTCATTAGGGTTTTAGGATTCTATTAACTTAGGCTTTAGAGAATATTAAAGTTGATCAAAGCCATTAAAAACTTACCAGATGAACACTTGCGTTGTGCATTTGAAGCAAATGTGACACAATAAAGTGCCAAAATTAACATGATGCTGACTTAGAAGAACTATCATAGAGATTGATAATTCACTTGAAAAGACTAAAAATGCTCATTCAAGTTGTTAAATGTTTATTATAATTCAAAACTTATTGGAGATTCAACCAAACATGATTCTCATATTACTGATCATTTTGCACTATTTTCAACACATCATAATTTAAAATGACAGATAATATGAATCGAATGACACCGTATTGAATAAAATCAAGTTAATTATTCTATTGACTTCTTGATAAGAATGTTATATATTATGCTAGTAATTACTTATAAAAAAATAGATACAACAATTAATGCATAATCAAACAAGTACAACAACAATCAAGTGTTATAAAACAAGTTGGACCTTACTATACATAATGATTTAGATTGATACATTAGATATGTGAATTGTTTAAAGATTTTGATTAGGGTATACAAATTTGTGATAATAGGATTGTTATAAAAGAAAGGGTTGTAATAATATTATTGTAAAGATAGCAATAAAGTAAATGACAACAAATATGTAATATATTATCAAATAAGGAAAATACAACATTCAAAAATCAACCAAAGTATAAAAGAAAGGGGATAGAGTTAGGGATACTTATCTTTAGTTGACTTGTTAGTACATTAATCTCATCCTGCGACTTTGATAACTTTGTGAGTTACAGTTCTAAGTGAAGTCAAAATGGATAAAAGAAACCCTGAGTAGACCACAATGAATCCTACAAAGACTTGGTATGCCTCGATGATGTAGCTCATATTCTTAGAATATCTAAGGCTTTTCTTCTAATTTGTCATCTTTGATTAAGCTCCTTAACCCTAATTCATCTACTTCTTCCAAAAGGGAATTGCAAGCGCAAGTAGAGTGTATTATGTTCTCATTCTTCAAGAAGTGATAAAGGGAAACCTATAAATAAAGGCAAAAATCCATAAAATTAGAACTTAGTTTTATCAAATATTATGGGATTGGTCAATGAGGTAGAAAGAAATCAAATCTCATAAGCTTGGTTGATAATGTTGGCCAAAACAACTTGATATAAAGGGGCATCCTCCACTAGGCCAATGACATCAACTGTAAGCAGGGAATATAATAAGGGGTTCGAAGGTCAAATCGTGAGATGAAGGTGAGAGTATGGTGAGAAACCCATGACACATCTCTTACAATGTGCTCGAAGTTGTCCCACTTTGATTCCAGTGTATTTAAATACATATACCCTCAAGCAAATTAGTACATTGATAAACCTTGGATAAGAAAAATGTCAAAAAATGAAATTTTATATGCATACATCTCTTTCCCGATTAGTAAAGCCTTAAGTACATGTAATTCCCTTATATAGCCTCTTGTCTCACAAATTATTATCAATGTAGGAAAACACATTGCTTTTTTTAGGGCTTTTATCAGAGATTTAATGTTTTCATAGTGCATAAGTTGATAAAGAGAGTTTATGGAAATAATCACGCGAAGAGTTTTTTTAATCAGTGTTTTAAATCACACTATGCGGTTTATCATCAAGATATGGCATTAACTATGAATTGTCGATAAGAGCATCTTTATTTAAAGATAAAACTTGTAAAGTTCACGATGTCACTATTGGGACCATACACGAAAAAACTAATAATGCATTATAATCAAATCCAATACTTTTTATCTTAAAGACTTCTAATTTTCGCAATCCATAATGTCTAACAAAGAACTCTTAAAAAAAATCACAAATGGATTTAGAAAATGACATTTTTAGGATTAAATGATTAGATTACAAATTACCCATTAACAACAATAAGAGATAAAGATCACATTACATCTTATGATAACTAGTACTTAATTACCATTATTACATCGAGAGGTATTCTACAATAACAATGAGAAGGGGAGGAGAAGAGGAGAGGTGATAGATTATAATATCTCTCAGTATATTCATTTTTAATTTTGATCTTAAAATTGACATCAATTTAATTGTCACTGAAAAATGTTCGATTAAATAATAATAATTAATATGATCACAATTAATATATACTATGAAATAGACTTTGATTTAGATGGGTTCTTAATTGATTTCACTATCTAATTGTGGGAAATGAAAATAGATTTTATTCCAACTTCCCTTAAAATTTTCTCAAACTTTGAAAGAAATTCCTGAGCCATGTTTATCCATACCAGTCTAGTCTCCGTTGTGAAGCCGTCCTTTTTTCTACCTTTGAACTGTGTTTCATCTAAGAGGGAATTTTTGTCAAGTAGTTTTTGACCTTTTCAATATGATTAGAGAGATTAGGGTCAAAGATCCTTTTGTCTCTTATTAATAATGAGCCCTCCCTCCTCTTACCTATTCAAACGTGGACATGACATTAGGTTAAAAATTTGATGGGTTCAGGTTTTGCATGCGAAATGAGTAATTATCATCTCGATTCTCGGGTAAGTTTAAGTTCCAAATGAAACACACCCACTAATGACGGGCACGTGCGATCTCCGCGTCTGCTCCGCGTCAAGGAAATCATTATAAAAACATTTTCGTAAACGCGGCATCCTGAAATGTTCTGGAACCCAACCCAACCCAACCAAATCAAAGGCTAGCGCTGTTTAAGCTTATTTGGTGTCGAATGCAAGGTAAAGGAAGGCCAAGAGAAAGACACAGAAAGTTAAAAAAAGGAGAAAGGTTTGAGCAATAGAATTGAACCAAACCAAATTTAAGCTGTTTCCTCTTGTTGGAATCGAATTCATATCACCAACAGTAACAACAATGTATACGGCATACCAAACCAAGAGTCTCCCTTGAGTTTTGTGGTCAGATTTACTCCAAAAATTTAACCAGATCTCATCACAGAGCCTAACCAAATTGTTAGAGCTAATGTGCATACATTTTTCTACTAACTCACTCAATTGTAAAATAACCAGGCGCAATAAAATTCTCAACAACAACAGTGGAGTTGTATTGATCGATATCATAACAGCAGAGTTTTTGCTAATCACATGAGTTCTTTTTATGCCTATGAATTGAAGGGTTCGAGTGCAGTAAATGGGTGAATTATTATTAAATGTACTCTTATCTACTGTGGCTTTGTTGACCTTTGGGTGCTTGCTAGTTTTGGTTGTGGAGCTATGGTAGTGTCATTGTAGTTTGCTGATCAATATTACTGTTGGTGCCTTATTGTGCTGGTTTTAAGTGGACTTTCATGATGTGGGTATAAATGAGCAGGCGAGTCGACGCCAAATTAGATGAAAACGGATTCCTTATGCCCCGGTCAACAAAAACCAGTATTGGGTATTGCCGCATTTGCAGTTTTTAAATGAGATCTTGATCCCCAAATAGATTGACTGCTTCTGCACTGACAATTTTTGAAAGGAGACTCAAAACCGAGATCCGATACTTGTGCATTGTGCCCGTTTATTAAATCAGTCTCAGGACTTGCCAGGGGATCTGAAGCAGAACTATATGCAGCAAGCCATTGTGTTTCCCAATGAAGAAATATGCCCATGAGTTGAACAAACAGCATCTCGACAGAAATGAGAGCTCTGTTTCCTAGATCTGTAATAAGCCACGGAAGGAACTGGAGCATGGGTTGTGATGGTGATTTGGTGTTTGAGGCAGGGATTGGATGGTAAAATTGTTGTGTTTAACTGAGAAGATCCCACAATGCAGGTCCACATATCTCCTAGCATGGGGCAAATCACCATCTCAGCTACAAATGGCTTCCTCGACTTTTCAAAGGTTAAGGGTGCTGCACGCCATCTTTCCTATAGAAGTATTTTCTATACGGTATTAATCCTAGCCTTCCTATTACCCTTCGTCTTTATTTTAACAGCACTGGTTACACTGGAGGGTGTCAACAACTGTTCCTCCCTTGGTAAGTTATACATGTTTTCTACATAGAATGCTTTGATTTCAATGCGCCCACTTGGCTTTTTAATATTCTTTTTGGCTAAGATTGGGATAATGAGCAGAAAGTCACTTTTGCTTGTTTTTGCCTTGTCTAGATTGCATAGGCCGAAGATTAGGTCCGAGGCTTTTGGGGAGAGGAGATGTTTCGCCTGTAAGTTATAAAGGTTTTCTGCTCCATTCAATTATATTGTGGGACAATTTTGTGTTTACACTTTGAAGGAAAATTCTCAGAAAACAGGTCTTGACCTTGAAACTTACTACATGCAGAACATGGATCAGGCAGCACTTGCCTATGTGTCTCCTTACTGCTTAAGATGTTATAAAAACTTTTTTGGCCTGAATTGTTAAATATCAGGACTAAACATTTTAACCTTGTTTGCATAATTGTGACTATAAGTGCTATATGCTCTTGTGTGTGTTTGCTGGAGCTGTATATTGCTTGTATCTTAAACAGTAGACACTATTATGCAGTGCGCATTGTGCAGTAGATTGCTAGGGATGCTAATGCTCCTCATTCTATTCTGTTTGCTCATTTACTTGTGTGGGGCATGCTTGTAGTTGTTAGTGTGATAAACTAATAATTTGTTTCTGCCCTGGGAGATATGCATTTATTGGAATCTAAATCTAAAGTGTCGGGCACTGTGCAGCGAACGGGGAGAGAAATATACCATCTCCTCCTGCAAGCAAGCAATGAAGCACTTCCAGAAGGATTAACAGTCCCGGAATCATTCAGTGATCTCCTTACTGATATGAAGGCGAATCCATATGATGCCAAGACATTCGCTTTGAAGATGAAAGCAATGGTATGTTTTAAATAAGCCTATGGATGTTTTCAGATGCACTTTTTTATTGGTTTTTGCTTCTCTCACACAGTCTACTATTTAACATAATGGCTAGACTATACAGAATGTTTTCTCTTTTCCTGAAATTAAGTTTGCTCAATCAACAGTTGAAAAATATAATCTTTGTTGAATGTGCTGGACTTTATTATTAAACATGGTAGAGAAGACTACATTGAAAACTATTCTATTTTCTTTCCTGAATTAAACGGGGCTTCTATCATGGGATCCCATCATCCCACCAAGAAGAAACAGAGAACAGATATTGCATTTGCAACACATCAAAAATTACTGAGGCATCATTTTCTGTTGAATCCTCCTGTCTAGAAACTTCAGGGACCTTTTGTTCTAACCAGCAGTTGTTGGAGTCAACTTTTTATACAATTTTAATTTTCAACTTAGTAATTCCCTAATTAAATCCCTCCATTAGTGGAATTGCCCAATTTTTTTAACGTAACATTGCTTTCTTGTAAGATTTGGATCCTAATCTTGGTACTTGCCATAAACATTTTGTCAAATAACATCTTAATAAACCTTTACAAAGAAATTCACCCAGATGGTCATACTTGTTATTTATTCATACACCTAGACACCATTGAAATAAAACTGATGCCAGAAATATGATCTCATCCAGGACAAGAAGAATTTATATAACTACAACTATTATATCTTGAGTGGTTAAATAGGGTTGATCCAAATTCTATAATCCATTCAAGTAGGCTTCACTATGTACAATAAAAGCCTGTCACTTATTATAGCATTTAGCAACTGAGGGATGCTGATTAACCCCTGAAATTTATGTTTACACAGTTTTTGACACTCATCAATCCTTCAAGTTGGTTAGTTAAATTATGTTTTATTCAGAAAATGGATCCAAAAGATTCACCAAACAAATGAAACAAGAGAAAAAGATGTCACAGGTGGCCATTCCCTAATTGCATGTTTTTCCTATGTTGCTAAGGAACTGTTCTTTCTGGTGTATGCGTTACTTTTTATGATGTAAGAAACTTTCCTTTTTTTCATCCAATCCAATTGGGGATGCATTTCCTCAATTACATTTCATGAACGTGCCATTGGTTTTCTCCAGGTTTTGGTGTCATCATATACTGTTTCATGCATTGCTTCTGACTAAAAAGTTAGGGAACTTATGGATGTAACAAAATGAAAATACATATTGAATGATACTGGTTTTGAACCTTGGGATAAAACTTGTTCTGTTTCTTTATGATCTTCTGCTTTTCTCTTTGAACATGATCAACTTTTTATTTATCCTTCCATTTATTAATTCTTTCAGAGCCTTACATAATATATATTGACTCGTAGCTTGATATGATATATTTTCTTTTCACTAATCCTATAATATCAACTTTCACTTGCTTACAGATTTGTGTGTAATAGTTTTCAATTTTTTACTTCATTTATGTAAACAATCTCCTTGTTATATTTCTTGAAACATTAGGTGCAGGTTCAATTCCCGGTCAAGGAAGAATACAATGTCTTACACACGGACTAGAAAACAAGGGTGTATGGAATTACAATGGCACCTATATATATGTTCAATTTATTCTTTACTTTATATAAACAAATTCAGGAAGATAACTTGCTATTGTGAGAGACCAATGGATGTCCTTAGAAGATACATTTTTTGGATTCTAGCTGAAATTGCCTAAGTCATCTGTGGGAACCCTTTCTGAAATGGTCTGGAAACTGTCACAAAATTCCTAGAACATTTCTTTCAAGCAATTTGGGTCCCAAATGCAGAGGGGACGTGATTTTTTAACTCGTACATTGCTGAAAATGAAATGAATGCACAAATTCAATAGTTTAACATGACCTCATGTATAGGCCTTTGCTCTTCACTTCCCTTCTTGCCACAAATTTTTATGTGTTATTTATATTTTGAACCTGAAAAATGAGTAAGAAGTTGGATCCTTGATCTGTTATGGATGAATTTATCATTGTCAATTTTGTCAGAAGTTATTAAGGTTTTAACTTTTCTTGGTATTGCTACGAAAAGGGTGTTTATATCTATTTATCATGTAACTTTATATTGCATGTTTCTTTGTGTGTTAGTGACTGGATTGGTCTCATTTATAGTCAGAAACATTACGTGTAACATCTGGTTGAAAATTATGACTTTATTTAATCAAATCCTTGCCCTTCAAAGTTTGCTATGTGTTTCATATATATTTTGACTTCTGCACTCTTCCTGTTCATGATAACTTAGAAACATGGAATACAATTTCTTATTGGTAACTACAACTCAATATAATCAAATATTATCACAAGTCAATGCATGGAGTTCTACATCTAGTAAATTTATTCACACTCCCAAAAGAATCCTTCAACCACCATGCTCTTACAATGCTGCTTGTTGATTTTTAATCATCCATGGAAAGAAAGCAATACAAAAATGAATATGCGTTAGTTAGAACTTAGGATTGTGGCCATTTGTATTGGGTGCATTTGATATAGCTGACAATATTGTAACAATCTCTTAATGCCAATTGGCAGCTAGCAGCCAGACAAGGGCCAAACCATTTAACTTTCGATGGGTGATGAATGTGCCTCTGATTCATCAAAGATGTTTACATCTCATGCATAGAGGAAATTTCAAACTCATAACATTAAATGCTGTCGAACGTAACAAGTTGAATTCCTTTTTGAGCATACATGCAAAATGTCTCTGCCAGAAATCAACATCAGCAAAAAGGACATCTATGATCATTTCATTCTTGAGTAAGCACTGTGTACAACTTCTCTGTAATTTTGGTATGACTTGTAGACAGTCTTTTCAACCATTAAGATATGATCCAAGTCAGTATAATGCAAGTTGCTTTTGTAGACAAACAATTTCATGGATAAGATGATTAGATCTATCTACAATACCATGATTGGCCCAAGAAAATATGGAAAATATTTTTAGTGTGATTAGGGTGTTTGATGTGAACAGTGTAGAGCCCTCGCCTAATCAAATATTATCACACGTGCATCCAGCCATCATTTCTATTTAGATGATAATACCCATATAGCAATGTTTTCAGTCTCACTTGGGTTTGGGATGTTGATAAAGATATTTGTGATGTTGAAAGGCAGATAAAAATATTAAACAAAAGTAGTTTTAAGACCATATTTGTGATGTCGATAAGAATAGAACTCTTGATCCAAGATTGAACAGTGGCAACTTGCAACCCAACTTCAAGAAAACATTATGTTAGTGACAACTGTATGTCATTGAACTGTGATTAGGGTGTTTGATGTGAACAATGTAGAGCCCTCGCCTAATCAAATATTCTCACACTAGTGGGTTCTTCCACTAATTTTTTGGTAAAAAAAATTATAGGTTGATAAATTAATAAGTACAAATCCGGCCATCATTTCTATTTAGATGATAATACCCATATAGCAATGTTTTCAGTCTCACTTGGGTTTGGGATGTTGATAAAGATATTTGTGACAATGTGATGTTGAAAGGCAGATAAAAATATCCAACAAAAGTAGTTTTAAGACCATATTTGTGATGTTGATAAGGATAGAACTCTTGATCCAAGATTGAACAGTGACAACTTGCAATCCAACTTCAAGAAAACATTATGTGATTGAACTGTATGTCTCTCATTTTTTACCGTCCTCTTTTCTCACACCCTTGAGTATCATAGCTCATCTAAAATTCCTCTTTCACTTTCACTTTTCTTAAGTGAATTCTCTTTGATAAATTCAGTGGCTTATTTGTTGTATGACATGATCTAAATTAATTTTAATTTCCTTAATCCATCTGCCAATTTTTTTTTATTGAGCTTCCTACTTCTAAAATATGATAGTTGTTTCCTGTCTTACGTCCTCATTCTCATATTTACTTTCTTCTCTACTTTTTACCTTCTATCATCAAATATTTTTACCGATTCCCTGTGCTATTCCCCCAAGTGGTTTTTCATCCATGTCAGTCTGCTTCCTTTTCATTGTGTTCACATTTACCTATGCCATGTCCACCTTATGCTTTTTATCCTTTCTATGTATTGCATCTTCTTGATCTTCCAATTGTTTTTTATTTCGTCATTGTGCATTTCTAGTTTGATACCTCTCATGGACAATAATATAAATATTTATTTTTTCACTTGGGTTCAGGGTCATACAAAGAGACTTCTTTACCAGTATTTATCCATCCATGGCTGTGGAGGCAATAGCAAAATTCATAACTGAGATTATAGATTATTCCGAGTTACGATGCCCAAGAAATTTAGATATTAGAAATGGAAAAAAAGTATTGGAAAATTTGTTTCAATACATTTGAGTTACTAATGGCAGGAAGTACATATTTGGAGAGAATATTACACTATTTGCAACTTCTTACGAGTAGAGAAATTTAGGAACATGAAAAGAATTGTTCCAGTGGAAATACAAGGAAAGCTCATGAATATCAACAAGTGCCATTAAGTTTGCCATAATAGTCTGTCAAGATCTTTCAAAACTGAATAAATACGAGAGCATCGTTTATAGTTGTCATTTCATGTGATTATGACATTGTCTTCTTATTTTTGCTAACCATAAGTTGTGCTAATGCTTGCAATAATTGGCATTCCTGTTTGGAGGTATGATAGTGCGTGCCAATGCTTGCAATTCCCTGGCATTCCTGTTTGGGTGTATGATGACTTGTGCTAATGCTTGCAATTAATTGACATTCCTATTTTGTATGATAAGTTTGCAAATAACTACATCACTTCTGTTTCAAAGCAGTGCTCCCTAGTGGGATCTTAGGACAAGTAATTCAATACTTGACTTCTCATATCTGAAAGTTTTGCAACTTTGTAAGTGGATGTTTACATTTGTGGTTGAAACAATGTCCACTCGAATTTTTTAAAGCAGTTTCTTTTATTATAACTAAAAATCTCTGCCATTGTTGAAACAGAGTGTTCTGTTTATCTGTACTTGATGGGCTTGAGTGACCAATAAAATTTACAAGAGCAACATCATTAATTCCATCAGGATTTTATATTTGCCTCCTGGTAATTTATTTGATCACGCTTAGAGCATTTGTTAGCATTGATGAAGTGCCTTTGCTTTAGTAGTTCTGAAGCAGGTTTTCTTTGTTGGTAACTATGATCTTTGTGTGTCAGGAATGTTTATCCAGTGAAATAATAAAATCTCTTACGTACCTTATTCAGACCTACCTTGGTTGAATTTGTAAGAATTTTTGGCATTGTCTTTTGTAAAGGTGGGGCTCATCATGTTGCATAGAAAGGCGCAACTTTTAAAAACAATGAACTAATGCTTTAATTAGCATAATTGATTATTGCCTAAGATCTATATAATGAGAGGAAAAATACATGGTTTTTGCCACAGCCGAATGCTTTCATATCTGACTCATTACACATGCAAACCATGTTGGTTTTTCAGGTACAGCAGATGGAACAGAAGGCCCGGTCAGCAAAACTACAAGAATATTTGTACAGACATTTTGCATCTAGTGGTATTCCAAAAGGCATGCATTGCCTCTCTTTAAGGCTGGCCGATGAATATTCCTCCAATGTGTATGCCCGGAGGCAGTTACCATCTCCTGAATTAGTTCCTCAGCTGACAAATAACTCGTATCATCACTTTGTTATGGCGACTGACAATGTTCTTTCAGCATCTGTGGTAGCCTTGTCAGTTGTGAGGAATTGTGCAGAGCCAGAAAAGATAGTATTTCATGTTATTACAGATAGGAAGACATATGCAGCAATGCATGCATGGTTTGCTTTGCATCCTTTATCTCCTGCAATTGTTGAGGTAAAAGGCGTGCACCAATTCGACTGGTTGACAAAAGACAATGTCCCTGTATTGGAAGCCATGGAAACTCATTTCGAAATAAGAAGATACTACCATGGAGACCATGCAATTGGGGCCAATCTTAATGACTCCCCAAACGTTTTAGCTGCAAAACTGCAAGCACGGAGCCCAAAATATATATCGATAATGAACCACCTTCGAATATATCTTCCAGAGGTAAGCAGACTCTTTAAATTGCTTGATACTATCAGGAGTATCTATTCTGGTTTTCCTTCAATTCACATAAGTTCCGAGTCCTCTTTTTTTCATCTCAAATGTAGTAGCTTTCAAACATGTTGGCTTTTTGTTTCACGTATGGTAGCTGCTGAATGTGGCTTGAATTTTCTTGGTTAATTTAATTGTTGTTTTTCCATTTTATAAATATTCATTGAAATGTGGAGGTGTCACATTACTTTCAAATCAAAATCTCATTTCTTCTTGACATAATGTTGTTGACAGCTTTTCCCAAATCTTCAGAAGGTTGTTTTTCTGGATGATGATGTGGTAGTTCAGCGTGACTTGTCTCCACTGTGGAATATTAATCTTGAAGGCAAGGTGAATGGGGCAGTAGAAACATGTAGGGCTGCTGACCTATGGGTTAGGTCAAAGACTTTCAAAACATATCTCAATTTCTCTCATCCTCATATAGCAATGAACTTTGACCCAGACCAGTGTGCATGGGCATATGGTATGAATATATTTGACTTGCAAGCCTGGAGAAGGACAAACATTAGAGAAATTTATCATCATTGGCTTAAGAAGGTAAGGTAATTGCTGAACCTAATCCTTTGGTCTCAGAAACATCATTCTTGAGTTCTTCCACAAATACAAGAGTCAAATTTGAGAGCTATTAAAAATGCTCATCTTTTATTTTGCAGAATCTGAACTCAAAATTATCACTCTGGCGTTTGGGCACTTTACCGCCTGCATTAATTGCATTTAATGGCCACATCCATCCTATCGATCCATCTTGGCATATGTTGGGATTGGGCTATCAATCCAAAATCAATCAAGACACTCTTAGGAAAGCTGCTGTTATTCACTACAACGGCCAGGCAAAACCATGGCTAGAGATTGCATTTCCCGAGTTAAGATCTTTCTGGACAAAATATGTAGATTACTCTGATGAATTCATTAGAACTTGTAACATAATGGAGTCGTAGTTTAAACACTTCCACTGCATTCAACATATTCATTCTTTTGGAGTTAGGCCAGGCCTGCTATGGGGTTGAAGGTTAACTATGCAGTAATTTTGTCCACCTGCTTGCCAGATAAAGCATATGGATGAAGGCTCAGTATTAGATGGGCCTATCATATCATTGTTTATATGGGACCTATTTTTTGCATTTGGAAAAAGTTCCAAGACACGGCAAGATAAGTTCTTGTTCGAAGATAATTGTAAGCAAAATTTCATTCAAGATTCTATTCATTTGTAACTGTATAATCACGTTCCAATGAAAATTTTTCAAGAGTTTGAATATGTTTTCATCTTTGTAATATAGTGACAGATCTATGTCATCATCTTTGCAATAAAGTAATGATTTCTTTAGTTCACACACAAATTGCATGAGTATGTACTGAAGTGAATTTGAGTCTCTAGCTCTCATAGTTTCAAACAATTTTTTCCAATTCTTTGACAAGAAGTTAGAACAATGCAATTATGTTCTAAGAGGCTTTGCTTTGCACTTATCAGTTAAAAATATAATAGCATGACACATCAAAAGATTAATAAACTTTGGCAACATTAGATTTGAAGCTCTCTTGAAAGGCTTGTTGCCAGTAAAAACATGACAAATAGGAACACCTACATATGGATATCCAGGCAATATTTGTGGCCCCTTAAGCAACCAGGAGATGAGGTCTAAGCACAGGTTCAATTATTGAGCATACAGGCATCAAAATGTTTTCGGGGAGGAGCATGAGTTGATGATGCAGCCATTTACACATTTATCATTTCTGGTTTCTTCCGTTAATAGAAGAATAACCAATCTTTAAACAAAAAGTCATTTGTTTTAGGAAGTGGAAGACTACAGATACGCTGCATGATCTCTTACAGTGTCTGCAGCACAATATGTGTTCGGACTTTCGAGTATAAGAATAAAGGAAATAAATGCAGAAGTAAAGACGATTATAAATTGGGGTTTAATACGATTATTTAAACTTTATTTGTAGATGGCGCAACCAGCATAGGAAGGAAGGTAAGTCTCACCCTAAAAAATCATTCTTGTACTTGGGATGGAGCGCTTTAATTACATATTCTCGGGCCCCTCTTTAATGATATTGAAGTTTTGTTAACTTCCATGAGTTGGACCAGAGTTGCTGTCCATTGAAGAAAAAGAAAAGATGTTACGGTGGTCAGATTATTCCCAACGCATGTTACAGGGATTCGCAAAGTTTGAAGTAAGAACTTTTGGCAGCAAACATAGTTATTATGGATAATGTTCACCATTGTAGTTGATGCTGAGGATTAGACCATATTAAACCTCACCTTCATTTTGGTATTTTTAGCAGGAAATTGTGGAAAAACATGTAGCTGGCTGAATAATTGTCTTGAATTTTTTTGGGAAGGCAAGCTCAGTTGGGAATCTATGTTTATGATTTTGAATGGAGCATAGGCCAAAACTGAACATACGCAAGAAACTCAGCATCCATTTGACCGTTCTGGTGTAAGTAGGATTGAGTTCATAATACACCATTAATTATAATTCATTGAATTGTGTTGTAAGGTAACGAGTTCTTAACTTAATTATGGTGCATATGAATCAGATTTTCATGGATTGTCTTGACTATCAGTTTCCATCTCAAGTTGTCAAAATGTTCCAAGTTGAGAAGCAACCCTCATATGTGTTGAAAGTTCTGGGTGCTTCCTTTAAACAGGCTGACTGTAAGAGTTAGACTGCCAGAAGGTGTGATCTGCGCTGAAATACTGACAAACCAACCAGCAGAATGGAGCGTCTAATTTTCACAGGTATGGCTCCGTAAATACCAGTAACACTTGAGAGTTCTGAATAAGAGATTCAAATCAATAAGAGATTAAAAAATTGAACAGATCTCATACAAAATTTTGTGAGGTATTTTGAAGTTCATCACAAAATAATTACTTAGATTATTCTCTTCGACAATGAGACTGAGATGAAATGTGAATCAGGTAACACTGATGTAACAAGACAAGGTGAAAAAGAATCAAGCCTAAATGGATGGATACCTATGGGGAATATGCAGAATGGTTTTACAAGTCCTTATCTTTCTGCAAGGCTTACGTAATGATGAATATGATGGAGTTCATTTGGAAATTTGTGATAGCAGTACATGTTGATGCTAACTTTGAACTAGCAGAGTATTTGAGGGTTGACAACCAAACCGATTTGTTTGAGGAGGAGAAGCTACGCAAAATAAGATTTTTTAAAATCAAGATTTATAATAAAGAATTCATTATAAAAAAACGTCTAAAAGACAATCTTCATAAAAAGAGGACGTGTTAGCTTGGGAACAACTTTGTTACCACTCTTAGTCTGAAATTTATTACACACTTTACATTCATTTATTCAATTGCAAAGTGAAGAAAATGAAAGAAATAGCATCATCTCAATTATCATGGAAGGAAACATATCGTACTGAAAAATTCTTAGAATTACAATTTTCAACATTTGCTAAGCTGTCGAATGTGATGCCAAACTTTTCTTTTTTCAGTAAACTTACAGAGCAATGATGGGCTTTTAGCTGTCAATGTCGGAGCAACATCAGAGCCATCATGTTCACCAAAGTCAATAAACCCCATAAAGTTTTGAAAATCAGATGTAACCAAATGGTGTAAGCGATATATATAATAACATGATTGGTTTACAATACCGATGGATGTCAAGCACGGTAAATGTAAAAATTAAATTTAGGATCAGTAATAAAGTCGATCCGGATGGTGTATAGTCGGTAGTTGCAATGAATGAGAAATTAGTGTTGCATCTTTAACTTTTGAGCTGAGCTGTCACCCAAAATTCTTTGCTAACACAGCTGGACATTGATGGTACACGTTGTCATGTTCCTCGAGAATAATACGCTTTTTCAGTAAGGTTCCGACTGAAAAGGTTTGAAAAAAAAAGCAAAATACGCATTGAAAACGACGCTCCTACCCTACCCTACCCTAATAATAAAAGGATGAAAAAATACGCGTTGTTTAGGACGACGATATTCGATGGGCAATTGCCCTGCCCCTGCCCCTCCCATAAATTTGATCATTCCAAATTTATTGTGGATAAGTCTATGGTATAGCTCTAAAATTGAATGTGTTAAAATGAATATAAAATATTATAAATTTAAGATTTGAATAGGAAAATGAATTGGATTTAAATCGTATTTTTAAAATAATTTATATATAATTTAATTTGATATTATGTTATCAGTCATTACTAAATTTGATATTTTTAAAAAATTAATTAATATTATTTTGGTAGGGCAAAGTTTATAAAATAGATGTTAAGTGAAAGATAAAAATATTAATAATTTTACTATAGATTAGTCGTATATCATTTTACATATGCAATTAATTGGAGATAACATATCTATTTTATAATAAATCATTGTAAAAACAAAATTATATTATATTATAGAATACACACTTTAAAATGATATAAGAATCAAATATAACCATCGTATTATTATTATTATTATTAGTCCATAGACTATTTACTTAATTTTGTGGACTTCATTAAAATCTTGACACGGAACTCATATTAATGAATGCTCGGGTTTAGTTGTTTTGGTAGGTTGTCTTGTGGGTTATTAGGTCTGTACTAGGCGAGAAATGAATGGAGGTTGATCTTGTATATATATCAATTCATTTTGTAAATATTTCACGTAAAATCACTTAGGTTGACCATAGGGATACATTTCATTTACAAATTTGATAATTTTAAGGCACTGGTCACTTAGTTTAACACATGACACTAGCGTCAATGTAGGCATTTCGCTGAGACGCAAGTGTCTAGAAAGTTAAAAAATAGGTACAAGTCCACAACTTACAAAGGATGATAATAAGTAGTGTTATAGCATTTTGAGCATTACAAAAGGCTTAGTCATCAAAATAACACAAGGTTGAACAAAGAGATAGCAATGGATATAAGAGATAGTGGATGCAAGCTTTTTAACAACAGGAAAGTCTTAACGCTGAAGGGTGTAGCCATGAGAAGTACTTACCAAGTATACAAGACTTAGGTGCTATATAATTCAGATTAAGTGTCTACACTTACCCCTGCTTTAATTTAGTAATGAAATTTATAGTTTAAAGGAAAATGAATACGTACATGGGTTTGTATAACACACATTGTCTTTGCATGAGTCCCACTTGAGTGCTTTGCTAGTGACTAACTTGCAAATAAAAGCATGTTACAATATATAATCAATGCATATAATATGAAATTGAAAGAATTTGAAATGCTTGAAAGCAAAGAGAATAAAGTTAGCAGTACACTTGTGTATCGATGCAACCATCTTGTATTTTGGATTTGAAGAGATGCTTTATTGTGAAGCTTTGGCATTGAGATTAGGACAATAGTAAAATATGAAGCTTTGGCATTGAGATTAGGACAATAGTAAAATATGCAAGTGCAAATATATATAAAGATTGGAGGGCAACCTTGGAGAAAATGTGAGTTACCACCTATCAGTTGAGATTACCCAATCATTATTATAACCTGGTGAACATGAGTGATCCAAGTTAACTCACACTATAAATTTGGTGCGGGTGGATGATTTAATCATTCCATCTTAAAAAAATGGTAATATTGAGTGTTGTAATCACCTTAGCCTTACCAAAAAGTGAACCAACTACTACAATAGATTGTTTCAATAAGAATCCATAAAAGTCCATCATGGGGTAAGCTAAAGTCCGTAGAAGTTGTATGCACCTAAATCCGCTTGCTTCATTTGATTTTGTTAATATTACTATTAGTCGACACTAATTCATTTATCTAATTTATTTTAATTAATCTTGTCCTAATATCCCTCTTTTCTAATCATTTATCTAATACCCCCTTCTATTATTTCATCGTCTACTAACCTTATTCTATCCCACCAATCAATTAATCTATCTTAAATCCCTATTATCCCATCCTAATCTTATTTACCTATTATTTGAGAATTTCAAATTCTCAATGACCCACCTACCCACCTACTAAGCCTATCCCTAGGCTCTCCTACACCCCTAGTCCTTAATCACCCACCTAATCCCTATCTAATCCCCTTCTAAACTTAATTAACACTAAGAGGATTCTAGAATTCTTCGAATTATAGAATCTTCCCTATTCTCACCCCTCCTCTCTAGAAGCCTCCAAATCTAGAGGCTTCCAAGAAATTTTAAATTCTTTGGATATTCCTCAACCCTAGATCTCCTTCAACCAACTTTGAATCTCCACCATTGATCTGGTTGGGTGAATATTTTGTCAACCAGCTAACTGGTGGGCAAAATAGGTTTCTTCAACCACTACATAGGGAGATTGGTCGTCCAAAGTTACAGGTTTACCACATCCAAAGGGGACAAATCTCTCTTCTCATCAAGGGGAGGTTCCCTATAAATATGCAGGAGCTATATACTATATATATGTAGAAAATAACACTCAGGGGTAGGATACACCATTTATCTCTCTTCTTTCAGAGATGATGGTCACAAAAAAAGGAGAAAATCCTAGTGAAAACACTAAAGGCACTTCTCTTCTTTCAGAAGTGTTCTTGTAGGAAACAACAGGGGTTTCTTTCAGGTAGTGAAAGTAACTGGTGACAAAGAGTGCAGTAACCAACAGGATGAAACAAAATACAAAGTTTCTATCTCAACTGCCCAAAGAGTATAACACAAAGGATAATGGGGGCACAAAGTCGTCCCAGAATCTTCAACACAAAAAGAAATAAAAAACACACGTTGAAAACAATTGTGAAAGCACAAAGTCTTCTCACAGTTGTTTTAAGGACACCTCCCTTTTTACCTTCACTAATTCTGCTTGTCAAGTTAAATAAATAAGAATGCTTCTAGGAAATAGACATAAGAACAATTTCTTAAAGTAGCACAAGCCAAAACAGTACAAAGTCTGCAAACAACTTGCTTTCTCATTCAGATAAAATGAAATGAAATTACAATCTGAGCTCAAAGTCTCAGTCTTCTTTCAAAATGGGCAGAGTTTCGCTCATGTAAAAAATGAAAAGTCTCATTTACAAATGAGAGATTACAATCTTATAGCAACTATGCAAGGATTGACGTTTTTTTTCATGGGACATCCCACGCTGCAGTCAACGTCTTCAATGCGCCTTCAGTTCTGTCTGGAGAGACCATGCTGAGAACAGTGCGCTGCCATAACTATGGCGTGTCCCTTCATCTAATATGTTTCTTCCTTGGTATGGACCATCTGCTCCTTTTCCAATTTGTTTTTACTTCATGGAAGAAAAACAGGGCACGTCCTTGGTTTGGTGCGCTCAAAAGTCTACTCGATCCACTGTTCCACCTACTGGAAATAACTCTTTTGAAGATATTTCTAGTCCTTTGCATCGATCTTCTCTTCCCTGCAGCGATTTGAGCCTTCGGGCTCTCTTTTCAGTTGATCGCTTGATTCATGTTGAACCTTGAACCCGTTGAACCACTGAAAGTTCATCGGTTCATTGGTTCATTATATCTCTTTTGTTCTATCGCTTCTTGGTTCAATCGCTTCTTCGCTACTTGGTTGAACCATCTTTTGAACTAGTTGTTTGCTGCTTCTCTCTTGACTGAGGCCGCCTTTGAACTTTTGAACCTATGAACCATTGAACTTTGAACTCTTTCGGTTCAAAGTTCAATCGGTTCATTGGTTCATTCTGTGTCTCGCTCAATCATTGCTTTATCTTTCTAAGCTCTGGTTGAACATTTGAACCTTGAACCAGTTGAACCATTCGATTCAACGGTTCAATGGTTCAATCGGTTCATTCAATTCATCCTCTGAAGTCCTTTTTGTCCAAGTCTTTGAAGATTCCTTTCTGCATCTTTGTTCAACCTTTGGAACGTCCTGAAGGGAAGGTGTCCCTTCGGGTCCTTGGAAAAGGTCCTTTTTCTGACGTCAAGTGTTCTTTGCAAGGGTATCTACCCTTCGGGATTTTTTGGGCGGACTTCAGGTTTCAACTTTTCCGGCGGGTTCTTGTTTCTTTGGCGGGCTTTTGGCTTTCGGGCTTTTTCCGTCGGGCTTTTCCTTCGGAAAAAAACTCTGAAAAAAAGCTTCTTTTCCTTAGCCGTTTGTTCCTTTCAATTTCTTCGGGCTTTCTTCCCGAGTGAATTCCTTCGGCCTTCTTCACTTAATCATTTCCATCGGACAAAAAGTTTGAAAGAATTGTTCCTTTTGGGCCTTTGAACAAATCCAAAGGAATTCTGTGTTTTCTTTGACCTTCGAACCAATGTTGCCTGCCCTCCGCAAGGTCACTTGCCTTTTTCACTTTGGGGCAGCCCCTTGAACCTGTCGATTGAACCAACTTTGGTTCAACGGTTCAATGGTTCAATCGGCTCATTCTTCGTTATTTGGCTAAGTCTTTTTGATTTTTTGCACCAAGCGCGTTGAACTCATTGAACCTTTGAACCAAAGTGGTTCAAAGTTCAATGGTTCAAGCCTTTGTTCTTTATCATTTGCTGATTGAACTCTTTTGATTGAACCAAGGCGCTGAACCAATCTTGGAAACGACTAAGTGTTAGAAACTTGTTCTTTTGACTGAACTCCCCTGTAGAAGCTTTTTAAGCTGTTGAACTTGTGAATTCCTTTACAAAAAAAGCTTAAAAATGAGGAATTTGAAATCTCAGAACAAATTTTGAGAAGGGAAGAGAGAAATTTTGGTCTGTGCAAGGCCAAAATAGTCCATAGGTTGTCCCAAAAATGAGTGACATTTTTTGGGGACAATAGCTGGCTCTAGTTGGGGAACTTCCTTTAGTTGAAAACTTGAAACACAGCTGAGGGGAGTAAAAACCAGAATCTCTAGTGCCTTGAAGTGTGCCATTGGGCTACGGAGTTGTGCTACCCAAAAAAAAAGGCGCCAAAAACGAAAATGAAAAGCACAAAATAAAACTAAAGACTATATAGATATACATATGTACAGGAAAAATTATTTGATACTTCAAGAATTGAAGTACTTCAAACGCTGCTCCTTGTGAGGCAAAGAAAAGCGGATGCCATCCTGATAAACCAACAAGAAACTATTTTGTCCCCAGAAATGGTGACGGGCGAATGGAGCTCTCCACCAGGAAACTAATTTTCTGCGTTTTCTTCTTTGGTTTTTCTTCTTTTTGCCCCATGGAAGGACGTGGTCTTCAAACTGAAAACCATAACTCCTTGCTCTCTTAGTGAAGGGCTCTTTTTGTTGATTTTGGAGTACAACAGTATAGTCCACCACCATAGTTTGATGTTTTGCTGGTTCAGTCCAGCACATATTTTGATTGTTAGCATTAGACCCCTAACAAACCATCAGCTCAGCATCCCCTTTGGTGTGAAGGAGTTCGATCTCTTCATCCTGAGCAGTCTTCAATCTGAGCAATAGAGATCTGCATCCAGCGTGAGTGGAAGAATTGCTGTGATCAGATTTCAGGATCCAAGCATCATCAAAAGCTGATCTTTTAATAGATTTTCTCTTCATCAGAGATAGAAGATCCTTCTTGATTTGTACTGTGCCCTACCAATTCTTCTAATGCCTGATTTGGATCAAATCCTAGATTGCCAGCCACGAGACTTTGATCAGCTGAGACATGAGCATCCTTTGTGGTCAAAGAGTAATTACCCCTGCTTGAAGACTCAAACAAAATTTGAGCAGCAGGGGCTGACATTTGGGTGACCACAATCTTTGCCTCAGACATGTCCACACCTAGCTCTTCGCCAATGTTTAACTGCTTAGAATTGGCTTGCAGAGATTCAAACTCAGTCATTTGAATTTTAGATTTCTTGACATGATCAATCATGTCAAATGACTGAGATGGACTTGGAAGAGAGGATGGGAGTTCATCCTTTTAGTTTTTGGGAGGGGGAACACTGATTTACAAAGTCGAAGTAGAAGGTGCAGAGATGTTTGATGTACTAACCTTCTTGGCAATCACTAGGTCCTTTGACTGAAAAGGCAGAGTGGTTTCCTGCTTAGCAATTAGAATTGCAGGCTGAGTTCATTCCTCTGTTCTTTCTTTATTAGCTCGTTGGGCTGACTGATTTTTGGATCAGGTGAATACTGGGTATGATTCTTCATCTGCTTCACCTTCACTTTTGGGTTCATCCTGGTAATTCAAGAAACCAATGTGGGAGTCGCCAGCTGATTCTTCTTGATCCTCCGTGAAGAGATCAATGTCATTTTCTTGTTCAAAATCAGGTTGGAAAGAGAAAGCATGTTCTGTTTCTAAATATCCAATTGCTGAGTTGGTGGGAGGCGCTTCAAGGGCAAGGTTTCTCTGTGGGGGTGGAAGACGATTTGACTACCCTTGATTCCTGAAGGCATTGCCTTGATATGGCTGATTCTGAAATGCCCTCCTTGGCATATCCCGATTAGGAGGAGCAAACATACATTAAGCCATTTGCTTTTTCAAGGCTAGCAGTTCATTTGCCAGCTTTTATACCATCTGATCTATAGTGCCTGTAGATGGATACTCAAAAGATGAAAAGGATTTACCTCTGTTAGGATCTCTCCTTATCTTTTTTACCAAGATAAGGTCATCTTCTAGCTCAATAGCCAAGTCCTGAGCAACAACAAAGTCTATGTGTTTAGCCTATCTCAGCAAGAAACTCACTTCAGGCAACTATGAGTTGATGAAAAAACACTTGAAATTCTGAGGTGTCGATTGGGCGATCATGGGAATCCTGTGCCTCAGCTTGTCGACTCTGGCAATAAAATCCCTCATAGGCTCATGGGGCTTGTTCTTCATCTGTGTGAGCTGGGCTAGCAAGGCATGTGCATCCTCTGCAGGCTTGAACCTTGCTTCAAACTTGGCTTTTAGGGTGTTCCAGTTTGTCATTGATTGAGCTTGCAGATGGTAGAACTATTTTACGGCAGCATCTTGTAGGGTCTCCACAAAAAGCCTGACTGCCATGTCTTCAAATTCCACCCCTATCACACCACAGGCTATACTGAAGGTTGCAATGTATTCATCAAGGTGAACTATCCCATCACCAAAGAATTTAGAGAAATTCTTTCTTGAACTACGTAGGAGTTCATGCAGAGGTGGAGTCAAGTTGAATGGGCCAAAAGAGTTACCCCATGGGCCTCAAACTGCCATGATTTAATTATGACAAATAGGGATAACAAATTTGGGTGGAGTGGCCAAATTGCAGAACAAAAAATAGAAAAGAACTAGCTCTGCTTCAGCTTGAGGCTTCAAACTGTGCACTCTTTTCTAGTAGCTCTGATTTTGCAGACCAGATAAAATAACGGAGGTGGAGGAAAATGGTAAGGCTATAAATGGATAATGGGTAAGACACGGATTGAAGTCGCCAGAGTCTATATAATGGATAAGGGAATTAACTGCTTCAATCTGAAACTTGAGGCTTCAGACTGCACGTTCATCCCTAGCAGAGTCACCAAAAATTGTTGGATGAATATTTTGTCAACCAGCTAACTGGTGGGCAAAATAGGTCTCTTCAACCATAGCATAGGGAAATTGGTCATCCAAAGTTGCAGGTTTACCACATCCAAATGGGATAAATCTCCCCTCTCATCAAGGGGAGGTTCCCTATAAATATGCATGAGCTATATACTATATATATATATATATATATATATATATATATATATATATATATGCAAAAAATAACACTCAGGGGTAGGATACATCATCCATCTCTCTTCTTTCAGAGATGATGCTCACAGACAAAGGAGAAAATTTTGATGGAAACACTAAAGGCACTTCTCTTCTTTCAGAAGTGTTCTTGTAGGAAACAACAAGTATTTTTTTTAGGTAGTGAAAGTAACTGTTGACAAAGCGCAGTAACCAGCAGGATGAAACAGAACACAAAGTTTCCACCTCAACTGCCCAAAGAGTATAACACAAAGGATAATGGGGGCACAAAGTTGTCCCAAAATCCTCAACACAGAAAGAAAGGAAAAACACACGCTGAAAACAATTGTGAGAGCACAAAGTCTTCTCATAGTTGTTTTCAGGACACCTCCCTTTTTACCTTCACTAATTCTGCTTGTCAAGTTAAATAAATAAGAATGCTTCTAGGAAACAAACATAAAAACAATTTTCTAAAGTAGCACAAGCCAAAACAGCACAAAGTCTGCAAACAACTTGCTTTCTCATTCAGATAAAATGAAATAAAATTACAATCTGAGCTCAAAGTCTCAGTCTTCTTTCAAAATGGGTAGAGTTTTGCTCATGTAAAAAATGAAAAGTCTTCTTTACAAATGAGAGATATTACAATTTTATAGCAACTACGCAAGGATTGACGTTTTTTTCCATGGGACGGCCCACGCCACAGTCAATGTCTTCAATGCGCCTTCAGTCCTGTCTGGAGAGACCATGCTGAGAACAATGCGCTACCATAACTATGGCATGTCCCTTCATCTAATATGTTTCTTCCTTGATATGGACCGTTTGGTCCTTTTCCAATTTGTCTTTACTTCATGGAAAAAAAAAAGCCGCGTCCTTGGTTTGGTGCGCTCAGAAGTCTACTCGATCCACTGTTCCACCTACTGGAAATAACTCTTTCAAAGATATTTCTGGTCCTTTGCATCGATCTTCTCTTCCCTGCAACAATTTGAGCCTTCGGGCTTTCTTTTCAGTTGATCGCTTGATTCATGTTGAACCTTGAACCCGTTGAACCACTGAAAGTTCATCGGTTCATTGGTTTATTCTGTCTCTTTTGTTCTATCGCTTCTTGGTTCAATAACTTCTTCGCTCTTTGGTTGAACCATCCGTTGAACCACTTGTTTGCTGCTTCTCTCTTGACTGAGGCCGCCTTTGAACTTTTGAACCTATGAACCATTGAACTTTGAACTCAATCGGTTCAAAGTTCATTCGGTTCATTGGTTCATTTTGTGTTTCGCTCAATCATTGCTTTATCTTTCTAAGCTCTAGTTGAACCTTTGAACCTTGAACCAGTTGAACCATTTGGTTCAATGGTTCAATCGGTTCATTCAGTTCATCATCTGAAGTCCTTTTTGTCCAAGTCTTTGAAGATTCCTTTCTGCATCTTTGTTCAACCTTTGGAACGTCCTGAAGGGAAGGTGTCCCTTTGGGTCCTTGGAAAAGGTCCTTTTTTTGACGTCAAGTGTTCTCTGCAAGGGTATCTACCCTTCGGGATTTTTTGGGCAGACTTCAGGCTTCAACTTTCCCGACGGGTTCTTGCTTCTTTGGCAGGCTTTTGGCTCTCGGGCTTTTTCTGTCGGGCTTTTCCTTTAGAAAAAAAGTCTGAAAGAAAGCTTCTTTTCCTTAGCCGTTTGTTCCTTTCAATTTCTTCGGGCTTTCTTCCCGAGTGAATTCCTTCGGCCTTCTTCACTTAATCATTTCCATTGGACAAAAAGTTTGAAAGAATTGTTCCTTTTGGGCCTTTGAACAAATCCGAAGGAATTCTGTGTTTTCTTTGACCTTCGAACCAATGTTGCATGCCCTCCGCAAGGGCACTTGCCTTTTTCGCTTTGGGGCAACCCCTTGAACCTGTCGATTGAACCAACCGATTGAACCAACTTTGGTTCAACGGTTCAATGGTTCAATCGACTCATTCTTCGTTATTTGGATAAGTCTTTTTGATCTTTTGCACCAAGCGCGTTGAACCCAATGAACTTTTGAACCAAAGTGGTTCAAAGTTCAATGGTTCAAGCCTTTGTTCTTTATCATTTGCCGATTGAACTCTTTTGATTGAACCAAGGTGCCGAACCAATCTTGGAAATGACTAAGTGTTAGAAACTTGTTCTTTTGACTGAACTCGCCTGCAAAAGCTTTTTAACCTGTTGAACCTGTGAATCCCTTTACGGAAAAAGCTTAAAAATGAGGAATTTGAAAGCTCATAAAAAATTTTGAAAAGGGAAGAGAGAAATTTTGGTCTGTGCAAGGCCAAAATAGTTCGTATGTTGTCCCAAAAATGAGTGACATTTTTCGGGGACAACAGATCTCTCCCTTCAAAATCTATTTAAACAACTCTTCATAAAAATGCATCAATCAATCAAATGCATAACATCTCCATGTCAAATCATTGAATCAATCCAATCCTTCATCAAATATCCTTAAATCATGCCATCATAATGTTCAAAATCGAAGTCAAGGTAATCAATCCAATCTTCTTATTTTCATGTTCCGTTTAATCATGGTTTGGAGCATTTAGCTTTAGGATTTTAATATTGTTTTGAATGGTTTATTCATTTATGTTCATTGAATTCTAATGATTCTAGACTTAGTGGTTTGAAGTTTGAGTGATTAAATTAGATTGTTTAATCCATAGAGCTCAAATTTTAATCCACATTTTGGCAACTATGGTGGGAGCTTGCTTCCAATTTAATCATTAAATTTGTTGCAAGTGTTTTTAGAAGTTTGTAGGGTCAATCGGTGAAAGAAAAATCTTGGATTTTTGAAATTTTCCGTGCACAAGTGGATTCTACAACATTGTACTAGTATTCGTGACCTTGTAGTCACAGTTTTGTCTTTGTAAGTCACAATTTTGTACTAACCATTCAACTTAGCCGCTAATCGTCTCCTCTAACTGTGCAGTATTTTGCCTTTCGATAATACCGCTAATCATGAATTATGACTTTGTCATTAGAGTCACATTTTTGTCTAACAAGTAGAGATTTCACGTAAGACATTAGCGGTCTGTTTCTAGGTTCTTTGCAAAATCATGACTTCATAAATCAAAATTTTATCTTATAAGTAGCGGTTTTTCACTATTGAGTTATAATCTTGTCATTTTTGATAAAATACTAATAGTTTTCCATTGTCTTAAAATTTGCAGGTTTCACCCTGACTTTTTTCTATTCTATAGGGACTCATTATCATATAGTCAGGCATATAACCCCCTTTTTGTCTTTACATTTTCCTCCAAACAATTTTTTATTTTGCTAACCACTTGCTATAATCAAATTTTATTCTTGTGTGGCTTATCTGTGTGGTTTTGTAGGGTCATCAAAAGAGGAAAATTAGGGAGGGCAATCCAAAAGACTAGACAAACACAACCCCTTAACCTCTCCCATCTGTCAAGAAAACTATAGATCATGTAAATTTGAGAATCACAACATGGTCCTGTGCATTAGCAGTTTTGTTTCAAAATTAGCGATTTTGTCTTTTGTTAATTTATGGTCATTGCAACTTTAATTCTGTGTGTTGTCTATAATCTTTTAGGACTGTAAGGAAATCATAGGATAAATATCTAACTGAAAACAACTTTTGGTAATTGGATTTTTTCTTTTGTTAATTTATGGTCATTGCAACTTTAATTCTGTGTGCTGTCTATAATCTTTTAAGACTGTAAGGAAATCATAGGATAAAGATCTAACTAAAAACAACTTTTAGCAATAAGATTAATCATGATCCTTGTCCATTTTGATAGTACATCTAACCACTTGTAAAATTTTGATATATCCTAAATCAGTCTTTGATCTGCCATAATCACCTGTAAATAAGTATCCTTGGATCATTCCTGTATAGGCCTCTATCTATGCCAAATATCTAAATCTGGAGGTTTTGTAGTTTATAACAAAACCACAACTTTCATTTTATAGCTAATAGCAATTTTGTCAATTTCTGTTGTGTTTTTGTCTAAACTATTGCGATTTTACAAGGTGATTGTCGTGATTAACTAACCACTTCAAAATTATAACTCGCAATCTACGATTTTGCCTTAGAGTTGCAGTTTTACACTTTCTATTTGCGTTTTTGCATTGTGTAATTACAATTTTGCACTGATTTTTGCCTTTGATTTGGTCTTTTTTGAGTGCATTTTTGAGTCATTTTTGATGAATTTTGAGTCATTTCAGGTCTCCCACAAGATCCAAAGATGTTGCCCTAGACCTCGTAAGGGGATCTACCCCTTAACCCTGCAAGGGGCGTTTGCCCCTTGACCATGTTGGGGGATACCGCCGCCTAACCCTTGCATCGTGGCCCGCTCACCCCAAATAAATTATAGAGCCAAATCATGATTTTTTTAATGGTTTTCCTTAAGGCCTAATATTTTGTTTCTTGCAATGGTAAGTCTAGAGGTTATTTTATCTTGCTAATGTCATCTTTTGTAGGTCAAATTTTAGTCTAATGTTGTTTTCTTACAAATTACCCCTCAAGATTGATTCTCAAAACTACTAATCCTTGTCTTGCAGGTTACCTTTTTTGAGTGCCACTTAAACTACTAACCATGTGCTTATAGGCCACCCATCAAAGAATCCTTTTAGCACTTTAAAAAATCAATTTTGACTCATTTTAATCATTTTGTTATCTATATATCTCTTTAGTCATTTTGTCTTATATATCCATTAACTATCTCTTGCTTCTTATATATACATCACATCTTAATCTTAAATTGGTTAATTAATCTTTTTGGTCTGTTTGTTTATCTCTTGGGGCTACGATTGGTATATACTCTCCTCCTTGCATCGTTGCAATGATTCTTGGAGGATTAAAAACCACCTATAAACTCCATTTCCTTTTTATTTTTGTAGGGGGCTAGTGACTATGGATTTCACCACCATGCACTAATTTAAACTCCGCTTTCTGACGGAGTCTAAAAATCAGGAAAGCTATTGTTTGGTGCCAAAATGGAATTCCCCATAAAGGGTTCCATGGAGTGAGGGGAAGTTAAGCTCCAAGATACAAGGTGGTTAGATAACATTCTAGATGGACTTAGGCCATACTGTACCTTCATGTATATAAGGGATGCACCTAGAAAACCTTGTGAAAACCTAGCATAAGATCCTTTAGTCATAACAAGGGCCTCATTGCCTAAGTCAGTATCAGCTCCTAAGTAGCCATCGTGTGCAAACAGGGATGAGAGGGTTTAGTTGATTCTAAAACGGGTCACCAGCCTACAACCTCACTCACAAAGCTGTTTGATGGTATGAGCGTTACTAATCATAGGTTTTGTGGTTCACCCTTGAGTTTACTAATCATAGGTTTTGTGGTTTGTTTGCTTTGTTTGTGTCATGCCAAACCCATGTTTTTGAGTCGAGTCAGCTTTATACCCCAAACTTATACACTTATCTAGGTCTTTACACAACCCATCTTATATATCCTTGTATTATCTTGTACATCCTTACCCTCTTGTATATCCTTTCATCTTGTACCTCCTTGTCATCATCCTAGTATACCCTTTTTATTGGCCTATCCCAATTCCCATCTTGTCTTACTCCCTCCTAGTCAAAATATAGCCGCTCATCATCATCATCATCATCATGTCTATATTATCTTTGTATATCCATTTTGTCTTTATCCCATCCTAATCTAATCATCCCCATCTTATCCTATCTCATCATTGATCATAACCCACCATCCCCTCCCTATTTCATCATTGCCTTTATATATCTTTATCCCATCACCACCTTGTCTTCAACCTGTCCTAGTCTAGTCATATCCACCATTGATCATCACCCCATCACTTGCATATCCTAATCATCATATTGTATATCCTTGTTTTATCTTCTTGTACATAATTATCCTTTTGTACATCCTTTTACATCTCTCATATTATCTCCTATCATCCACATCATCTTAATCATCCTTCTAGTCACACCTTGATATCACTCATCATTAGTCATACCCCTACCTATCCTAATCATATCTTGTCTCACCATCCACATCCTATCCTAAGTCCATACCCCATCAATTGTATTGACCTTGCCTTCATCACCCATCTAGCCTAAACTCATCCTACCCTATCCTAGTTGGCTCTTTCAGTGATATACAGGTCCGATCTATCCCATCTCATTTACATTACTGAATCAACTTTATCATCACCTATCAGTTATACTTGTTCTTGTCACATTATCCCATCATCTTCATCACATAGTTTTACCTATCCTATCTTGAGAAAATTAATCTAAGACTTGAGCTAATCTTCTTGTTATCCTTTCATATCATCCTAATCCATTAATCATTCATCACTTGGTTAGATCTCATACCTGGTTGATATTCTGCTAGCATCTTATCACTTTGACCGTTTCAATCTAGCAACCCATCAATCATCAATCTAATCTAGTCTAATCATCTTACCTATTCATAAGTAGCACCCATAATATTATCCTCTTGCTAGTTAGAATCTAGGCACCCATCAAATTACCAATCCTTTTGCTAGCTTGAAAACTAGGCATTGTTGATAAGTCGTTAGCACCTATTGCACTAGCGGTTCGAAGTCTGATCTTAGTCTTTAATTCATCCATATCATATTAGCTCTATCGTTCGAGCCTAATTTTTTCAAGAAACCATCTCTAATCCTTGGTCTACCTTCTCATCATCAATCTTTTATCATCGTAATCCATCCATCTTTTATCATCCATCCCCATAGATTTGGACCCAATTATTATAGACCAATACATCCTAGCCAACAAAGATGAAGTCCTTTTATGAGAACTAGAAGTAGGTGCTTGCCTACCTTTTTACCTAGCTCCCATTCATCCCAAACCACCATCCCACATCCTTCCCCATCCACAACCCCCCATCTCATCAAAATCAATCCTAACATTCCTTGATGCAGTCACCTTAATCAATCAATACATCACAAAGAATAAAGATGAATTCCTCTTATGGCTATGGAAGATGGGTGATCATTTTCCCAATGATTTTGATCCCATAAGCCTAAAGTCACCTCCCAAACCAGTCCACCATCAACCCTTATCCCATTCCCCTCCACCATCTACTAGCCCTATTCAAACCCTCTTAGCCCCAATTCGTACTTGTCCACATCCAAATCCCCTATTTACTAATTATAATCCATCACCAATCCCTCCTCCTTTATCACCCCTCACCATAAAGCTAGACCCCTCTCTCATCGACCAATATATTGCTGCCAATAAGGATGAGATCCTCTTAAATTCCTTAAATTGGGTGTCCCACTTATCGAGGGTGTTGACCCCCTTCAACTCATTTCACCTCCAACACAAACCCCTTCATCCATTAGTCCTAGCCAACCATTTACCCCTTTCTCTACTAGTAAAGGGAATCCAATCTTGGCCACCCAACCATCCACCCAGTCATGTCAAACACCATTTGATCTAAAGTCCAATACTTCCACATATAAGAGTGAAGTGGGTCCTTATACTTCCCTTCCTATATCCTTGGAAGCCCTTTTTAAGTAACTATTCACTGCCAACATGATGGTCTATCCCCCCACCTGACATCTTGATCCTACTAAGCCTAAGCCCTCCTGGTATAAAGAAAACTAATACTATATATATCATTGAACTTGGGGGCATTCCATTAAATGATGTCAATTTTTTTGAGATTATGTCTAAGACCTCATTAATCTTGGTGACATAGTAATTCAAGATGAATCAGATGAATCCCTAGGTGAACAAAAAGAGGAATGCCAAGATTCTATTCCTGACCATGATCAGGCCGTTCCCCATCTAAGCCAAGGTCAAGACATCACATCCCCCTCCCATGATCCCTCCATCTTCGATACATCCTCCATCAAACATCAGTCCATTTCCAATACACTCAATCCACCTATTTCCCATAATCCCTTTCATGGACTTATCTTTGCTCAACCCATCATTCATCCATCATTTCCCTCTCACCCATCATATCAAACACCCCATGTTGAGATGCCAATTGTGGACAATCATCTTTCTACACGAAGCATTACATCTTGTACATTAGAGTTAATAACAAAAGTTCTATCTACATCAGGATTATGTGTCATACCAATATCTGAATCAGATTCCTCAAAAACATCATTCCTCATCGATATTACATTAGATACTGGTAATGACTATATTATTGAGGATACCTCTGATCCAGACACCTCCAATCCATCACCAAACATACCTTTGGATGCCTATTAGGATGATGAATTCATAACCAAGTTCTTGAGAACTTTATCTATTGAAGATTTTTTTGAGTGGATCTAATCCTACCAGGGTTGCACATACTACAACTAGTCTTAACGATCCTTTTGTGATTCTTGAGGACAGTTTATCCTACATTGAGGCTAGGGCTCCTAATGACCTTTATGAGGACTATGTTTCTCATTAGCCCCTTAATCCATCACACAACATTAATCATCAACCTCACCTCCATAATCCCCATATCCCACTCCTTGAAGGGAATAAACATGAACATGCATCATTGGATTCCCCTCTGCATTCAAAATCATGTGCCACACATAGCAAGGTCCAAGATAATCATTCAAAAGTAAATCAAGATAAAATCATCTTTGATCTTATCAGTCAAAGTCAAACAAAGTCAAATCATTGGCCTAATAAAAAAATATCTTCCCCTAGTCAAGCCCAATATCAGGCACTAGGGGACCACCAAAGTCAAAATAATCATTATATATCAAGTCAAAATTTAATTTCCTCTAGTGAAGCCTAGAATCTAGCACCAAGGGGTGATCAATATCAAATCCAATCAGTAATTAAAGTCATAAATCATAAGGCTGACCATCCTCTTAATACTTGGATCAAATTATCAGCTAATAAAAAGGTCTTAGATCCCTTGATCTCATGGTACCATTCTACAAAATCACCTTCACCATATCCAATGGTGTATGCAACTATTGAACTCCATTTCCACTCTCCATCCCATCATATTGCCCATACTAATTATATTCCTCATTCACATCCTATATCCCATCGTCACAATCATGACAACCTCTCATCCACATCATATCTCAAATCCCTGGGCAACATTGTCCCTCTTAGGGGTTACAAAGATACCTAGTCAAAACGTCTGGAGGATGATAAATCAAGAATCAATAAAGGCCACCACAACATGGTCCTAATATCACACATCTCCAAAATAGGTGTTGGCTAAAAATCCAGCTAGTGACAATATCTTGCATCTCGCCCTTCTCTAATAAAATGAGATGCCATCCATAAATCAAAAAGTTAAAAAAAATAAATCCTTTGTCCAGTGGTGAAAACCAATCCTCTAGCACCTTGGAAAAGTACCATGATGAAAACCAGTTTCTAGCATCATGGTAGAATAATCTATTGTCCACATTATACCTCAGCACTTGGGGGAAAAATCCATCTACTTCATATCCTTTGACAAATCATCCATACTCGTCAATCCATCCCTTGTCTATCCCCTCCATCTATCATCTTCTATCATATCGCATTCCTTCCCATATTGACCTTTCGTAAGGAAGTGGAAGGTGTCTTGAGAAATATTCCCAAATGATCTTGGCATATCCTCCAATGAATACTTAGGCAATTAAACATTTAGTTCCTTCACGATGTGGTCATTGGCAATCCTTAGTCCATTCTTCCTTTGTCCCCATCCCTTAATCCTTTTATCATCCCCTCCATCATTCCATCGATCCTCATCCTGGTTGTTAGGCTTGGTATTCCCTTTGCTAATGACCCCATTTATATAGTACATATCCCCAAAAGCCCTAAAAACTAAAATATTCACAAAAACCCTAAAAATCATAAATTTT
The DNA here is from genome assembly GCA_037957365.1 of Torreya grandis. Taxonomy (NCBI): domain Eukaryota; kingdom Viridiplantae; phylum Streptophyta; class Pinopsida; order Cupressales; family Taxaceae; genus Torreya; species Torreya grandis. The sequence goes on from JARHVA010008163.1 coordinate 291,182, forward strand.
TCAAAAGCCAAAAATAGTCCATCATGTCTTGTCTTATATCCCTTCCCCTAATCACATCCATCTCCATCTATCTCGTATTTTCCCATCTTTGTATACCACATTTAGTCTTGAAAACCAATCCCAAGTGGTCATCCATCCCTCCATTTATTTAATATCATCCTTTTGACTAAGTATTATTGACATACATCACCTTGTCAAAGACTTTAATATGGCACCCATCACTTCCTTATCATTGCCTCTTCATATGTAGCACCCATCAATCACTTCCTTGCTAGTTGGAAAGTACTTGATCCCATCATTATCTTTATCGTTGCCTTTTCATATCTAGCACCCATAAAATCACTCTTTGCTAGTATGAAAGGTATTTGATCCCATCATCTCTTAGTTTCCTTGCTAGATTAAACTCTTATAGGGCTTTGTCTATTGGTAATCCTTGGCTATCACTTTTTCACCTTCCTTGGCCACTTTTTGATTCGATTTCGAGACCAAATCAGTATTCAAAGACCTTAAACATCATCCATCCTTCTATCCTAAACTATGGGAAAAACCTCATCCTAATCATGTTCATCTTATCCAAATATAAGTCTATCGTAAATCCACAATCACCTGTTAGTCCAACCCATCACCCCAATCACTCATTCCATCATATGACAAAACATTATGACATTGTATGTAGATACTTGTGTGTGTTGCTTGTCTATTGTTTGACATGTTTGTATGTCTTTTATCATGTATATATCTTGGTTGTATTATGTTTTCATCATGTCTTTTTGTATCTTGGGTGATGCATGAGGATGCTATGCTATGAGGTCACAAAAGCTATAATAATGCTTATGAGTGCCCTCAATGATGCAAATTTCACTATTTGCCCATGCACTTTGGCACAATGTCCTCTTGGTCATACTTATATCATGAGGAATACTACCAAGTACCATATTTATGGATTACTTAGACTATAATGAGACTTATGACATTTATGATGGCTTGATCACCTAAACCCTCATCATTCATCTAATCATCTCAACATCCTTCTTCCCACCACTAATCTAAGCCTCTTGACCCATTTAACTAACATCTAATATTTTATCCTCATTTCATCATCTAAGTCATTAATCCTTTTCATCACTAATATCATCCTCTAATCACTAATCATCATCGTTATCATCATCATCTACTCCATCAATTGTACTTGAGTTAGAACTACATCGACCTGAGGTCTCTTCAGACTATGTAGGCAACACTTGGCCACATTTTAGTGCCCAAGGGTATCTCGAACACTATCTCCTCTATCATCATCATCGCATCATCACATCTTACATCAGTCAAATCTTTGAGCTATAATATCAATGTTCACCAATTCATCTAATGACCAATCACCATCCTCTCAATCATCTCCCTTATCTTTTCATCAATCACCCACACCTATTGATTGGGCTTGAAAAAATCCCAACATCCATCTTTTTTTTCTTCCATTAATCATCCTTGATTGGTCAATTTATCATCTATTTATCCCTTTCCTATGTCCTTGCTAGGGGCATGATCACTATTAATCATATCATGGCTCATTGAGTTGATGCAATATAATCTGTTCGTCACTCAATCACATCATTCTTCTTTTTCATCTTCTTTATCATATTGATCAAACTTTAGCTTTGAGCTACACCCATCATTAATCTCATCAAATCATCAGTCTATCCTAGCCCATATCTCTCTTTTGCATGCATCCTTGCTTGGGATACGTCTATAGCTTATGACTTTTTTAATCCTATTATCATCAAGTTACGATTGATTCCCCCTTGGGATGTGTTGACAACCATGACACAATCATCTTTACTCCCTACACATGTGTCCTTGCTAGGGGCATCATTAATTTGTAGCTCATTTCTTAAATCGAATCCTTCATCTTCTTTAGCATCTATATCACATCTATTATCCCATCCCCTCATCTATCCATCACATCCCAACCCTCATTTTTTATTTCGAGTGGATATCCATCTCATTCTTCCTTGAATGTCCGTTTGAGGGGGAATCATATCCACAAACATCATCTACTAACATTCTCCATTTCATGAAATAATTATTGTTTAAAAGACCATTACTCCCTCCACTTCACTTCACTCACAATGCCCTTTCAAAAAAGGGAAAAATGTATGCACCTAAATCTACTCATTTCATTAAAATTGCTAATATTACTATTATTCGACACTAATTCTACTTATCTAATTTATTCATAATTAATCTTATCCTAATATCCCCCCTTCTAATCATTTATCTAATACCCCCTTATATTTATTTTATCATCCAATAACCTTATTCTATCCCACCAATCAATTAATCTATCTTAAATCCCCATTATCCCATCCTAATCCTATTTACCTATTATTTGAAAACTTTAAATTCCCAATATCCCACCTACCCACCTACTAAGCCTATCCCTAGACTCTCCTCCACCCAAGTTCTTAATCACCCACCTAATCCCTATCTAATCCCATTCTAAACTTAATTAACTCCTAAGAAGATTCTAAAATTCTTCAATTCTAGAATCTTCTCTATTCTCACCCCTCCTCTCTAGAAGCCTCCAAATCTAGAGGCTTCCTTAGACAATCCTCAACCCTAGATCTCCCTCAACCAACTTTGAATCTCCACCATTGATTTATCCCTCCAAAATATATTTAAACAAACCTTCCTCCATGGAAATGCATCTATCAATCAAATTCATAACATCTCCATGCCAAATCATTGAATCAATCCAATCTTTCATCAAGCATCTTTGAATCATGCCATCATAATGTCCAAAATCTAAGCCAAGGTAATCAATCAAGTCTTCTTATTTTCATGTTCTGTTTAATCATGGTTTGGAGCATTTAAATTTAGAATTGTAATGTTGTTTTGAATGGTTTATTCATCTATTTGCATTGAATTCTAATGGCTCTAGACTTTACTTAGTGGTTTGAAGTTTGAGTGATCAAATTATATAGTTTAATCCATAGAGCTTGAATTTTAATCCACAGAAGTATTTGAAATCTAAAATCTGAATTGATTTTACAATTTAAGGTGATATTTTGCATGGTATATGCACATCATATATGTCTCAAGCTGAAACCATGGTATAATAATGGTTCTAATGTATAGAATGTTGCCATAAGTGTGTATCTGATTCATATAAATTTATAATTCTGGTTAATTTGTAAGCTGTGCAAACGTAGAATACATGTTCCCATGACATGCCCCCACTGAAATACAAAACTGAGAATTGGTATAGGTGTGGAGAACATGTTTCCATAACATGCCCCCACTATAATATAAAAACATTGAGTATTGAATAAGTGTGGAAGCCATGTCTTTTTGGCATGCCCCCACTGAAATATGAAGCTATGAAAGTGTGAAATCCATGCCTCTATGACATGCACCACCTTTGAGGTGATGGTAAATATAAACTGGTGGTCACCTTACCTTTAAAGGATAAGATAATTGTATAATATGTGAATGTATCATGTAACATATAAGAGTAACATATCTAGTTAGATATAACAATAAGGTGCATAGTATGGGATCACATCAAGTCCTAAGATACATGATGTGAACAATGTAAATGTTTAGATAGTAATACTAAAGTTCAACAAGCAATTAAGCACACACACAAGAACACTCAAAATTAAATCAAAATACAATGGTCCAAGGAGATCTCAAATAAGGGCATGTTCAAATATCACTTAATCAAAGGGACACGACCTAGTCAAATGTCCATAAAACAAGAAATGACATATTTAAATGTCAACATATAACAAATTATGGCATATGCAAATGTCACAATAAGAAAACATAAGCATGGGGGCCAAAATCAATGGAGCATATGCAAATGCTTGAACAAGTAATATAATGTAAGAGAAGACACTCAAGGAAGTGCATAAATAGAAATCATGGAACATAAGAAACTAGCATAAACATGTTGATGAACAACTTGACACAAGCAAACACTTAGTCAAAGGTGTTGTTAATCCCTATCTCTTATAAAAGGAGGAAGATCTTAAAAAGAAAAAACTATTGACTACTAGACTTGCACCCTTGTGAAGGTATTTTTAGGCCTTCACAGTCTAAAGTAACATAGAGACAATCTTAGGTTGTGGGTGGCCTAATAAATGGATTGAATCTCTAGATTTTAAGGGCTAGTTTTCCTTGATGTATCAGTTAGGATCTCTAATCTACACTAATAGCTTGCAAGAGAAAATAGAAGAAGGTAAATTGAAAGGGAAACCTATCTAATTGGGGTGATACATCAAAATGTGACCTCTACTTATGTAGTATGCACTAAAAATGTTGAATAAGAATATAAATATGATTACACTTCTCAAATAAAAGCCTCCAAACATTAATGTTTCACACAAAGGCTCAACTTGATGGATGATCTAAGACAGATAATCAATAGGTCTGTCAAAAACATTAAGAAAAGATCACACTTGCCATACATACAAGATGATTAGAGCACACTATTCAACCTATAAGGATGAGCTAACACCTATAAATAGGTAAAGAGGAGAGAATAAGATGAGAGAAAGCATGTACTATCACTGTCATATATCAACAAACCATTAGCCTAAACTAAAAAAAAATCTTTGAGGAGGCATGTATTATATCTCATTCATTCAAAATACACAAGTACCAGTGTTTTTCTAAGCATGGCCTTGCCACAACTCAGGTTAAGGATTCTTTCAAATGCCAAAAATTGGCTTATATATAGAGAATTGAGAAAGAGGAAAGAGAAAGAGAAAAGAGCATCCAATTGATTAATATCTCATCGACATTTGGAATAATGGCATATAGGTTAATGTGATACATGTTTGGGAAGTTCTAAAGAGTCTTGATCATTTATCTCTGATGTTTGACCAACACATCCTCCTAAATCTTTGCTTACACACCTTCCATTTTTGGTGAAGAAGAGTCTTCCTTGAAAATAAGCCTTGATCCTTGAGAGTAGGTCACCATGACTTGATAAATTATTCATTTTAAACCTTCTCTAGACCATTAATGAGGTATTTCCATCTTCCTTGGGCTATTATAGATTTTTGAGTGTAAGTTTGACTTTATCTTCCTTGACTAGGTGTTGGAAGGAAAAACTATTTTAAAGTTGTTTAAGACTCTTTCAAGAATTTGAATACTTATTACAATCAACCTATGACATCTTCATACTCATAATGTGGCATGGACACAAGGATAAACCTCAATAAAGTCTTTTGAAATGTTTTTATGCACCAACTTGGTGCTTTGCTCACTTGACCCTTGTGCAAAAGTGGTGTAGGAGAGAGAAAATTGGTTTTTGTATTAGACTGGGAAAAATTCCACTAGTAATGGATTATTAAAATGACATAAGACATGAAACAAGGCATTTATATCCATCAAGTAGTTTAAAAAACATCATTTTGCTCATATAACATGTTTTAACACCTCTTCCTTGTAGCCCTAACAACTTGAAAAGCTATTTATACAGAAGATTTTACTAAATAAAATAGAAACCTAGGAACATTTTTGAGTACCCTATATCCCCTTATAGATACAAACAAAATTTCATGATTAGAATCCAAGTTTAAGTACTCATTTTCCTTTATTTTATTCTCCAATTAGGCCTAATTAGCACTCCTAGGCCTAGAAGGAGAAATCTAACCCAAATGAACGCCCACTCATGTGAAACTAAACAAAAATTCTTGATTCAATGTAATTGGACTAATAACATACTTCTTGCCAAATTTGGGGTCCTGAAACCCTATGAAAGTATGCAAACCATGAAATCACCTTGCTACCGAGTCTCATTTTGAGCCTGTTTGGGACTGCCTTGGAAAACATGCATGGTTTGATCAATTATAGAATATCTTATGATTTTTTTTGGTATTTAATGGATATGAAAAATTATAAAATAACTCATATGGTGATTGGGAATTTCTCTGCTTCATAAAACAATTGAAAAACAATAAAAATCATGAAAAATAGGGTATTTGGAGCAATTTGTACAAGTGACATCAGCATTAAAATACATGTAGAGAACCTAATTGGAGTCCCAAACAACATGTAATAGATTAAAGGATTAATATGTTGCATTAGAGGTGCATTTTAATTTCATTTATCTTGACTGGTCACAATCAGGGTTTTATAAGGGTTTAAGACCTGTCTGGGGTCTTAATGATTGTTCATAAAGATGGGATGTCAAAATAACCTTATTACACTTAGAAAAAATTCTTTAATAACCTAATCATCTATTTAAAATGGATCATCTCCCCATGCAAAGTTTGATAGATAGTACAAACATCTGAATTTGATTATAGGGTGGCTTACTTAGCATTGGGTATACTGATCAGGGTATTTAAGGTTTAGGCTTGTCCTTCCTTTGTTATCCCTCAAGGGAATTTGGACTTAAACCTAAGTGTTTATGTCTCATAAGAGTATATATTTATTTTCTATCACTTTTCATTTTTGTACAGACCCTACATGAAACCTAACTTACTTGTTTTGTTCTTAGACCGTAAATAAACCACCTAGTCTCATGGCTGCCCCTTCCCAATGGAGTGGGCAAGGCTGAGACAAAACAATGGGTATTTACACTATAAGTATGACCTTTAGAATATAATGAATTTATAAATACGCTCATCAACATATTTTTTTACAAATTTTCAAAGCTTGATTATACCTATAGGATCCTCAATATAACAAACTCTCTCATGGTTGGATTGTAAGCCTGTGACTGTGTGTAAAAGAGTGAAACCTAGTTTTGATTAATCCTTATATATATTAAATTAATTTGGTATAAAAAATACTTATGACTTGTTAGTCTGACTAGGATATATTTCAATGTCCCTTCACCAAGTTATCAAGTTTTTTTGAATAAACTTAAGACCAATCTCTCCTCAATTAGCTTGTAGGTAGCTATTTAGGGTCATTGACTATGCTACTTTATGTTTGATATCTTACCCTTACCTTAGTGATATTTAAATTCTATTGAAACTACTTAAATCTCTAGTTGGGTTCAAACCCTCCTCTCATACATGCTCTATTCCTGCTTTAGGCTGACTATATACCATGACTGCAGGTAAGCCTTTTCAGTGTTTCCCTTAGCTGTAGGTGGACATGGTTGACTGTAGCATCCAAAAGAGATATTATTCCTTGAAATCTCCTAAAAAATATTATACATAACTCATAAAAACTCTAATTGATTAACTCTTTAACAAACCCTTGACCTTACGTTTGTACTCTTGGCATCCATTGTCCATGGAATTCTTGTTAAGTCCCTATAAGTTGGTTGTAGGTGTCTTAAGAAGGTTTTGACTATATTTTTAATGCTTATATCCTCATCTTATTTGTCTATATCTCTTCACTTCTTCAAGAATTTGTCTGCAATCTCAATTAATTCTAAACACCTTTAAACACCACACTTCCCCTTCTTTTACTAGACTTAAGACCACTTGTTTTCTGTCACTAGGGGTAACGTATAGGTGCGCATGAGAGTATTAAGACTGTGTGTTATGACTGCATTCCTAGGGTTTGAGACCTTACAATAAAACCAATGATATTATTCAATAGATCATGAAATTTATTGAGGTATCCAAATGGGTTCAATAACCTTCAAACATATCTTTGCCTCTTATTCAGGCTTAGAAACACCATGTTAGTGTCTTATATCCTTTAGGTGCCTTTCTAAAGGGTGTTGACTATGCTACTAGGTTTTATGAGCTCATCTTATACCAATGGCTTCCAGTATTCTTTGAACTAGTTTGAGGCCTTTAATTAGGCTTCAAACCTCTCTCACACACTACAACTTCCTTATGTTTTGTGACATTACACTGACTTTAGGTATACATGTTGACTATATGTTCATATAAAAGAGATCTTTTTCCTTAAACAATCTTATTAAGCCTTATGTTAAATTTTATAAAGCTCTATGACTTGAATGAAGCCATAAAAATCAATCTCAAGATGCATTCTTTCATGTTTAAGTATTTTAAGATTTTTCATTAGGCCCAACTTGGCTGTAAGTGAAGATTAGGTGTCACAGGACCTTGAGAAGGCCATTGCCATGGCCTACAAATCTCTTTCAACTGTTGAATACATATAAAAAGTATAATATCTTCTCATACACAACTATAACCCTTCACCTTTGTATTGTGCTTGACTAGACTTTCACCTACATGGTTGTAGGTGAAGATTTATCTATATGTACAGACTGTAGGTTCTTAGGTGACTATAGGGTTTGCTTGACTGTGTTTTGAAATTTTGAACCTCATATTCTACATACCATATTATCTTTGTCCTTCCCACTTTATTTAAATTCCAAAAAAGGTTCAAACACTTTCAAAAATAATGAATCAAAACTCTTCATTATATGCATCTTTAGTTCAAACCTAACAAGGATGGCTGAAGGTATCTTTTTATGGTCATTAACAATATTAGTTATTTAGACCTCCATCATTTTATCTAAAGACTTTTTTTGTTTCCATGATTTTTGAAAGGTTCACACCAAATAAGTTAATGTCATCAAGGTCTTATAGAGCCTATGATAATCTTCATATCATTCTCAATTTTCCTCCACATTCTGTACAACATGTATATGGAGGTGGGCTTTTGACTATTTGTCAACTCAATTTCAAGACTATATATGAATTAAGAGTGGCCTAATTGATACTTTGAGGGTTTTTAATTTTTTAATTATAGAAACTGAGAGGGGGGGGTGAATCATTTTCCTTAAAATAATCCTTAAATTTGACTTATAATCCATGAAGCATTCATTCACATACATACATTAACCAATGTATAAACAAGCATATATAAAATCAAACAACATAAGAACATAGGAGATATGTGGAAAATCCTCTTAGGGGATAAAAACCATTGAAACATAGCTTGGAATATATTCGTATAATCAATGAATCAATATTTAGTGAGGCACCAACCCCACAAGGAGCACCAACCCTTCACTAGTCAAGCACCAACTCAACTAGTCCTTTGGCAAGCACCAACTTGAAAGGAGACACCAACCCATAGGAAACTCAATAAAAAATTAGATACATTTAACCTATGGTCACCTTTGGATACCTATTACTTACTCAAATAAATATGCCCACCTTATTTTTCTCTTCTCGCTCTTCTATCTCTCTCAAACAACCTATTAGACTTTCTCGCTCAACTAGCCCTTTCCTTGGCAGAATTAGGTCATATGACCTTGATCATCACCTATAGAACCATAGTTAGATCTTCATGACATATTCCTCACATATATCTTATGGTATTCAATCCCTCTACCTGGTTTCCAAATCTTTATATCATTTGCTCATATCCTCAATATTCTAACTAGTCAATTAGGCCCATTAGACCTTCTCTTTATACTTGACTCTTGCTCTCACCCATCTTGGTCAAACAACAACCTATACATACTTGGATAAAATTTTGAATAGATCAAAAAAAATATTTCACAAGTGAAAAAACCACTAAATATGTCATTCATTACCCTTAAGGGCCAAAACCACCATTAGGCCTAATAGAGACTTAATGCATTTAGGCCTTCTCAAATCACACGCTTCACTTTGGCCACCTTGGAACACCTCAAGCCTAAAAAAATAGATGAAACACTTCATAAACACTAAAATTAGATCCCTAATAATATAACCTTAGTTCCCCAACACTATTTATCTCATTTCACTCCTTGAACCACACCATTATGTCTACTCACAAAAAGGCCTTTTCACTACTAGAAAGTCTGTCTTGAATATCTCAAGCATACACTTAACTTTGGAATAAAACCATATAAATAAATCACATTAATATGATATACATGACATAAATTTCAACACTAAGTCCATTATATTTCACCATATAGGGTAAAATACCTCAAACTAATCATCTTCATATGCTCACTAAGAAATGCACACACGCTACAAAAACCCAACCAAGAACCTTTGACTTTTATCACCTTCATATGAGTTTCTCATGCATAAAAATATAATAAAATTAACCTATGATACCTATATAAAAAAATAATTTTCATTGGATCCTTTAAATCTAAGCAAAAATACTCAGAAATACCATTCTCACACACAAAAAACTGTCTGTAGCTCCAAAAACACAGTCAGGAAAACTAAGACTTAAAACATCTATGTGAGCACTTTTATGAAATTTCGATGGGTTTAAATGATCCCTCAACATACTTAAAACATATTAAAATATATATATTACAAGTTTTAATATCAATATTGGTCTTATAGACCAATCTCATGTCTTCACCCTACACATACCTCACTGTGTTAGACATGTCTCTTGACTGGTCACAATTGGGGTTTTATAAGGGTTTAAGACATGTCCATGGTCTTAACGATTGTTCATAAAGATGAGACATCCAAATTAACTCATTACACTTGTAAAACATTCTTTAATAACCTCTTCATCTATCCTAAATAGGCCATCTCCCCATGCAAAGTGTGAGATATGGTATGAGCATCTAAAGTTGCTCCTAGGGTGGCTTACTTACTATTTGGTAGACTGATTAGGGTATTTAAGGTTTAGGCTTGTCTCTCCTTTTCTATCCTTCAAGGGCACTTAGACTAAAAAATGAGTGTTGATATCTCCTAAGAATATATGGAAACCTTTTCTATCACTTTTCATTTATGCAGAGACCCTTCAAGAATCCTGACTTACTTGTTTTGTTCTTAGACCTCAAATAGACCACCTAGTCTCATGGTTGCCCCTTACCAATGGAGTGGGAAAGGTTTGAGAAAAAATAATGGGTATGTACACTATTTTTATTACCTCTAGGAGATCATTAATGTCTCAATCCACTCATAAACATGTTCTATACCAATTTTCAAAGCTTGATTATACCTATAGGACCCTCAATACAATAAACTCTCTCATGGTTGGATTGTAAGCCTGTGACTGTGTGTAGAGGAGTGAAACCTAGTTTTGATTAATCATTATCAATATTCACTTCCTTTTGTCTCAAAAATCATTATGATTTTTTGGTCTGACTGAGATAGATCTCAATGTCCCTTCACCATGTTATCAAGTCTTGTTTTAGACTTAAGACCAATCTCTCCTCATTTAGCTTGTAGGTAGTTGTTTAGGGTCATTAACTGTGTTAATTTGTGTTTGAGACCTCACCCTTACCTTATTTATCTTCAATTCTCTTGATCCTACTTGAATCTCTAGTTGGGTTCAAACCCTCCTCTCATACATGCTCTGTTCCTTCTTTAGGCTGACTGTATACCATGATTATAGGTAAGCTTTTTTAGTGTTTCCCTTGGTTGTAGGGGGACATGGTTGATTGTAGCATCCAAAAGAGATATTATTCCTTGAAATATCCTCAAGTATCTTATATAAAACTCATATAAACTCTAATTAATTAACTCTTCAATAAACCCTTGACCTTACCTTTGTACTCTTGGCATCCATTATTCATGAAATTCTTGTTAAGTCCCTATAAGTTGGCTGTAGGTGTCTTAAGAAGGTTTTGACTGTATTTTTGATGCTTAGAGCCTCATATCCTCTATATTTACCTCTTCACTTTTTTAGGAAGATGTATACAATCTAAATTAGGTCCAAACACCTTCAAACACCACTCTTCCCCTTCTTTTACTACACTGAATACCACTTGTTTGTTGTCACTAGGGGCAACCTATAGGTGCCTATGAGAGTATTAATTTTGTGTTATGACTATATTACTAAGGTTTGAGACCTTATAATAACACTGATGATGTTATTAAATAGATCATGGACTTGCTTGAGGCCTCGAAATGGGTTCAATAGCCTTCAAACACATCTTTGCCTCTTGTTCAGGCTTAGAAACACCATGTTAGTGTCTTGTAGCCTATAGGTGCCTTTCTAGAGGGTGTTGACTATGATACTATGTTTTATGAGCTCATATTATACCAATGTATTCTATTAGTCCTTCAACTCTTTTGAGGCCTTCAATTAGGTTTCAAACCTCTCTCACACACTACAACTTCCTTATGATTTGTGACATTAAGCTGACTATAGGTATACATGTTGATTGTATGTGCATATAAAAGAGATTTTTTTCCTTGAAAAAACCTGTTAAGCCTTATGTTCAATTTTATAAACCTCTATGACTTGACTGAATCCATCAAACTCAATCCGAACATGCATTCTTTCAATTTAAGTCTTTTAAACTTGTTCATTAGGCCCAAGCTAGTCGTAGGTGAATATTAGGTGTCATAGAACCTTGAGAAGGACATTGATATGGCCTAAAAACTCTAATATCTTCTCATACACAACTATAACCCCTGACCTTTGTATTGTGCTTGAATATACTTTCACCTACATGGATTGTAGATGTTTAGGTGATTGTAGGGTCTGCTTGACTGTGTTTTGAAATTTTGAACCTCATCTTATACATACCACCTTCTCTTTGTCCTTCCCACTTGATTGAAATTCCAAAAAAGGTTCAAACACTTTCAAACATAATGACTCAAAACTCTTCATTATATGCATCTTTAGTTTAAACCTAATAAGGATGGATGTAGGTATGTTTTTAAGGTCATTGACTATATTAAGTATTTAAACCTCCATCCTTTTATAACAATGAATTTCTTTTTGTTTCCATGATGTTTGAAAGGTTCACACCAAATAAGTTCATTCCATCAAGGTCTTATATATCCTATGAGAATCTTCATATCATTCTCAACTTTCCTCTATAGTCCATACAACATGTATATAAAGGTGGGCTTTTGACTATTTGTCAACTCAGTTTCAAGACTATCTCTAACTTGAGAGTGGCCTAATTGCTAATTTGAGGGTTTGTAATTTTTGAAGTATAGCTAATAAGGGGGGGGGGGTGAATCAGTTGCTTTAAGATAATCCTTTAATTTGACTTATAATCCATGAAGTATTTATTCACATACATACATTAACCAATGCATAAACAAGCATATATAAAAGAAAACAATATAGAACATTGGAGATATGTGGGAAAACCTATTAGGGGATAAAACCCATTAAAACATAGCTTGGAATACATTCCCATAAGAAATGAATCAAGATTTAGTGAGGCACTAACCCCACAAGGAGCACTAACCCCTCACTTGTCAAGCACCAAATCAACTAGTCCTTTAACAAACACCAAGCACCAACTGCCTAGGTAACTCAACACTAACTCAACTACCTTGCACCTTTGATCACCTTTGGACACTTTTTTCTTACTCAATTGAATATTACCACCTTTTTTTGTTCTTCTCATACTTCTATCTCTCTCAAAGAGCCTATTAGACCTTCTCACTCAAATAACCCTTTCTTTGGCAAGATTAGGTCATATGACCTTGATCATTACCTATAGAAACATAGTTATATATTCATGACATATTTAGAACATACCTTTTATGGTATTTAATCTCTCTATCTAGTTTCCAAATCTTTATATCATTTGCTCATATCCTCAATATTCTAACTAGTTAATTAGGCCTATTAGAACTTCTCTTTATACTTGATTCTTGGTGTCACCCGTCTTGGTTGGATAGAAACCTATCCATACTTTGATAAACATTGGAATATATTAAAAAACATGTTTCATAAGTGAAACAACCACTACATATGTTGGTCATTACCCTTAAGGGCCAAACCCACCATTATGCCTAATAGAGACCTAATACAATTAGGCCTTCTCAAAGCACACGTTTCACTTTGGCCATATTGGAACACCTTGAGCCTCAAAAAATGGATGAAACACTTCATACAAACTTCAATTATACCCTTGTTAATTTCACCTTAGGTCCTGAACACCATTTATCTCATTTCACTCCTTAAACTACACCATTAGGTCTACTCATAAAAAGGCCTTCTCACTGCCATAGTCTATCTTGAATATCTCAATCATAATATTAAATTTACCATAAAAACATATAAATAAATAAAATGAATAGGATATTAAATTATATTTTACCATATAGGTCAAAATACTTGAAACTGATCATCTTCATATACTCACTCAGAACTGCATACATGCTTCAAAAACCTAGTTAGGAACCTTTGACTTTTCTCACCTTCATAGGAGTTTATAATGCATACACATACATTTAAATGAGTATATATATATATATATATATATATATATATATATATATATATATATAATTAATGTGCATTGGATTATTCAAATCTATCTAAAAATACTCAGAAACACCATTTTCACTCACACACAGAAAACTGTATGTAGCTTCAAAAACATAGTCATGAAAACTAAGACATAGAACATCTATGTGAGCATTTTATGAACTTCCAATAGGTTTGATGATCCATAAACATCCTTAGAACATATTTAAATAGATATATTACAATGTTAAATATCAATGTTGGTCTTATAGACCAATCTCATGTCTTCACCCTACATAGACCTCACTGTGTTAGACATGTCTCTTGACTGGTAACAATCAGGGTTTTAAAAAGGTTTAAGACCTATTTGGGGTCTTAATGATTACTCATGAAGATGGAATGTCCAACTGACCTCATTCCACTTGGAAAAACTTCTTTACTAACCCCCTCATCTATCCCAAATAAGTCAGCTCCCCATTGAAATCATGAGAGATGGTACAAATATCTAAATTTGCTCCTAGGGTGGCTTGCTTAGCATTTGGTAGACTAATCAGGGTATTTTGGGTTTAGGCTTATCTCTCCTTTGCTAGCCCTGAATGGAACTTGGACTGAAACCTAAGCATTGATGTCTCCTGAGAGGATATGGAAACCTTTTCTATCACTTTTCATTTCCATAAAGTCCCTTCATAAATCTTAACTTACTTGTTTTGTTATTAGACCTCAAATAAACCACCTAGTCTCATGACTGCCCCTTGCCAATGGAGTGGGAAAGGTCTGAGACAAAATAGTGGGTATGGAAACTATTTTTATGACCTTGAGGATATCATGAATATCTCAATATAATCATGAACATGTTCTGTACCAATTTTCAAACCCTGATTATACCTATAGGACCCTCAATATAACAAACTCTATCATGGTTGGATTGTAAGCTTGTGACTATGTGTAGAGGAGTGAAACCTAGTTTTTATTAATCCTTATCAATATTCACTTCCTTTGGTCTCAAAAATACTTATGACATTTTGTTCTAACTGAGATATATCTCAATGTCCCTTCACCATGTTATCATGTCTTGTTTCAGACTTAAGACCAATCTCTCCTCATTTAGCTTGTAGGTAGTTATTTAGGGTCATTAACTGTGCTACTTTGTGTTTGAGAAATCACCCATACCTTAGTGATATTTAAATTATCTTTAACCTACTTTAATCCCCATTTGGGTTCAAATCATCCTCTCATACATTCTTTGTTCCTTCTTTAGGCTAACTATATACCATGACTGTAGATAATCCATTTTAGTGTTTCCCTTGGCTATAGGTGGACACAGTTGACTGTAGCATCCAAAAGAGATATTATTCCTCAAAAGATCCTAAAATATCTTATATAAAACTCATATTAAATTTAATTAATTAACTCTTCAATAAAACCTTGAACTTACCTTTATATTCTTTGCAACCATTATCCATGGAATTCTTGTTAAGTCCCTATAAGTTGGCTGTAGGTGTCTTAAAAAGGTTTTGACAATATTTTTGATGCTTAGATCCTCATATCCTCTATCTATACCTCTTCACTTCTCCATGAAGTTATTTTAAATCTTAATTAGGTACAAACACATTCAAGCACCACTCTTCCCCTTCCTTTGCTAGACTTAAGACCACTTGTTTGTTGACACTAGGGGCAACCTATAAGTGCCCATGAGAGTACTAAGACTGTGTGTTATGACTGCATTCCTAGGGTTTGAGAACTTAAAACACCAATGATTTTATTAAATAGATTTTGGACTTTATTTAGGTCTCTAAATGGGTTCAATAACCTTCAAACATATCTTTGCCTCTTGCTCAGGCTTATAAACACCATGTTAGTGTCTTGTAGCCTATATGTGCCTTTATAGAGGGTGTTGACTGTGCTACTAGGTTTTAGGAACCCATATGATACAAATGGCTTTGAATAGTACTTTAAATGGGTTGAGGATTTTAAATTAGGCTTCAAACCTCTCTCACACACTACAACTTCCTCATGCTTTGTGACATTAAGCTAAATATAGGTATACATATTGACTGATGTGTATATAAAAGAGATCTTTTTCCTTGAAAACTCCTGTTAAGCCTTATGTTCAATTTTATAAACATATATGACTTTAATGAAGCCATAAAACTCAATACCAACATGAATTATTTATTTTTTAAGTCCTTTAAGCTTGTCCAAGCTGGCTGTAGTTGAAGATTAGGTGTCACAGGACCTTGAGAAGGCCATTGACATGGCTTAAGATCCTATTTTAACTATTGAAGACATCTGAAAACTCCAATATCTTGTCATACACAACTATAACCCCTAACCTTTGTACTTTTCTTGACTTTACTTTCACCTACATGGTTGTAGGTGAAGATTTGTCTATATGTACAGACTATAGGTGCTTAGGTGACTATAGGGTCTGCTTGACTGTGTTTTGAAATTTTAACCTCATATTCTACATAGCATTTTATATTTTTCCTTACAAATTGCTTGAAATTAAAAAAAATATTCAAACACTTTCAAACATAATGACTCAAAACTCTTCATTACATGCATCTTTAGTTCAAACCTAATAAGGATGGCTCTAGGTACATTTTTAAGGTCATTGATTGTATTAGGTATTTAGACCTCCATTCTTTTATACCAATGACTTTATTTTTGTTTCCATGATGTTTAAAAGGTTCACAAAAAATAAGTTCATTCCATCAAGGTCTTAAAAATCCTATGAGAAGCTGCATATCATTCTCAACTTTCCTCCATAGTCCATACAACATGTCTATGGAGGTGGGCTTTTGATTGGTTGTCAACTCAGTTTCAAGACTATCTCTAACTTGAGAGTGCCTTAATTTCTACTTTGAGGGTTTATAATGTCGGAAGTATATATATAGAGATGGGGGGGGGGGGTGAATTAGTTGCCTTAAAATAATCCTCCAATTTCACTTATAATCCATGAAACATTTATTCACATACATACATTAACCATGCATAAATAAGCATATCTAAAAGAAAACAACATAAGAACACAAGAGATATGTGAAAAACCATATTCGGGGATTAAACCCACTCAAAAATAACTTGGAATACAGTCCTATAATAAATGAATCAAGATTTAGTGAGGCACAAACCCCATAAGAAGCACTAACCCCTCACTAGTCAAGCACCAACTCAACTAGTCCTTTAACAAGCTCCAACTTACAAGGAGGAACCAACCCACTACCTAACTCAGTACCAAATCAAATAAATTTAACCTCTGATCACCATTAGACACTTATTTATTACTCAATTGAATAATACCACCTTATTTTTCTCTTCTCACTCTTCTAACTCTCTCAAACAACCTATTAGACCTTCTCGCTCAACTAGCCCTTTCCTTGGCAGAAATAGGTCACATGACCTTGATCATAACTTGAAAAAACACATTGAGATATTTATGACATATTAATCACATTTATATTATGTTATTAAATCCCTCTACCTATTTTCCAAATCTCTATATCATTTTCTTATATCCTTAATATTCTAACTAGTCAATTAGGCCTATTAGACCTTCTCTTTATACATGACTCTTGCTCTCACCCATCTTGGTCGGCCAATAACATATTCGTACTTGGATAAAATTTGGAATAGATAAAAAAAATGTTTCAAAAGTTAAACAACCACTACATAAGTTGGTCATTACCGTTAAGGTCCAAAACCACTATTAGGCCTAATAGAGACCTAATGCAATTAGGCTTTCTCAAAGAACACGTTTCACTTTAGCCATCTTGGAACACCTTGAGACTCAAAAAATGGATGAAAAAATTCATACACACTTAAATTAGACCCATGAAAATATAAAATTATGTCCCAAACACCATTTATCTCATTTCACTCCTTGAACCACACCATTAGGTCTACTCACAAAAAGGCCTTCTCACTGCCAAAAAGTCTGTATTGAATATCTCAAGCATACACTTGACTTTGCCATAAAACCATATAAATAAATCAATGAATACTATATAAATCACCTCATTTTCAACAAAAAGTCAATTATATTTCACCATATGGGTCAAAATACCTAAAACTGATCATCTTCATATGCTCACTCAGACTTGCACACAGGCTTCAAAAACCCAGTCAAGAACGTTTAAATTTTATCACCTTAATAGGAGTTTTTCATGCATACAAATATATTAAAATTAAACTATTATACCTTTATAAAAACTTCATATGAATTGTATTATTCAAATATATTCAAAAAGACTTTGAAAAACCATTCTCACCGACACACATAAAACTACCTTTAGCTCCAAAAACATAGTCATGGAAACTAAGACTTAAAAAATCTGCTTGAGCACTTTTGTGAACTTCTAATGGGTTTAAATGATCTCTAAAAATCCTTAGAAAATATTTAAATAGATAGATTACAATTTTCAATATAAATATTGGTATTATAGACCAATCTCATGTCTTCATCCTACACAGACCTCAATATGTTAGACAAACTTGACATAACTTCTCACACCTCTGATAATGCTCTCATGAGCTCTGGCACATTGAGAAATGAACTTGAACCCTCATTAGGCCTTAAAATACTAGGAATACTTAGACCTTGAAAACACCTTGTAACCTCTTTCACTATACTCAACACCTCATACTCATGTTATTTAACCTCATCCACTACTAACCTCAACATACTACCAAGACTATGCCTTTCCACTACATTATTTAAAGACTACGCCTCAAAACTGACATTCAAAATATTTTGAAGGATTCTTTATCTCTTTCACATGTTTACACAACTTTATATATTTTATCATGCCTATACTGAGACAATTCACTAGGCTTTACTATGCTTTATGCATACACCTTCTCATAGGGCTAGACGAGGCTTCTAAAGACACCTAACACTCAAAAATATTCTTATCTTGTATCTTGATCTTGAAACATGTCATCAAACTCATAAAACTTATCAGGTTGCCTTCAATTTCTCTCTCAACAAAGAGATAGTAGGTTTCCTTCAAATTCTATTTTGTCATAAGACTCCTTGTCACATACCACTTCACCATGCATGACATGAATTTTGAATTTGACATTAATGACCTCCATCTTGATCTTGACATCAATGCCACAATACCAACAAAAGGAATATACCTCAATAATCTCCCCCTTTGTAATTGATGGTAAAAACTCAAACACAACTGATCATTCTCATTTCCCCAAGTTGGATCTTCTTCAAGTTAACCTTTCTTCAAAACTCAATCTTTCTCTCGTTTGACATTAATGAAAAAGGGCCATCTTCTTGGAAAATATCTAATCCTTTGACCTAGAACAAGACACCTTTTCTCTCCAAATAAACTCATTATCTCTCTTTGACAAAACCTTAACATAGATCATGCTCACATACCTGCTCTTGGATCATGATTGGCTCCCCTTATCTCTATGAGATATTTATACACTATCATGACTATGACTTGGTTTGATAAAGTCATCATACAAACTCTTTATGACCCATCTCTTGTTATCACACCTCTAGCAGACTCTTGACTGAACCTTGGATCTGAATGTCAACAAATAACACAAAGCTCCCCTTAATACCAAGCATCCTTCATGCTTATGATCATAAGCTGAGTGCCTTCATGAAGCCTAATACAGTCACCTCTACTCTAGGGTACTATAACAACATAAAATTAGGAGATTCATAGATCACCATGTCCTTACTAGATTGATTTTTCTTCATGATCCTCTTTGGCTTAAATTTTTCAATTTTCATTTGAACAACATTATGCCTTGGTTTATTTTTCTTGACTTCATCTATAATCTGTGTTGATAGGGAGAAATATTAACACTCTTTTGCATCTGAACTATGTTCCACCATGGAAAATAATTCACTTAGAATTGCAGACTAGTCATCATTCACCTTAGCTACCTTTGGTTTCTACTCACTATCTTATCTTCTTTCTTTCAGTCTAGGGGTCTCAACTTTCTTGTTTTGAATTGATAATCCATGCTTATAGTACTTTTTAATATGACCAACCTTTTGATAGTTGAAACTTACTATTCCTTTTGATGGAAACATAACATGACCCATACCTCTTGATTGATGAATCTACTCATAGTTCCATGCATATTCATTATTAGAGGGCCTTCTACAATGCCTTGCTCTATGACCAAATTGGTTACATGAATAACAATAACCATTAAAAGGATTAGTATACCTTATAACATTAGGCTGCTTAATATGATTAGTCTTTATTCTATCAACACCATCATTCCTTGATTGACCATTGACCTTATTGATCATATTAGTGTTCTTTTGGTCTCCATTAAAACCAAGACCTGTTTTTTCATTAACAGTCTTTTGACTACTCAAGATGTTATCTAGATCATTTTTAGTCTTTTAAAACTTCACAAAGGCCTTAACCTTACTTGATTCTTAATCTAACTCAGCTCTCAAGGAGTGCACTTCAATTACATACCTTGCACATTCTTATTCTTTAGCCTTTAAGCTTATAGTCACAATCTCAATTTAATTCTCTAACTGTTTGACTATTTCTTCATTCCTTGGATTTATTGCTCATTCTAGCTTCAAACAAGTTGATTTGGTCCTCATAGCCTTTGATAAGGGACCTCATCATCCTATTATTCTTCTTCATCATCTTTAGTTCTTATAGAGTTTTCATCAACTCAACTTCAAAGTCCACCTCATCTTCTTCTTCATTTAATCACCAACATCACC
The DNA here is from genome assembly GCA_037957365.1 of Torreya grandis. NCBI lineage: Eukaryota > Viridiplantae > Streptophyta > Pinopsida > Cupressales > Taxaceae > Torreya > Torreya grandis. The sequence goes on from JARHVA010008163.1 coordinate 311,985, forward strand.
TCCAATCCATATGGACTCTTCTTGATTTGAACAACTTATTTCCTCAACCATGAATATTAATTGATTTATATCATGACCATCACCTTCATGATAACTCTCATAATCACTTCTCTCACTCTCATTAGATGAGTTGCAATCTTGCTTGGTGTAAAAAATTATTTTGTTATTGAAAAATTTCTTCTTGTTATCATACCTTCTGAAGCTTTTCTTGCTCTTATCAGACCTATATGACTTTTTATCATCATCATAACCTTCATCATGTTATTCATCATCTTTTTCCTTATGATTATGAGGGCACTTATTATCAAAGTGTCCAATTTCTCCACAATTAAAACATTTAAAGGGTAACTTATCCTTGTATTTCCCTGAACCAATTTTCAACTTTATTGCAAACATAGCTATCAAATCATCATCATCAATATCAGATTCATAATTATCTTTAAATTTTTTACCTTGTGTCTTCTTCTCTTTTTTTTTTTTCTTTGAATGCAACTTCCTTCTTTTTAGGTCTTCCTTCACTTGTCTTCATCTCATAGGCTATTAGGGTGCCATGAAGTCCATCCATCTCTATCTTGTCTAGATCTTGTATCTCTTCAAAAACTAACACTTTAGAATAAAATTTGAGAGTTGGAGATCTTAAAACCTTTTGAACAATAGTATACTCTTTCAATTCTTCACCTAGGCCTCTTATGATGTTGGCCACTTCATCAACCCTTAATATGTAGGCTGCAATGGTCTCATATTCATTCATCCTTAGGCTTTCAAATTATATTCTATGTGTTTGAAACTTATCCAACTTGACCTTGTATTCTCCCTTATGAATAGTATTCAACTTGCCCCACATTTATTTATCAAAAATACAATGTATCACCTTCACAAGTTATACCTCTGATAGGCCACACATAAACCATTCATTGCTTTTGAATTGTTATCACTAGCCTTCTTACCTATTGCATTTGTAAAAGGAATAGGAGGAACAATATATCCATCCAAAATTGATTGCCAAACATCATGACCTTGAAAAATAAAATATGCCTTCATTATGACACTTTAAGAAGTATAATTGGATCCATTAAACAATGAAGCCTTGCTTGTAGGAAAACCACCTTGTACTCGACTAGACATCTTCACTTTCTTAGGATCTCCTTTAGGCTATTAAGCTCCTTAAAAGGACCTGCTTTGATAAAAAATGTTGGAAGTATTGATACTAAGTGGGGGTGGTGAATTTATTACCTTAAAACAATCCTTTAATTTGACTTATAATCCATGAAGCATTCATTCACATACATACATTAACCAACACATAAACAAGCATATATAAAAGCATACAACATAAGAAGACATATGATATGTGGGAAAACCTCTTGGGGGATAAAACCCATTCAAACACAGCTTTTTTTTTAACTAAACGAGGGGTAAAAATATATTAAAAAAGCCAAAAACAGAAGTTACAAAGCATTGTCTTGGTCGACCAGATGGACCAATTGCTGATAAAAAGACATAGGAAGCAAACGTAACTCAGTAATCCTCCACGTAGGCCCATTCTCCGAGGCCCACTTGGCCAGACAGTCTGCAACCTTATTCCACTCGCGGGGAATGTGATTGAAAGAAATCGAGCTCAAAGAAGAGCTTAATTGCAAGATTTGTTGAATAACCACCTGAATTTGCCAGTCCATCTTCTCTGGGATACCATTGTTCAGAAGATTGACCACTACCTGGGAATCCGATTCGCACATAATGTTATTCCACCCCTGAACACAGCAGTGGTGGACCGCCTCCAGAACAGCCAAGGCTTCCATGAGGTTGTTAGTGTGAAAGCCTTTGTGAATTGAAAAAATATGCTGGATTTTCCCCGAACTGTCACGAGCGACCCCCCCGATACCAGCCTCTCCAGGGTTCCCACGGGAGGAGCCATCTAAGTTTATTTTTATCATCCCATGTGGGGGGCGTCTCCAGCGACCAAGTCTGTTCACAGGCCGCAATTTATGTCTGCTGCCAGGCGTCGAGCTGCAGCCACTCTTAGGCGCGCGAGTCAGGGTCAGGTCCAGCCCCAGGCGCGTGCAGAACTCAGCAACCTCCTGGTCCAAGTCATACGCCCAATCATCCTTAGCCTGCAAAGTCTCCAGGAGCGCCAAGGTGATATGGTTCCACAGAGCGTGCACCTCCAGCTGGGCGTTTCTGAAGACTCTCCTATTACGCTCAATCCAGAGGTTCCATAAAATGAAAGAAGGCCCAATCTGCCAGGCCGTTTGGAGGAGAGAAATATTAGAGGGAGCTTTCCCAAGTTTGCTCCAGAATTCACTCAAAGACAAAACATGCCAGCAGGGAATCTTCCAGGCCGCCCACCACAAATGCCAAATCTGTCTGGCATACTGACATTGGAAAAAAAGACGAGAAATTGTTTCCCCATTGTTATGACACATAAAACATAAAGAAGGTCCTTGAAAACCCCTCTTGCACAAGTTATCCCAGGTCAGACATCTTCTATAAGTAAGCAGCCATAGGAAAAAATTACACTTCGGCCAAGCAGCCCTGTTCCAGATACTCTTCCCCCACAGGAACTGCCCTTCATCAAATAATTGATTCGCCAGGGCCTTATACCCAGCTGCAACAGTATACTGCCCCGTGGCATCACCCCCCCAAGCGAGAAGATCACGTCCCTGAAGGGAGCAACAGCCTCTGGAGCCAAGAATCTGAGATAATTCATTTCTCTCCTCTTCCGAGCCTCCCTGCGGCCAGCCAGAGGAGCTTTTCCACTTGTACCCAAAGGTCAACCCCATATCAACCTGCTCTTTATAATGCGCCACAGTAACCCATCCAGCTGAGTGAAAAGCATCACAAAGCTGTTGTAAATGCGGGTGAGAGGAAATCAGGGGAGGCGAACCATCCCAAGAGTCACTCCAAAAAAGGGCCTCACGACCACTCTTGCAGACCCAGAAGAGACTATTTTTAACAAGCTGCGCCCCGAGCTTAAGAGTTTTCCAAACCATCGAACCACTCCCTTCAAGAGGGAGCCTAGGAATATCATGGGAATCAGCTCCAGCAAAGTATTTACCAGCAAGGATACGGGCCCAGAGAGAAGAGGGGCTAGAACACCACCTCCAGTATAACTTGGCCGCAAGGGCTTGACTAGCAAGAGTGGCAGACCGCAGTCCAAGACCTCCCTCTTTCTTAGGCCGACAGACCGTGTCCCAGTTGATGAGGCTCCACTTAGTGTTTTGCAAGTTACCACTCCAGAGAAATTGTCTTGACATAGCATCAAACTCCTTCAAGAAATAGACAGGGGCTGCCTGAATCATGCAACGATAGATGGGCAGCGCTTGAATAACCGATTGAAGGAGGATCACTCTACCCGCAGTGGAGAGCCACCTATGAGTCCAATGGCCTACTTTCTGCCTAAGTTTGTCAAGAATGTTTTGCCAGAACAGCCTAGGCTGCCTCCCCACAACGATAGGAATACCAAGATAGATCACAGGAAGGGTATGAATCTGGAACCGAAGTATGGCAGCAATCCTTCGCTGGATAGTGACAGGAGTATTAAAGAAGAAGAGCGATGATTTATGATCATTGATTTTCTGCCCAGAAGCCGCCAAGTAACAATCCAGGGTGGACCGAAAAGAATCCGCCTCGCGAATACGCGCTCTGCCCGTCAGGATGGTGTCGTCCACAAATTGCAGATGAGTAAGGATAGTACTCCCATTCCCCCAACGCCACCCATGCAGGGCGTTCTGGGAAACCCGAAGTTTTAGAAGCCGCCCCAGACCCTCAGCCAGAATAATAAACAAGAAGGGAGATAACGGGTCTCCCTGGCGAAGGCCGCGCGTCGCTCCAAATAGCTCAGACGGTGCCCCATTAATCAGGACCGAGAAGGAGGGCGTGGTAACACAGCTAAGGACCCATTCAATCCACTCCTGGCAGAACCCAAAAGCCAGCAGGATTTTGTGGAGAAATCTCCAGCTAACACGGTCAAACGCTTTAGCAAGATCCAGCTTGATGAACATAGCACGCTCCTGTGAAGTACTCATGGAGTGGATGGCTTCCGCGGCAATCGCCACTCCATCTAAAATCTGTTTGCCAGCCACAAATCCCCCTTGCTCTTCAGAAATAAGCCTGGGCAGGTATCCTTTCAGTCTCTGAGCAATGAGCTTGGAAATGATTTTATAGATGACATTGCAAAGAGCTATGGGCCTGAACAAATCAAGCCTATGAGCCTGCTCTGTCTTTGGAATAAGCACCAGGAATGTGGCATTCAAAGCTCTCAGCATCTCTTTGTTAGCAAAAGATTCCTGGATCACATTCAGCAAATCATGATTAATGATATCCCAGAAATCCTGGAAGAACTCAGCGGGGAAACCATCCGGTCCAGGGGCTTTTCCTCTTTTCATGCTGAAGACAACCTCCTCAATCTCCATCATACTAATAGGCCTCATGAGGTGAGCATTCATCTCCACAGACACCAGAGGGGGAATACAAGATAGAACTGAATTTTCAGCCAACCCTTCTGGCAGAGGATCCGTAGCAAAGAGTTCCGAGAAGAACCGGACAGCCTCCTAAGAAATATCATGAGAAGAGGAGAGGCGCACTCCCTCTTGAGAAGTCAAAGAGGAGATGAAGTTGCTGTTACGCCTACCTTGGACAGACTTATGAAAAAAAGCAGTGTTCTTATCCCCAACTTGTAGCCAGTCAATGCGAGCCTTCTGCTTCCAATATATTTCCTCCCTTAGTTCCCATTCAGCTAAATTAGTAACAGCCTTAGCTTCCTCCTGACGGAGCTCTTCCGAAAAACCCCACTCTCTTATTTGCCTGGTTGTCTCATCAAGCCGCGCTTGGGCCTGCTTCTTCATGCAATGTAAGTCACCAAAGCTGTTCCGGTTCCAAATTTGCAGCTTCCTTTTGACATACTGAAGCTTTTTCTGGAAAGAGTACATTGCTGTTCCAAAAGCTGGGCTACCTTGCTTCCACCACACCCGGATAGAGTCAAGCAGAGCTGAATCCCGAAGCCACATTAATTGGAATTTGAAGGGGGGCTTTTTGGGCGCAACAATATGTCTAGAGGACAGCTTGATAGGCCAATGATCAGACCCACTCCAATCCAAGATTTCTGAGGTAAGTGAAACAGCAGTAGATTGCCAAAAACAAGAAACAAAAAATCTATCCAGCCTTTCAGAAATGGCAGCATTACCCGCTCTTCGATTGTTCCATGTGAACCTTCCATTCAATGGTTTAACATCTGAAAGGCGGAGAGCTTCAGCATTGTGCCGTAAACAATCTGAGGAGGGGCCCAACCTAGGCAGCCCCCCTCTCTTCTCCTCCAAGCACATGACTGCATTAAAATCCCCAGCAACAATCCAAGGGAGGTACGGATGACATTTTCGGACGTAGCTAATATGTTCCCAAAGCTGAGTTTGTCCCTCAAGATCAGTAGGAGCGTACACATTTGTAACCAGAATTATCTCCCCAGTCTCAATGGAGGAGGCCACCACAGAAAGAGCTGATAGGGAAGAAACCCAAAGGATTGGCATGATTTTCCTCGGATCCCAACACAAAGCAAGACCTCTCGAGTTCCCCAGAGCTCCTATGCATTGGCACTGGCCGAGAAGCCAGATATTAGCCATACATGCAAACATTGAATCAACCGCCAGTTTGGTCTCCTGGATGCATAAAATATCCGGAGAGTGTTCATGAACTAAATTGCGAACAGCCTTTTGTCTGGGGAGGCTATTCAGTCCCCTCACATTCCATGATAAGACAATCATTGGGATGGTAGGGGGAAGTGCTCATCTAAGGTTTTAACAACCCCTGATTCCACCAATAAGTCACCTGTAAGCCTGAGTCGCTCTTGGTCTTTCCTTCTTCCAGCTTTAGAAGGCATGGAAGAGGAGCCCTTCTTGAAAGGTCTTTGTGCTAATCCCAGTGTTGAGGATGGTCCTTTATCTTTCCTGCCCGCGTCCACCTCCTTCACCAAATCTGCCCACTTAGTTACCTCCTCTGGCTGAGCCAAGTCAGCCACCTGTGATTCCATTTCCATCCTTAAAAGAGCACCTGAGTCCGTCTGTATCATCATGTACTGTATCTCATTAGAAGCTGGAAAATGTTTATCTTCCTCTGACGCCTTATCCTGATGCACAATTGGAATTCCGTCCTCAATTGCCATACTATCCAAGGCGTCAAATCTGTTGAAGGCCATTTCAACCTGCCTGTCAATGTTTCTGCGTTTAAGACCCCTGCTTTTCCCACGGCGTCTAACAGTAGTAAAGCCTTCCATTTCAGCGCCCATATGCTCACCTGAGCCATGCGCCAAATTAGCATGATTCATAGGATTTTTCCCTTTAGCTTCTTTATCTCGCTGAGTTTTAGCATTTTCAGTAAAGGTAGTACGCCCCATCCTGTTACCAGCAGGTACTGTATTTGGCAATGCGGATTCAGGGCGTGTTTCAGTGTTTTTAGGACATTGACGATGCAGATGGCCATAGACATGACAAATACGACAGCGGAACGGAATGGACTCATAGTCAATCTGCTGTATCCAGGAAGAGGCACCCATGCAAATTTCCAAGGAATCTGGAAGGGGATTATTCAAATCAATATCTACGCAAACACGAGCAAATGAAATTACCTTTTTTTCCAGCGACTGGTGCGCAATAGCAGTTGGTTTACCCAGCATGGCGGCTATCTGTCTGAGGATGTCTTCCCTCCAGAATTCCAAGGGTAATCCAGGAAGGCGAACCCAGACCGGAACACAAGCAGGGAGCTCCTCCGTTGAGTTGAATCCCGAGTGCCAGGGTTTAAGGAACAGACCCACACGCTCATAAAAGTAAGGACCCCCTTCGAACACGCGATTTCGGTCTGAGACAGAAGAAAAATTAACCAGGAAGTAACTATTGCCTGCCAACATGAGATCGAAATCTCCATCTATTTGCCAGGACCGTCGAATCCAAGCATCCAGAGCATTCAGGGAGATTCTTATTCCCAAGAATTTACAGATCAGAGTATGTGCTGCCAAATAAGAGACATCTTCCTGCACAGCTTCAGGGGGAATGACCAGAACTGGTCGGTCTGTTCTGCGTAATAAACATCCATTCAATTTGCTCAGCTTTGAGCGCTCACCAGTGTAGACCTGCTCCAGCCCTGAAACTCCCGCCCCAGGCAAGGACGCGTCCCTCCTGGGGCCTGCCGACGGTCCGCTCCTCTCTCCTTCGCTCGCCATCATCATTTGTAAAATCAGGACCAAGATTTGAAAGTATATGACCTGAAGGTCATTACTCAATTATTTCCTTTGAATACAGATCATAAACCATTTAGGTCTTTTAGTAGATATCATGCATCATTCAAACACAACTTAGAATACATTATTATAATCAATTAATCAAGATTTAGAGATACAAAAATCCCACAAGGAGCACCAACCCCTCACTAATCAAACACTAACTTAACTAGTCCTTTAGCAAGCAACAACTTGCAAGGAGGCACCAAACCCCTAGGTAACACAACACCAAATCAGCTACCTTGAACCTCTAATCACTTTTGGACAATTTTTTCTTACTCAATTGAATATGACCACCTTAATTTTCTCTTCTCACTCTTCTATCTCTCTTAAATATCATATTAGACCTTCTCACTCAATTAGGCTTTTCTTGGCAGAATTAGGTCATATGACATTGCTCATCACCTATAGAAACATATTTAGATATTCATGACATATTCACAAATATATATGATGGTATTCAATCCCTCTACCTGGTTTCCAAATCTCTATATCATTCACTTATATCCTCAATATTCTAATTAGTCAATTAGGCCTATTAGACCTTCTCTTTATACTTGACTCTTGCTCTCACTCATCTTGGTTGGAAAAAACCTATCCATACCTATATCACATTTTAAATAGATAAAAAAACATGTTTCAAAATTCAAACAACCATTACATAGGTTGGTCATTACCCTTAAGATCCAAAACCACCATTAGGCCTAATAGAGACCTAATGCAATTAGGCCTTCTCAAAGCACATGTTTCACTTTGGCCAATTTGGAACACCTTGACCCTCCAAAAATAGATGAAAAACTTAATACATGATTAAATTAGACCCATGATAATATAACATTATGTCCTCAACACCATTTATCTCATTTCACTCTTTGAACCACACCATTAGGTCTACTCACAAAAAGGCCTTCTCACTGTTATAAAGTATATCTTGAATATCTCAAGCATATAATTGAATTTGACATAAAAACATATAAATAAATCACATTAATAGAATATAAATGACATAGGTTTCAACAAAAAGTATATTATATTTCACCATATATGGAAAAATACCTCAAACTAATCATCTTCATATGGTCACTCAGAACTGCACACAGGCTTCAAAAACCTAGTTAAGAACCTTTGATTTTTCTCACCTTTATAGGAATTTATCATGCATAAATATAAATTAAAATGAACCTATGAGACCTATAAAAAAAATTAATGTGCATTTTATTCTTTAAATCTATGCAAAAAGACTCAAAAACACCATTCTCACTTACACACAAAAAACTACCTATAGCTCCAAAAACACAGTCATGAAAACTAAGACTTAGAACATCTGCGTGAGGTTTTTTATGAATTTAAAATGGGTTTAGATGATCCCTTAACATAATTATAACATATATATATATATATATTACAAGGTTCAATATCAATATTGGTCTTATAGACGAATCTCAAGTCTTGACCCTACACAGACCTCATTATGTTAGACATGTCACTTTGAGAACAACATTTTGATTGTATATGAGCATAAAAAAATATTATATTCAAGGGGGAAAGTTGATATAGGTATTTAAAAATTAACCCATGAATTTTTAACCATCTTTAATCCATTTCAACCCATCCCTAGTCTCATTCTCACTTCTACTTGGTTTTCTTACTGCCTGTCTTATTAGGCCTATTTAACAATAGGTCAACTTTCATGATGAGTTTAGAATATTTAAGATATATAACCTGATCATAAAATTAAATTAACATAAAATATAGGTGTCACACATCATCCTCAAATCATTTTCATGATTTGACCTAGTCAACCCTACCTGCTACATCAAAATCTTAAGAAACAAGGGGTTTCTTGTAGCTTCCATTCACTCTTCTAATAGACCAATGCCACCTGGAGAAACTAGGGAGAGTAATTTACATTCTCCAATCATAAAACTAGGTAATACAATCCATTCTAATCCATTTCGAAAGAGATCTTTCCTATCAGGTCATTATGAGGGTTCTAGGAGTGTTTTGATTGCTTTCCATTTTTTGCAATCATTCATAAAGGATTGCCCCTCAAATCCAAAACCAATGCCAGGAGATTTAATCTATGATATTTACCTAACTACCATGAAATAATTGTATCCTCATGTAAAGGTTTCATGTTCGAATGAGGATAATAAAATCCTTCTCAGGTCTATAACACCTCATTTTGTGTACACATAAAACCTCAACACCAATTTTCATGATTTATCCTTTAGGATTTTACCTCAAACTTGGTAAAAAATATTGAAACAACATATCACACCTTTTATAATTCTCTCATGAGCTCTCACACCTTGATAAATGAACTTGACCCCTCATTAGGCCATACTAGGTCTCTTTGCTCATTATGCCTTAAACTATCAATTATACTTAGACCTTAAAAACACCTTGAAACCTCTTGAATTATTATAAAAAAATCATACTAATTTTATTTAACCTCATACCATTCTCACACACTAACAATATTCTTCTTAAAAGTCCCATATTACTCACCTCGACATGCTACCAGACCTATGCATTTTCACTAGGTTTCTTCATGTAAGGATTAAGCCTCAAAACTGACCTTGCAACTCTTCTGAAGGATTATTTGCCTCTTTCAAATGTTTAAAAAACTTTATAAATTTTATCATGCATTTAATGACATAATTCACTAGGATTTACTATGATTTATGCATACACCTTCTCATAGGGCTAGACTAGGCTTCTCAAAACACCTAGTACTCAATAATATGCTTACCTTGTATCTTGTTATTAAAACATGTCATTAACCTCATAAAAGGTATAAAGTTGCCTTAAAATTATCTCTCAACAAAGAGATAATAGGTTGCCTTCAAATTATCTCATCATAAGACTCCTTATCACATACCACTTCACCATGCATGATATCAATTTTGACTTTGACATTAATGACCTCCGTCTTGATCTTGACATCAATGACAAAATCAATGCCATAACACAAAAAATTATAATATACCTCAACATGTAAAACTATCTAAATTTTCATATAAGTTAGGGCTTCATGCTTGAAACTCTCTCATGTTAGTATGAGGTTGATCTTGGTCTCAAAAGAGGACCTACAGGTTTGAGGCTTGTAGGTAGCATTTACTTGTTTTAAGGGCTCAAAGCCACTTATTGACTATCCTCCTCTTCTTAAAATTGAAAAAAAATGAAACTTCCATTATCACTATTTAAATGTCCTATATATCTTTAAGAGAAGTATTATATCGCCCCCTTCAACTCACCAAATTGATCTTGTACAGACTGTACACAGTCAACCAATGCATAAGCCTTGTGAGTGGAGAATTAGAGTATCTATTCAACTTGATAAAATTAGATGATGATAGTGAGGAATCCATAGAGACATGAATGCATTAATATATGTATTAAGCCTCTACCATATCTCTTTGAACTTGTTTAACTCATTTCTATATTCTATACAACATGTATATGAAGGAAATAATTGTGAATCCTATTGGAGAGTGTGCATATGGGCTCCTATTTTGAATTATATTCATTTAAAATGATGAAATATCATTTATATTATAATATAACATGATGTATTACTTGGAATTTGAGCCAATATTAGTAACCAAAACTCTAGTGGATTGTGCAAACCTGACAATGTCTCAAAGAGCAAGCACACTGGAAGAAAATGGACCAAAAACCATTTCAGATAGAATAAAATTAAATCCATAAAACTAAGGGATATCACATGAATAAAAAATCACTATAAACCTCTGATAATGACCACCATGAAAAGGAAATAATAACTTGTAGCAAAATCCACTAGAATAACTTATACACCAAGACATTCTTCTTCCAAGTAAGACAATTCAAGGAGATGAGTTGGATGATTAAACCACCATGAAAAGGAGATCCATTACCTATAAAATAATCCATAAAAACCATTATTATCCATTTATTTTTGAACTAGATAAATATGTGCAAGAACATACCCCTCTCAAATGAATATGCCATACTGACATGCTACCACTCTTAGTGATTGTTTATAAATAAAAGCCATAAATATGAAAAAAAATACCACTAATTTAAATCTTACTAGGACCCATAACAATGTAAATTTTTTCAAATCCTAACTCTCTCTCCTCTATCCTTATTGAGCATTGAACCTTTTCATAGACAAATAAGGTCCTTAATATTCCTTAATCTTAATTTCACTTTGAAAGTTATATGGATGGTCTCAAAATAAGCATTTTTGACACTAAAATTATTAGAATCACTTGAGAAACCTGATAAAATTGATACAAAACATATCCAATATATATTTTAATTCCTTAAGAAGTAAATAATGTCATAAAAATAAAAGTTTCAAGTGGTAGGGGTGAAAATTTGACCTATGAGGTCATAATTATCAACATTATAGCGACTCAGCTGGGAAGCATGCCTGCTATGCTTGAGAATCAGACCATTGACATCTATTTTGGACTCATGAGATTAATATTACATTCTATAATTATATTAAAAAATCTGATCCATGAATACAATAATTATTTGAATTGAATCAAGACAAATTTCTCCTCCAAAATAAGGAAAAAACACACAAAACAAGGGAAACTAACTAACAAGGTAAATTTGCAACCAAAGCACTTATGGAAGTGAAATAAGAAAATAATAGAAATAACTAACCAAGGAAAAGTATTATCCACCTAGATCAAAATTTAAATTCATAAAATTCCTTCTCCTAAGATATGGCACAAGTTGCAAAGCAAGGTGTTTATTGAACATGATCTCTGACGAGCCATTCTTCTTTCCTACCAACTCTCTTAGCATCCCCTCAAGTGAGTCATCAATAAAAAACTAGTCACTAATGAAGACATACTCATCTCATACTTTAGGATCTTTCTCATACTGCTTATCATCTATAATCTCATCAAGTGATACCTCATCTAAGCATTGTCCTTGAGTCTTTATTTCATCTTGAGTAACCTCATTATTCTTGTCAGTTGTTGTAAGTTCATCAAGGAGATTTTAATAGTCGAGCCAAGTTGCATCATGATATATAATAGGTGTTTATTGATCAAACTTATCATAAGCATGCTCTCCAATGGGTAAAATATCTTTACAAAGGTCTTCAATCTCTTATAGAGACTCAATGTACAACTGTCAATCACCCTTTAGTTCCTCACTTTGATCAACCTGAATGAGATCAAATTGAATGACATCTTAATCTTTCTCAATAAGAGATATATCAAATTCATTTATGACTTCATATTATACTATCTCTTGTATTTTTTCCATATCAATACCAACCTTCTTCTGCACACTTGAGACATCTTCTTTAAGACTAGCTATAACCTAATTCTCAACTTGTACCCCAAGTGAAGTATCAATGAAAAAATCTTCCTCATACACACTTGAGACATATTATTCAAGACCAACTACAACCTTATTCTCAACTTGTAACCTGAGTGAAGTATCAATGAAAAACTCTACCTCATACACACTTGAAGCATCATCTTCACACTCTCCAAGAATCTCACTTGCAGCTACAACCTCTTTTTCTATCCTCTATAAAATATGATCCAATTCAATAAGGGATATGGTGGGAGGGTGATGAAATTAACTTGTTTGAGAGGGAGTATGAGGCATGAAAGGTTGATCATGATTAGATTTTAGGATCTTGAGGGAAATTGAATCATCTAGGGAGTCTTGAAGAGGAGGTAAAGATAAAATTTTAAAGACTTCTACATTCTGCTCCTTCCACTTGGCCATCACCTTATCAAAATCTGAAACCTCATTGTCCTCAAGGATAACTTGAGATTGAGGTATGATTAAGGAATAAGTGTAGCTATAAATAAGATTTTGAATAGGCATATGAGACTACTCTTGACTTCAACTAGGAAGATACCTTAGCTTAACTTGAGCATGGTTAAAAACTTCATGAGGATAAGGAACATAAGAATACTGATAAGGGAAACAAATGATTCAAATCACTTTGTTGCCTCTCCCAAGCTTCCATCTTTTCCAATATAAGACTACACAACTCATTCCTCTCTAATGGATCATTAGACACATTTTAAAGAACCCACTCACTTCCTCATACTGAGAGGTTGAACAAAATTTTCTTACACATGCTAGTATTTTTCTCTCCATATCATCCATTCTTTCTAAAAAATAAGGTTGATCATATGCATCATCATATCCATATGGGAAAGGTGAATGCTGGGCATAAGACTGATATGGTTCATAAGGAAGGTAAGAGTCATACTCTTCATAGTAAGGATCATGAGAAACTTAATAAGGCTCTTGGTAAGGCTAATTAGGATCATAAAAAGGCTCATATGGATCATGATAAGGCTGGTATAATTCATTATAAGGTTGATAAGGATTACCATAGTGATGATAAGGCTCATCGACTTGCATGAAATTTCTATTTTATTCGAAATGAGCCATAAAAACAACATCAGGGTAGTGAAATGAAGGTAATCTTACTTAAAAATTGTCCCTTGGCTGTTAGAACCAACTGATAAAAAATGAAGATACCATTGATATTTTGAATGCCTCAAAAGTCTGATCAATATAAGAAAAACAATCACAAATCCTTCCACTGCTTTGGACTTGAGCCTCACTGGGCATGACAAAAATTGTTAACTACTAGGCTTGCACCCTTGTGAATGTAGTTTTATGCCTTCACAGTCTAAAGTAACATGGAGATAATCCTAGGATATGGGTGGCCTAATATATGGATTAAATCTCTAGATTTTAAGGGATATCTCCCCTTGATATATCAGTTAGGATCTCTACTCTACACTACCACTTTACAAGGGAAAAGGGAAAAAAGTAAATCGAAAGGAAAACCTATCAAACTAGGGTGTTACACCAAAATATGACCTCCACTTGTGTAGTATGTACTAATAAGGTTGAATAAGAACATACAATTCATTACACTTCTCAAATGAAAGCCTCCAAACATCAATGTTTCACACAGATGCTTAGCTTGATTGATGATTTAAGGCAACCAATCAATAGGTCTGTCAAAGACACTAAGGAAAGCTCACACTTTCCATACATAAAAGGTGATTAGATCACACTATTAAACCTATAAGGATGAGATAATACCTATAAATAGGTAAAGAGGAGAGGACAAAATGAGAATAAAAATTTACTATCACTGTTATCTATCAACAAACCATTAGCCTACACTAAAAAACAAGCTTTGAAGAGGCTTGAATTCTATCTTATTCATTAAAAATAGGCAAGTACTAGTGTTTTTATGAGCATGTACTTACCACAAATTAGGTTAAGGATTATTTAAAATTCCAAAAATTGGCTTACATATAGAGAATTGAGAAAGAGGAGAGATAAAGAGACAAGATCCCCCAAAACTTACGAAATATGACATTTACTAAGTCCTCTTCAAAATCCAACATAGTATATCTTGATTAATATCTCATCCACATTTTGAAGAATGACATATAGGTTAAGGTGAAACATGTTTGAAAGAGTATTGAGCATTTATCTCTAATGTTTTACTAGCATATCCTCCTAAATCTTTGCTTACATACCCTCCATTCTTGGTGAAAAAGATTATTCCTTGAAAATAGGCCTTGATCCTTGAGAGTAGGTCATCATGACTTGATAAAGTATTAAATTTAAAACTTATCCAAATAATTAATGAGGTATTTCCATATTCCTTGGGTTGTTAGAGCTCTTTGAGTACAAGTTTGGCTTTGTCTTCCTTGACTAGGTGTTGGCGTCAAAAGGTCTTTTCAAAGTTGTTTAAGACTCTTTCAAGCATTTAAAAACTTATTCCAATAAACTTATGACTTATTCATACTTTAAAGGTGGTGTGGACACAAGGATAAACCTAAATAAATTATTTATATATGTTTTTATGCACCAACTTGGTGCTTTTCTCACTTGACCCTTCCTTGTGCAAAAGTGGTGTAGGAGAGAGAAAATTGGTTTTTGCATTAGACCAAGAAAAATTACACCATGAATGGATTATAAAAATGACATCAGACCTAAAAAAAGGCATTTGGAGCCATCAAGTTATCCAAAATCCATCATTTTGCTCATATAGCATGCATTAACACCCCTTCTTTATAGCCCTAAAAAAAGGAAAAGTTCCTTGTATAAAATATTTTACGATTCAAACTGGAAATATAGGAACATTTTTAAGTACCCTCTATCCCCTTATAGATCCAAACAATTTTTTTTGATTATAATCTAAGTGTAAGTACTCATTTTCCTTCATTTTCATCTCCAATTAGGGCTAATTAGCCCTCTTAGGCCTAAAAAGAGAAATTTAGCCCAAATGACCACCCAAACATGTGAAACTAGACAAAAGTGTTTGAATTACTTTAATTGGACTAATACCATACTCCATGACAAATTTAGGGTCTTGAGACCTTGTGGAAGTATGCAATCCATGAAACCACCTTATTACCTAGTCTCAGTTTAAGCTTGTTTAGGATTGCCTTGGAAAATGTGCATGGTTAAATCACCTAAATAATATATTATGAAATTTTTTGGTCTTGAATGGATAGGAAAACTCTCAAAGGACCTCATCCAATTATTGGGAAGTTCTCTCCTTCTCAAAACACTTGAAAAAAATGAAAAATCATGAAAATAGGGTATTTGGAGCAATCCGTTCTAGTGACATCAACATAAAAATACATGTAGATAACCTCCTTGGATTCCAAAACAACATCAAAGAGGTTTAAAGATAAATATGTGGAATTAGAGGTGCATTTTAAGTCCATTTACCTTGATTGGTCATGATCAAGGTTTTAGAAGGGTTTAAGACTTGTCTGGGGTCTTAACGATTATTTATAAATATGGCATGTATAAATGACATAATTAAATTTATAAAACCTTCTTGACTGACCTCCTTAGCTATCCCAAATGGCTCAAATTGATCAGGGTATTTTGGGTTTAGGCTTGTCTCTCTTTTATTAGCCCTCAAGGCCACTTGGATTGAAACCTGAGTGTTGATGTATAATGAGAGTGTATGGAAATTTTTATTATCACTTTTAATTTCCTCAAAGACCCATCATGAATCATGACTTACTTTTTTAATTCTTAGACCTCAAATAAACCACCTAGTCTCATGGTTTCCCCTTGCCAATGGAGTGGGCAAGGTATGAGATAAAATAGTGGGCATGCCCACTATTGGTATGACCTTAAGGAGATCATGAATTTCTTAATCCACTCATGAGAAAGTTATGTACCAATTTTCAAATATTTATTATACCTATAGGACCCTCAATACAACAAACTCTCTAATGGTTAGACTGTAGGCCTATGACTGTGAGTAGAGGAGTGAAACCTAGTTTTGATTAATCCTTCTCAAGCTTCACTTCCTTTGGTATCAAAAATCCTTAAGGAATTTTTTTTGACTAAGAAATATCTTAGTGTCCCTTCACCATGTTATCAAATCTTGTTTCAAACTTAAGACCAATCTCTCTTCATTTAGTTTAGAGTCATTGACTATGATACTTTGTGTTTGAGACCTCACCCTTACCTTAGTGAACTTTCAATACTATTGAACTTACTTGAAGATCTAGTTATATTCAAACCCTCCTCTCATACATGCTCTATTCCTGCTTTAGGCTGACTGCATACCATGACTATAGGTAAGCCTTTTCTACGTTTCTCTTGGTTGTAGGTGGACATCGTTGACTGTAACATCTAAAAGAGATCTTCTTCCTTGAAATCTCCTCAAAGATATTATAAAACTCATAAAAACTCCAATGAATTAAATCTTCAACAAAACCTTGCCCTTACATTTTTACTCTTAGCATCCATTATCCATGGAATTGTTGTTAAGTCCCTAGAAGTTGGCTGTAGGTGTCTTAAGAAGGTTGACTATATTTTTGATGTTTAGAACCTCATCTGATCTATCTATACCTCTTTAATTATTCAATAGGTTGTCTAAAATCTCAATTGGGTCCAAACACCTTCAAACACCACTCTACCCCTTCCTTTACTACACTTAAGACCACTTTTTTGTTGTCACTAGGGGCAACCTATAGGTGCCCATGAGAGTATTACGACTATGTGTTATGACTACATTCATAGGGTTTGAGACCTTAAAATAACACTAGTGATCTTATTCAATAGATCATGGAATTTCTTGAGGTCTCCAAATGGGTTCAATAACCTTAAAACATATTTTTACCTCTTGCGTAGGCTTAAAAACACCATATTAGTATCTTGCAACCTGTAGGTGCCTTTCTAGAGGGTATTGACTATGCTACTAGGTTTTAGGATCTCATCTTACACCAATGGCTTCCAATAGTCCTTGAACTAGTTTGAGGCCTTTAATTAGGCTACAAACCTCTCACACACTACAACTTCCATTTGCTTTGTGACATCAAACTGACTGTAGGTATACATATTGACTGTATATTCATATAAAAGAGATATTTTTCCTTAAAAACTCCTATTAGGCCATATGTTCACTTTTATAAACCTCTATGACCTAATCGAAGCCATCAAAATCAATCCCACCATGCATTCTTTCATGTTTAAGTCTTTTAAGCTTGTTCATTAGGTGCAAGATGGATGTAGGTGAAGATTAGGTGTCATAAGACCTTGAGAAGGCCATTGACATGGCCTAATAACCTATTTTAATTATTAAAGACATCTAAAAACTCCAATCTCTTCTCATACACAACTATAACCCCTACCTTTGTACTGTGTTAGACTATTCTTTCACCTACATGGCTGTAGGTGAAGATTTGTCTATATGTACAGATTGTAGGTACTTAGGTGACTATAGGGTCTACTTGACTGTCCTTTGAAGTTTTGAACATCATCTTATACATACCATATTCTCTTTTCCCTTCCCACTTGCTTAAAGATCCTAAAAAAGTTCAAACACTTTCAAACATAATGACTTAGAACTCTTCATTATATGCATCTTTAGTTCAAACCTAACAAAGACATCTATAGGTACCTTTTTAAGGTCATTGATTGTATTAGGTATTTAGAACTCCTTCCTTTTATTCCAATGACTACCTTTCTATTTCCATTATTTTTAAAAGGTTTAAACCAAATTAGTTCATGCCATCAATGTCTTACAGATCCTTTGACAAGCTTCATATCATTCTCAACTTTCCTCCATAGTTTGTACAACATGTATAAAAGGTGGAATTTTGATTATTTATCAACTCAGTTTTAAGACTATCTCTAACTTTAGAGTGGCCTAATTCTAATTTAAGGGTTTGTAAAACTATTTTCATCAGCATAGAAGTTAAGTCTTCATGCTTTAAAGTCTCTCATGTTGGTATGAGTTTGATCTTGGTCTCAAAAGAGGACCTACAAGCTTGAGGCCTGTAGGTAGCATTTACTTGTTTTAAGGGCTCAAAACCACTTATTGACTTTCCTCCTCTTATCAAACTTGGAAAAATATTACACTTCCCTTATCACTATTTCAATGGCCTATAGATATTTAATACAAGTATTATATCACCCCCTTCAACTCACCTAGCTAATCTTGTATAGACTATACACAATTAACTAATGCATAAGCCTTGTGAGTGGAGAATTAGACTATTTAGTCAACTTGAGCAACTTGGATGATGGTAGTGAGGTAGTCATAGAGACATGAATGCATTAAGAGATGTATTAGGTCTCTACCATAGATATTATAGTTGCTCAACTCATTTTTACACTCCATACAACATGTATATGGAAGAAACAACTGTGAATCCTATTGGAGAGTGTGCATATGGGATATTATTTTTAACTTATCTTCACTTAAAATGATTAAATATCATTCCTAGGATATGTTGACCATTTTTGGTGTAACAGGCCAAAAATCAGTCCCCTTCTTCCTCTACTGTTTCAGGCTAATTCATTTTTATTTTTGCACAAGTCCAAGAAAATCTACGGATTTTGCAGGTGGAAAATCTATGGACTCAGCAGGTGTAATATTTGATAGATTAAGGACCAGTTCAGAGAGTGTAAGGTTTTGCAAAATCTTTTCAAACTCTTGTCTGAAGAAATTCACAAGGAAAGAGAGCTAAAATGGTTTAGAAGACATTTTTCCTTAAGGTTGGAAGAGTGGTTCAACGACATAATCTTCTAAGAGTTAGCACCTTTGAACCGTTGAACTGGTTCAATTTGGGTTCAATCAACTTGGTTCAACTAGTTAGTTCATCGCTTGGTTCAATCAGCTTGGTTCGACACCTTTGGTTCATCGCTTGGTTCAATCGGTGAGTTCAACACTTGGTTCAGTTAATCAGTCCATCAACAAGTTCATCAGTGCGTAGCATTGAACTGATTCAATCACCAATTCAATCGTCAATTCAATCATTGGTTCAATCGTTGGTTCAATCATCGATTCAATCATTGGTTCAATCATTGGTTCAATGTGAAGTAAGAAGCTCAGTGCACAATTTTAAACTATTGAATCGGTTCAATGAGTGGTTCAAAGCGAATGGTTCAACTGCCTTGGTTCAATCAACTCAGCGTGTAGTGTTGAACCTTTGAACCAATTAAACTGTTGAACTAATTTCAGTTCAATGAGGCACCCCTAAAGCTGAAGGGCAAGTGCCCTTGCAGAGGGCAGTCCTGGGTTTAGGAGCCCTTGAGGAGGGCAAGATACTTCTCAAAGGCTGCCAGTTCAAAGCAAAACCCTGGGGAAGTCAAAGCGGCTAATTCCCATGGAATTTTTATCTGCGAGAATAGGCCCAAAGCAAAAAACTTGCAAAAAAGCTGTCAAAGACCTGACGGACTTTTGCCAAGGACGGTGACGTCCCAAAATCTGTCAATCTTAAGGAGACGGACTAGCTGTTGGATTTTCAACTTTAGGGTGATGGCTGCGTGAACATCAATTTTAAGGCAGTAAAATAGCCGTTGGTTTTAAATACTTGTGTGCCAACCATGGAAAGAGCCTAAGGAATGCAGTGACCTGACAGAAGATCACCCTAAAGGGCTAAAGCAGTAAAAGAAGACAAATCATGAAAAGGACAAAGATCCCAAAGAACAAAGAGAGAAATGCCAAGTGTAAGAACAGGCAGATAGCCCAAGTGGCGAAGGGAGGTGCTGATTCAAGAAGTTACTCTAGCAAGTGATACAGTGCCCACAAATTGATTATTAGGAGGCACAAATAGCTAGCATTGGAACCCATTTTCTTCATTTTGCATTAATGAGCAGACAAACCATGTAATCACCTGGAAGAAGCAGTCTTACAAGCAAATAAATGGTGTGGCTCATTGATGTTTTGAGCGGCTTGTTCTTCCCAATGACAGGGGTGCAAATGGGTCATTTGTAAAAAGGGGTGCCAAAAAGGCCTCCTTCCTTCCTCTATATAATGGAGACTTGTCATTTTGAAAGGGGATCTTCCACATTTGTAAGGCAAAGCCCTGGCAAATTTTTCACCTAAAATCAAGAAATGCATTTTAACCTCTATGCTGGTTAGATATCTCTATGTGTGTCTGAGTGTCAGTCTGTGTTTAGTCATTGCTTCTTAATGCTCCCATAGGTTTAACACCAACACACCTGGTGTCTATAAGGTGCCATTTTGCAAGAGACAAGGAGAGCTGTATTTGGAAGTCCAGAGATAGAAGAAGCAACTATACAGTGTGCCTTTCTACAGTGCCTTTGGTGAGTCTCTATTTTTTGTGTGTTCCATTAAAGCCTCCCTGTTAAGCTTCCTACAGCTTGGTCCTTCTACCAGTTTGAAGTGTATGTATGTGTTTTTCTGACTTCAAGTGTGAGTGTGAGAAGGTTGAATCATTTTGGTGCATCACCTCTTTTTAGAGTAGATTTGTTTTCTTGTAATCCTTCTCCCTTTTCACCCCCCATTATATATCTATATACCTGTATTAGCGCTTATTGAAACAACTTAGATGCATCAAAGGGAGCTATCCCTTACCTAGAGACTCTCCCCTCTAGCTTCACCAGTCCCACAAGTGAGAGGGGAGTTTCCATTGTAGCGTGTGGAAGGTAGGAGCTTGGCCTCTTGCCCTAGGTGTAATCCACTGCATCAACAATTTTTGGCATGCCCGGTGGGACCTAGTTTTACAACTCAGTAAGGTTTTAGGATTGATGCTGGTCCTATTACAACAAATCAAATATTTACATCATCTGGTGACTCCACTGGTAAGAACTTCATTTCCTAATCAAAGACTAGTCTGACTTCCTATGCCTAAAGTCACCACACAGTCTGCTTTTAAGGGTCTCCCTTTCAAATTTGTTGAATTACCTTTGAACTCGGCAAGAAAACTGAGGTTTGAAAGGACCCATCCTTATTTAGTGAACCACCTTCCTAGACCTATTGTAATGAATTCATATGCAACAGGACCACAGTTACATCCCATCCCAGCTATGGCATTACCCTTTGTCACTTTTCATGGTTAGAGTCCTTTGAATCTCCTACATTATGACCCAATCCCAGGAGAATCCCTCAAAAATGTGCCTTCTTTTGATGGGAAGGGGCCCATTATAGTCATCAAGCACATCAAAAATATTTATAACCTCTGTAATATTCACAATATCACTAAGGAAAATATCGCAATTAGATTGCTGGCATTATCTCTCAAGGGCAAAGCTCTTGACTGGTATAGGACCTTGGCTATAAATTCAATCCATTCTTGGAATGAATTAGGTACTCACTTGATGGACTATTTTGGGGAAAAAAGTGACCACCTCTCACTTGTTGAGTAGCTGACTACCATGAAAAGAGCCCCACATGAATACATGCAAGATTTCAACACTCAATTTCAGAAGACATGGGATAGAATCCCCATTCTAGTAAGACCAACTGATAGCTATGCTTTCTTGTATTACTTAAGAGCATTGAATAGTGATATCACTGTCATGATACAATCCATGGGGGAACATGTGCTACCTACTGCCTATGATATAGCTATAGCAGTTGAAAATTGCTTAGTGCAGACTAGGAAAATAGCCCCTAGACCCCATATGCCACTTTTCCCTGAAATGCTACCTCCAATTCAAACCGCTGCTCCCACATTAGCTCCTCTACCTAGCATAGAGAAACCAACCGCTGCTCCATCCAATGAGCTTCATGAAGTTAAGAGTCTATTGCAAAGTATGTCAAATGAACTTGTGGCTCTTAAAAGGCAGCAAGCTCAAAGCAACAGACCAAACCAAGGATACCAGCAGTATGGCCAAGCTCCTAGATCCCCTTTCCAAAATTACAATCAAGGACAGGGTCAGCTTACTCAAACTAGACCTTTTCAAGGCTACAACCTAGGTGCCCCTTCATCATCTAAGGTCATGGTTCCCATTCAAAACAATCTGGTACAGGAACAACCAAGTTGTTCAACTATGGGATATGGTCAGGAGTAAGCAATTTATATAAATGAGATGATGGGATATTGCCTAAATATGTAATAAAATAAAGCAACTGCCCATTCCCAAGTCTTTGAGGCTCCAATGCAACCCAACATGAGTAGTGGTCAGGCCCAACCTGACTCCACTCTCATGAATCATCTGGAAGGAGAATTCTATTTAGTCAATTATGTGGGTGCTACAGACAATCAGGCTAATTATGTTGTAGCCAACACAAGATTTAAAAGAAGGGCAATGGAAGAAACACAGGCTGTTTCCCAAGTGTTAACAACACCTTCTTCATCACACACAAATCAAAAAGTCCCAAGTTCCAGACCATCAATTGTACCTCCAGCTCCTTGGCCTACGCTTCAGGCTATACATAATTCCAAAGAAATTTTGAAGGAAACCCTCGAGTCAACATGGTTGATTATATGAAGAAGCTACACATGAACATTTCCTTGTGGGATTCACTATCAATACCAGGGCAGAAAGACATGCTACAAAAGGAATTGCATGAACTAGATGAACGAGCTGTCCCAACAAAGGCTGATAACATTTTGATGATGAATGGACAGCCTTCCACCTCAGGTTAGACCCAGAAGGAAGAGAAGATCCCTCCTTTTTATGTGTCCTTGGTCATAGGAGATTTCTTGGTGCACAATTGCATCATTGATAGTGGAGAAAACACCTCGATGATGCCCAAATGTATAGCTGACAAGTTGGACTTGAAATATGAAAAAATAACCAAGGGGATTCTATAGCTGGATGGAACCCTAGCAAAGACAATTGGGGTGGTAAGAGGTTTGAGCTTGACATTCCATGCTTTCCTGACTTTCTCAGTTCTTCATGATGTGGAAGTGGTATATGTCCCTCCCTACTTTGCCATCTACTTATCCAAGGATTTTACAGCCAAGATAGGTGGCTACTTAGCAGTAAATTGGTCTTATCTAGTTTTTAGAACCAAGTACAAGACTAAAGTCAAGATTGAATCCGAGCCACTCCATAAAGATCATTTGGAACCTTACTTGCTGAAGGTAGCAAATGTCAGCTACGCCATCATTGACCAGGAGGAATTCCAAATAGACCAATTTCCATCCTCTACCCTTGAAAGAGTTGCAGACTTGCTCTTAGATGAATGGGGAAGTGACAATTTCGATCATGATCCCTACAAATTCATAGAGGACGTGGGCTTTGGAATTTACTATATGCATGAAGAGGGTACTTTTGTAATGAATTTGATGAAAGCCAGCCAGGAGAACTCAGGTCTATGGTAGCTATTCTTTGATGGTTCAAGGAGTAAGTTGGGAGCTGGTGGTGGAGCGGTGCTAGTTTCCCCTTCAAAAGACAGTTATTTTTTAGCTTTTTAGTTCCAATTTTCTTGCACATGCAATGTTACAAAATATGAATCCCTCATCCATAGCTTGGAGTGGGCGAGGAAAAGTGGAATAAAAGCGTTGTAAGTGTTTGGTGATAGTGAGCTGATTGTCAACCAAGTAAAAGGCCAAAATTTAATGAATAATTCTCTATTGAAGTCCTACAAACATAGGGTATGGAACTTAGTGGAAAATTTCTCCATTTTCAATATCACCTCCATTCCTAGAGAATGGAATAAACAAGCAGACAAGTTGGCAACAGTTGGTGCCCAGTTTGATATTACTCAAGAAATAGGCCGAGACCATAGCTCATGTCACTTGAAAGTAGTGATCTAGCCCTCCGTACCTGATAACATCACCAACTGACAGGTTTTCCATAGTGATAAGCAAATAACACTTTTCCTATAAGAAGTAGAATTTGCTGCAAAAAACCAAGCAAAGCTATAGTAGCAATATGGTAGCCAAATTGTTCAGCTGAAGAATAATAAGCTTCCCAAAGGTTTGGTCACTCTAGAGAGTATCTTCAATGGAGATGACCAATTTAGAAGCAAAAATGTGTGCATTACAACAAAGGAGGAGCACCAAGAGCAAGTGGAAATATTCAAGGACAAGTTGCTTGCACTTGGAAAAGTGTGCACAGACTAGGAAAGGCAGGCCTTCATCTTGTTGTACCAAGAATTTGCCAATATCTTTGCTTGGGAGTATAATTATTTGAAGGGTTTCGACCCAAGCTTGGCCCAGCATACCATCAAGCTACAAGAAGGTGCCAAACCAATCAAGCAGAAGTAGAGACCTGTCAATCCAATGATTGAGCCTCTCATGTGCAAAGAGCTCACCAAATTGATTGAGTCTAAGATAATATTTCCAATCAAACACTCTTCTTGGCTAGCCAATCTTGTTCCTATCCGAAAAAAGAATGGAGAGATCAAACTGTGCATCGATTTTAGAGACCTCAACAAAATCTCTTTAAAAGACCATTATCCTTTCCCAAGCATGGAGCAGATCCTTTAGATGGTGACAGGTAGTGAGCGTTTCTCCCTCTTGGATGGATATTCAGGATACAACTAGATTTTGGTGCAAGATTGTGACCAGCACAAAATAGCCTTCACAACCAAGTGGGGAAAATTTTCTTACAGGAAAATGCCTTTCGAGCTATCTAATGCTGGTGCCACTTTCCAATGAGCTATGGACATGGCCTTCTAAGGCTTGATAAACAAGACTGTGCTGGTATATCTTGATGATGTGACAGTTTTCTCCAAGGAAGTGAGCCAGCACATGAAACACCTCAAGTAAATCTTTGAGAGGTGTAGAGAGTTTGGTATCTCTCTCAATCTTAAGAAATGCATGTTCACTGTCCACGAGGGAAAACTCTTTGGTCACATTATTTCTTTGAAAGGTCTGGATATTGATCCAGAAAGAGTTTGCTCCATCCTAGAACTATCCTTACCCAAACACAAGAAAGGCCTTCAAATCTTCTTCAGTAAGATAAATTTCATACAAAAATTTATCCTAAATTTTGTGGAGATGGTTAAGCCATTGACCTCTATGCTAAGGAAGGGTGAGGAGTTCACATGGACAGTACAAAAAAAATATAGTTTTGAAGAAATCAAGCAGGTCATAGCCTGGGCTCCTACTTTGATCAGCCTTGACTTCACCAAAGATTTTAACCTCTATACCTTCGGCAATGAAAAGGTAATCTCTGCCATGCTTACCCAAGCAAGTGATGATGGCCTTGAGCAGCCAATTGCATTTTTTAGCCAAGGCCTAGAGGGTTTTGAAGTCAGATACACATATGTAGAAAAACAAGTCTTGGCGGTCATACAGAGTCTAAAGAAATTTAGACACATGCTGTCCAATAACAAAATCCACCTCATGGTTCCACATCTCGACATCAAGGATTTCTTAATCAACCAAAATTTAAATGAGAAGAGAGCAGGGTGGATCACTAAGGTGATGGAATATGATGTAGATATCAGGATCACCAAATTGGTAAGAGGGAGAGGCCTGTGTGAACACCTCACTACAAACTTTAAGCAACAAAAGGAGGATAGTCTGCTAATCCTTGATGCAGCTACAGTAAAAGAACCAGATGTCATGAAGGAGTGGACATTAGACGTGAGGCATTTCCTTCTCACTGGTGAGTGTTCGTACTCACTTGACAGGACCAAGAGAAGGTATTTTAGACTCTAGTGTCTCCCTTATGCCTTGATTGATGGAGTGCTATTCAGGAAAGATCTCTCAGGATTCTTTTTAAGATGCTTGGACTCAAGTTAGGCTGACAGGGTGCTATCTGAGTTCCATGATGGACCAGTTGGTGGTCATTTTTCTCTTAGGGCTATTACAGAAAGAATAATGAGAGCTGGCTATTTCTAGCCTACTCTTTTCAGGGATACCCATGCCTGGGTAAGAAAGTGCCAAAAGTGTGTGCTTTTTGATGGAAAGCAATAGTTGGCTGCCATGCCTTTACAGCCTATTCAGGTGGAGCAACCATTCATGCAGTGGGGCCTGAACTTCATAGGGATGATCAATCCTCCCTCCAGTGCTAGACACAAGTGGGTCTTGACTGCCACAGATTATTTCACAAGATGGGTAGAGACTGTTGCTCTGAAGGAGGTAAATGAAAGTGCGGTCTTGGACTTTTATGAAGATCTGGTGGCAAGGTTCAGGGTTCCAACAACCATAATCTCAGATAATGTGTTAGCTTTTTTGGGAATCAAGACAAGTGAATGGGCGTTAAGATATGGTATATATCTCAACACTTCATCCAATTACTACCCATAGGGGAATGGACTGGCTAAGTCTACGAATAAGAACTCGATCAGGATCATCAAGTGAACCATGGAAGAAAATCAGAGGACTTGGCATGTCAAGTTGAAAATAGCCTTGTGGGCTAATAGGGTCACCTCTAAGAGAGAAATTGGCAACTTGCCATACATGCTTGTCTATGGAAGGGAAGCTAAGCTCCCCATTTCACTTGAGTTGCCAGCCTTGGATCTCGCTCACCAACTGCAATTAGAAGAAGGAAATAACATGGAAGTTAGATTATGTGACTAATATAACTCCAAGAGGCAAGGGACCAGGCTATGTTTTCTATGACCAGCTGCCAACATCAAGTGAAGAGACACTTCGACAAGAAATCTTCATCAAAAGGTTTCTCTGAAGGAGACATTGTCTTGAGATGGGATGAAGACCGAGCTAAGCCTAGAAAGCATGCAAAGTTCAATGCCCTATGGAGTGGCCCATACATAATTACCCAGTGTAAGTAGCATAATGCATTCCAACTCTCTAGGTTGGATGGTGAAGAACTGTATATCCCAGTTAATGGGATATATCTAAAACATTACCACTGAGCCCCTTCTCCATCATGTATATATTTTCCCTTGCTTTTCTCCTATTTTCCCTAAGTGCTTTCTGCACATGTTAATAGTTTTCTTAGCTTTATGTGTGATTTCATTTCCTTTTGAGGTAAATATTTGCGATTGGCTCTAGATTTATCAAACTTTTGCTGATCTTTAAGTTACAGTCTGACCCCGTGCCCAATGGATTTTGAGGCAATTGGCTTCTAAGCATGGCAGGCATGCTTCCCCTAGGAGTCACCAATTTATTGACCATTTTTGGTGTAACAAGCCAAAAATTGGTCCCCTTCTTCCTCTGCTATTTCAGGGCAATTCATTTTTTTTTGCACAAGTACAAGAAAATCTACAGACTCTGTAGGTGGAAAATCTACAGACTCAATAGGTGTAATCTTTGATAGATGAAGGACCAGTTCATAGAGTGCAAGGTTTTTCAAAAGCTTTTTAGACTCTTGTCTAAATAAATTCACAAGGAAAGAGAGCTAAAATGGTTTAGAAGACATTTTTCCTTAAGGTTGGAAGAGTGGTTCAACGACATAATCTTCTAAGAGTTAGTGCCTTTAAACCATTGAACTCATTCAATTTGGGTTCAATCAGCTTGGTTCAACCAATTGGTTCATCACTTAGTTCAATCAGCTTAGTTTGACACCTTTGGTTCATCACTTGGTTCAATCAGTGAGTTTAACACTTGGTTCAATCAATCAGTCCATCGGCAAGTTCATCGGTGCGTAGCGTTGAACCGATTCAATTGCTAGTTCAATCGTTGGTTCAATCATTGATTCAATCATCAGTTCAATCATTGGTTTAATCATTGGTTCAATGCGAAGTAAGAATCTCAACATGTAGTGTTGAACCATTGAACTGATTCAATGAGTGGTTTAAAGTGAATGGTTTAACCACCTTGGTTCACTCGGCTTGGCATGCAGTGTTGAACCATTGAACCGATTGAACCGTTGAACCAATTTTAGTTCAATGGGTTGGTTCAATGAGGCACCCCCAAATCCGACGGGCAAGTGCCCTTGCGGAGGGTAGTCCTAGGTTTAAGAGGCCTTACAGAGGGCAAGATACTTCTCAAAGGCTGCCAGTTCAAAGCAAAAGCCCAGGGAAGTCAAAGCGGCCAATTCTTATAGACTTTTTGTTTGTGAGAAAAGGCCTGAAGCAAAAAACCTGTAGAAAAGCCGCCAAAGACCTAATAGAATTTTGCCAAGGATGGTGACGTCCTGAAAGCCATCAATCTTAAGGAGATGGACTAGCTATTGGATTTTCAACTTCAGGGTGACGACTGCATGAACGTCAATTTTAAGGCAGTAAAATAGCTGTTGGTTTTAAATACTTACACACCAACCATGGAAAGATCCTAAGGAATGCAATGACCTACCAGAAGATCACCCTCGAGGGTTAAAGGAGCAGAAGAAGACAAAGCAGGAAAAGGACAAAGAGCCCAGAGAACAAAGAGAGAAATGCCAAGTGTAGGAACAGGCAGATAGCCCAAGTGGCAAAGGGAGGCACCGATTCAAGAAGTTACTCCAGTAGGTGATACAGTGCCCACGAATTGATTACTAGGAGGCACAAACAGCTAGCAGTGGAACCCATTTTCTTTATTTCAATTTAATGAGTAGAAAAATTATGTAATCACTTGGAAGAAGTGGTCTTATAAGCAGACAAATGGTGTAGCTCATTGATGTTTTGAGCGGCTTGATCTTCCCAATGACAAGGGTACAAATGGGTCATTTGTAAAAAGGGGTGCCAAAAAGGCCTCCTTCCTTTCTCTATATATTGAAGACTTGTCATTTTAAAAGGGGATCTTCCACATTTGTAAGGTGAAGCCCTGGCAAATTTTTCACTTGAAATCAATAAATGCATTTTAACCTCTATGCTTGTTAGATATCTGTGTGTGTGTCTGAGTGTCAGTCTGTGTTTAGTCATTGCTTCTTAATGCTCCCACAGGTTTAACACCAACACACCTGGTGTCTATAAGGTGCCATTTTGTAGGAGATAAGGAGAGCTATATTTGGAAGTGCAGAGACAAAAAAAGCTATTATACAGTGTGCCTTTCTATAGCACCTTTGGTGAGTCTCTGTTTTCTATGTGTTCCATTAAAGCCTCCCTATTAAGCTTCCTGCAGCTTCATCCTTCTGCCAGTTTGAAGTGTGCGTATGTGTTTGTCTGACTTCAAGTGTGAGTGTGAGAAGGTCAAATCATTTTGGTGCATCACCTCTTTTTAGAGTAGATTTGTTTTCCTGTAATCCTTCTCCCTTTTCACCCCCCCATTATATATCTATATACCTATATTAGTGCTTATTGAAATAACTCAGATGCATCAAAGGGAGCTAGCCCTTACCTAGAGACTCTCCCCTCCAGCTTCGCCAGTCCCACAAGTGAGAGGGGAGTTTCCATTGTTACATGTGGAAGGTAGGATCTTGGCCTCCTGCCCCAAGTGCAATCCACTGCGTCAACAGGATCATATACCATTATTTAATACTTGGAATTTGAGCCAAAATTAGCAACCAAAACTCTAGTGGATTATGCAAACCTTGATAATGTCTCAAAAAGCAAGCACACTTGAAGAAAATAGACCAAAGACCACTTTATATAGATGAAAATGAACTCAATTAAACTAAGGGATATAACGTGAGTGAAAAATCACTATAAACCTCTAAGAATGACCACCATGAAAAGGAAATAAGAACTTGTAGCAGAATCCACTAGAACAACTTGTACACTAAGACATTCTTCTTCCAAGTGAAGGCAGTTCAAGGAGATGAGTTGTATAATTAAACCATGATGAAAAGGAGATAAATGAACTATAAAATAATCCCTCAAAACCTTTATTATCCATTTATTTTTGAATTGGAGAAACAGGTGCAAAAATAGATCCTTCTCAGATGATTAGGCCATACTGACATGCTATCACTCTTAGTGACTGTTCATAAATAATAAGAAATAAATATGAAAACCAATTCCTCTTATTTAAAAATTACTAAGATCCCTATCAACTTCAAAAGTTTTAGCTCCTAACTCTCTCTCTTATGTCCGTACTGAGCATTTGAAAACTGCCCTTCTAGAGATACTAAAGAGGTTGTTATGAGAGATAAATTGGCTTTCTTCATTTTAAGACCTAAAACCTATTCTAAATCATTTTTTTGAATTTTTAATGGAAAAATAAGGTATTGAAGATGCCTTAATCTCAATTTCACCTTGAAAATTGTACAAATGGCCTCAAAATAGGCCTTTTCTAAAACTATTAAAATGACTTGAACAACTTGATAAAACTATTGTAAAACATATCCAAGAGAGATTTTTATGCATTAATAATTATATCATGTCTTGAAAAGAAAAATTTCAAGTGGTAGGGGTGATAATTTGACCTGAAAGGTCAAAATTATCAACAAATACCTCCCCAAGGTCTAAATATACTAGGTCTTAGTATGTTGGTCTTCATTAAGTTCGCTGATATGGACTTGTTCCATGTAATGGATTTTTTTAAATTAGTTGAGCTATGGTTAACTTTGGCTAAGACATTAATATAGAGATATTGTGTACTTCAATTGGATAAACTTGTAAGATACAACCTCTAACTAAAATCAAACTCATATAGATTTATACAAGATAAAAATAGTTGATTTATTTACTAATTTAACATGTTAATAGATGCAACAATCCTATAACGATGATAAATCAATGGTAAAATGACAATCAAGACAAATGATTAAATTTAAATTGCTCTTGTTCCTAAACTAACTTGATTATAGATAAAGTGTGAAAAATTCGGGACAAAGGGATAAAATATTTTATACAAACACAGATGAATCTAGAACTATCTGGCTAAACAGATCCAGTAAAATAAAATTTCAATCGAGCTAGACCTAGAAAAACTCCAATTAAAGATGATGCAAAAGTCTAGAGAGTTTGACCATAAGAAGGAAAGACATAGCTACCATAAAAATGTGCAATAAATGACTACACAATCTCAACAACCTTCAAGCTATTAGGATTTTACTTTGATTAGAAAATTATGGGATCCATACAATCATTGAAGTGAAAGAGACACATCTTAAATAAAAAGACTAACATAGGAGAAATGGAGATATTATCCTATAAAGTAGTAAAAATATAGGGAAAATAAATGAGCATAATCCCTCTAATTCTAAAAAGACTAGACCAATATATCATACTTCATGTCTCTTTTACAATTCACAAAGAGCCAGCCTAAAGAAAGAGTCTCAAAATACAATATATACTATAAGGGTGGCGATCCCTCCCTTGATTACCAGATCAGCCCACTATATAGGTAGTTTCAAATATTCATTGCTAATTGGAGAAGGTGGTTGGATGAGGCCTGATTTTTGATAGAGATAGAAGTGTGCCTCTACTTTAGTTAAGGCTTCCAACCAATCTTCTCTGATTCATTGGTTGATTACCTTGGGATTCATCATTCCATCCACCAATTATCACCTTTTATCCCCTCATTACTTTGGAGCTACCTCATGTATCCACTTCATTAATATGTAAGGAGTTTGACCAACCTCATTTTTGTCTTATACTTCATTATGCTCTGATTATAGGTTTATATCTTTTGATGAGGACATGTGTCCAAATTGACATCTTGGATTGAAAGATTGACCCTGCAAGACCAAATGTATAATTCAACGACAAATCTCTTGAAGTAATGATAAGTAAACAACAATGAAATGATAAAATATCCATGGATAAAATGCGATATATTTTTTTGAATATTTTCACTATTATGGAATAGACATTTGCGTTGATCAAATTTAAATTTAAACACCAAAATTTTTATGAGTACACAATATAGTAACTTGGCCTAAACATTTTAAATAAAATAGTGCCATTACACAACTTGCCTAAATAATGAAATTTGATATTTAGATTGATCAACATTCTTCTAGCCCATTTAATAGTCATGACATTCAAGATGACCATCAATTTTAGGCTCATCTAGTGTCATGTAACACACCCTTATTATCTCGTGAAGCTCAGTGTTTATAGTCTTGTGACGAGCATATGACCATCAAATTTAGGCTTAGAGAGAGGCTGACATAATCAGGGTGTCACACGATAGCCCTTCATTCATTCATGTCTTTGGCATGGGCACCCAAATTGATGTCACATGGAATCCTATTAGGGCCTCAAGCATTTAAATTGGTCATTGTAATCAGTCTTGCCTATAAGGTCTTGGGATTTTGAGAAGTCACCAAGTGGAAGCTTCTTAAGAGCTAAGGGCCATTAGGCCATTAGCTCATCCTTCTGAGTCTTTGAGGTTCTGAGCTTCTAGCAAGTCACCACATGATGGATTCTTAAGGCTTGAAGGCCTCAAGGCTATTAGACCATTATATTTAATGGTTTAATCCCTTCATGGCTATGGGGATCTGAGTTTGTGCCACATGGCATGATTTCAGGCTTAGAGTCTTTAAAAAGACTTAGAAACTTTTTAGACTTGGAAACATTTAGAATTTGGCTCAGGACCAAGAAATGATCTGAGAAAGACACGTGGAACAACTTGGGAAAAATAAAAAAGCTTAAGGCACATAACAAAATTAAGAAAAGGATAGGTAAATAAGCTTCAAAATTAAAATGGGTTGACTTGACTTCGAAGGGCTCAGGGCTTAATTGGTCTTCGAGCTCCGTGGGCTCAACTTGGATGACCCATGGGAGAACTCGACATGACTTAGAAAGATTGAGTATTCCTCAAGGGGAATGACATAAATGAGCCACTTAGAATATAGAATAAAATAAGCAAAAACTTGGCTCATGACTATTAATGCATTAGCCCTCTCCTAGATAAACTCTCAGACATTAAAGGTCTCTTTAGACCAGATTTAACAACAATAGGATCAGTAAAGAAAAATGAGGGTCCTTATTCTAGTTGAAAATGGGGCATGTTGTATGGACAATAACAAATAATGACTTCTGCTAGGAGATACTCTTGAGTATCTCAAGAATCCAAAATCTTAAGCCCTTATCCAAATGTAAACATTAGATGCAAGCAATCTTCCAAAATAAGGTCAAAACATGAAAGAAAAAAATTCTACTTCAACACATGACATACTAAACTTTAATTCTACTTCAAGACCATTAGTGTGTGATTGTGTGTTTGATTAAATTATTTTGCAAACACACATAATAAATCAAATTTACCTAATTGATGGGCACTACTAAAGGAGAAATGATTTTACAATTTGGTTGAAGTGGGAAATGGCATGGGCATTACTCTAATTCTATCCAAATGTTTATAGGCCCGATAGAGATACCTCTAGTCCCTTTTTAAGGCCTTGCTCCACTACTAACCAAGCCAGAAAGCCTATGGTGGAGATTGCCAAGGTCACCCCTTCAAGGAGAAAGTGCATATTTTACATTTTATCTCAATTTTTTTTGAAAGAGGTTTTGATTTATATTATCCATTGAGGATTGGGGACCAAACCATAAGTTAAGTGATAATCAATAAGTGCACAATCAATCAAGGTAAAGTTGAAAATTTTTAGGACTGCATCATTATTTAAATTTTCTATTACATGCCTTTGATGATATTTAAAACAAGAAAAGTAGCCTTTCTAAATCCATATGTTTTGTTATAAATCATAAGTCTTCAGTACTTTAACCATATAAATAAAAAATAGTAGCTCATGTAAGCATTTGAACAAGATTTTAAACATTTTACACATAAAGAATGCCATTGGTATTATTCCCAATCAAACCACCATAAAAAAATTATTAACAAGTAGGGGAACTCTCAAGTCAAAACAATAGGTTCAACTAAAAAAGGGACACAATTAGACTAGACCAAGCAAAGAAAAGACCACATAACAAATGAGAAACAAAAACAAACCTAAGCTAAAACAAGGAACATGAAGGAAAAGTAGAAAACTTATTTTTAGGGGCTTCTAATTCACTCAAGCCTAGAAGTAATTTTTGAAGAATTTTCCATTGAAAATTAATGGAACATCCTCACTAGTAATACACCTCAAGTGGAAATCATTCTCGCCCAATATTTCAAAGATCTGGTAGGGATCGAGCCATAAAGTATCAAATTTTCCATGCAGTCCCTTCCTTTTGTGAGCCTTGTCCTATAAGAGGATTAGATCAGAGATTTGGAAGGGTTTTACTTTTGTTTGCTTGTCAAACCAATGTTTGACAACCTCTTTATGTTTTTTAAATGTAGCAGAGTTACATCTCATTTTTATTCTAATTACATGAAGTTCAAGAGGTGAGTTTCTATTGGATCATCAGTTTTTAGGCAATATTTTGTGAACATCAAGGTGGGGATTTTTTAGATTGGTTGGGAAGAGAAGATCTTGGCCATAAACCAGATGGTAGGGAGAAATCCCTATAGAAGACTTGATCCTATTTCTTTTAGTCCATAAAGTGAATTTAAGCACATAATGCCAATCCCTTGGGTTTCTTTCTAAGATTTTCTTAACTATATTCAACAAATTCTTGTTTGTTGATTCAGCTAACCCATTTCCATGTGGATAATAATTTGAAGAAAATTTAAGGGTTACCTGATGATCATAAGCCCATTCAAAGAATAATACAAAGGATTTTAAGGAGGAGAAAGTGGGACATTATTACATACTAGCGTGGTGGGCATACCAAACCTTGTAGAAATGTGTTCCTCCAAGAATTAAATCACTACATCAGTGATAGGGATAATTTTAAGAATCTTTGGCAAAATCACCACACCTGTATAAATTACTTGATGATTTCTATTAGCTATTTCAAAAAATTATAAATAGTTGGTGAATCAAGTGTCATATTCAAATCAAGAAATAATGGGAAAAAATCCAAGTTAAACCCTTTTCCCCACACACATTCATGGGGCAAATATGCTTGAGGTGGAATAATGATTATGATCAATGGATACCCTATGTTTTTTAGAATGGCTATTTTACTTTGCCTTGTGAAATTGGGGGTAGTTTAGCCATTTGAAACCCTTGCCTAAATGAATAAATATTGGCAAGGATGACATGAGAGACAACATGAATAAGAATTATTATAGACCCATCCTAAACCTAAACCCTAAGTAGGAGTGTGTGACTCTAAAAAAAAGTCATTGCCACATCAATGCCTAAACATATTCACAAGTTTTTTCTACATACAATCATATTTTTGATGTTACAATATATAAATGAATGTAAGACATGAAAACTCCAATCATCATAATAATTGAGAGTAGAATCAATCATGGAAAGAATGAATAGGACTTATCTTCTCTTGGTTAAAGGTTGATTCATTTCCTGAATATTTCAACAGGTACAGGAGAATATGTAATAGAAGACCATACAATCTCATGAACCTCAAAATTAAATCAACAAGAAAAGGTGAACAAACCAAAAAACCATAGATAGTACCATTAAAGTTGGCTTGGAAGAATTATAATGCAAGAAATATTTGCTTTGGTCAAACAAAAATGGAAATAATCATCCCAACCGCCGAAGGTAGAAGAATGCACCATAAAACTTGAAACTTGAAAAAGAATTCTTGACCTACATTATTACAACTGCTTATAATGTAAGAAGCATTCCAAACAAAGTTTGAACATGGGCCATCATCATGTCAATCACTGTCTTACTGCTAGACCATGGCCCTATGGAGAGTGCAAGCCAAACTAGAACTCTTCCAGAAGTGAATAAAAAATATAGTTAAACTAGATCAAATCACAACATAAATATGGGCCTAACTCATCAGTGAGAAGAAACATCAATAATTTATTTAAATGGTAGTCCCTCTTGAATTTGAGAAATAATGCTTCAAACATGTAAATGATATAACATCCCAAATGGTATCATCTCAAGGCCAGATAATGCTTTCGATCAATTACTAAATTTTTTAGATTTACAATAAGAATGAGGGACATTTCCCTATGTAATGTCTCAATCACATAACTTTATATACAACTCTTGTTACCCACTTTTTCACTTCATTAAATAATACACCTTGATTAGGGCCTCACAAGACTTTGAATCAAAAGACTAAAAAAGTCACAATTAATTTACATACCACTCTATCCACTTTTGCACTTCCTTTCAGAAGAAACCTTGATTAGTGCTAGCTAGACTGAATAAACATAGGTGGTTGAAGCATGGAAATACAATGGATCCAAGAAAATCCACCATTACCTAAATGGTTTTTGGCCTTATAATTTGTCAATATCATAAGAGGAAATCACAAGGGATATTACAATTTCATGCTGAAATTGCAAAGGCAAAATAATCTCAACTACCACCACATAAATAAATCTCCCTTTGATTATCCTTATTTGTTGAAACTAGTTAACAAATTTCATTTTGTGATTATTTATGTTTTTTTATTGAAACAAATTAGCCTACTCTTTTCCCAGATGCATATCCATTGTAAGGTTAAATGTTTTTGTGGATAAATAATCTGCTGCTTTAGGAGGTAACTATCATTGTCTTAGCATTACTTATTTAGAGTGATATTCAACTTATTTCTTTATTGAATAGGGTATTTCTAGAGTCAACTACGTATTTAACTTATTTATTTCTTGTTCCAAACGATTATTGATGTTTATGTTGGACACCACATTAACCCAAAACTCAACTTATCATAACTCTTCTATTGTGATCATTCACAAGAAAAACTTATGCCAATTTCAGTACTAGGAATATAATTTTCTTAAAGAATAATTTCATCAAATTTTTCCCTACATATTATGAACTGAGGTTGTGTAAATTTAATTTTAAGCTTGTCATAATTGCTCTCCCATTTTTTATGAATGGCAATAGAGGTTTTGTGTCAATTTTAACATTGGGAATATAAACCACGTGAATCAGTTAGTTTCATTTAATTGTTACCTGTACATTGTAAGTCCATATGAATTTATTTGATAGCATGAATTTTTATGGTTGAATCCCACAAATAATAAATGAACAATTCCAACTTGCCAATATAATCTTAACTGTAGAGTCATAAATTACTTATATTCCCATGTTAATGATTGAATGAAATTAGAACATCAACTTACATCCCCACTGATTTCAGTTGGGTTTATAATTTTCTCAATAATATGAATAAAAGAGCATATTTGGTATTCCAAAACTAAAAGACTACCAAACCCTAAGGTTTTGAGGTTAAGCCTAACAGAGTGCAACCATCAAATGCTCATTTACATTATAGAAGTTGCAGTCTTTCACTGT
Organism: Torreya grandis; assembly: GCA_037957365.1. Lineage (NCBI taxonomy): Eukaryota > Viridiplantae > Streptophyta > Pinopsida > Cupressales > Taxaceae > Torreya > Torreya grandis. The sequence continues at coordinate 349,441 of JARHVA010008163.1, forward strand.
TTAATATGGGATTGAAGCAGGGATAGAGGTAAAGTATTCTCAAAAGTCAACACAAAACTAACCTTACACATATATGTTTAATAGAGATCCAATTTAAAAAAAATAAAAAAATGAATGTATACATCAAGTTTCTCCCAATATTCTCTTCACCACCAATTGAATTATCCTTTGCACCTAAACAATTAGAGAAAACCCTATTGTCAACCATTCAAAAATGAGAGTATTGGGATTTTTCCATTCACAAAGCTAAGATGATTCCCCTATAATTAAATACAATCCCAAGGTCATCCATATTTCTAGTCTCTCTGCATCCTAAACTTGAACTCATGTATCCTTATATATAAGGGTAAGGATAGAACACTAGGCTTTGCTAACTTAGAATCAATGAACCAATATGTAATCATAAAACCTTAAACCAAGTCATTTGGCACTAGGCCCTAATCTAACCCAATCTTGAACCTAAACCCTTTTGTCTCTTAATCTCTCATTTCAAAAAGAATGTTTCACATATGAAAGAAAAAAATACAAAGAGGATGGAAAAAGACAACTAATTAAATTTACTATTTTTCTACCAAATTGAAATTAGTATCATTCGTTCCAAAGAAAACATGTGCCATATTTTTAGGTAGTTGCTAAGTTTTTAAAAAATATACTTGACATGGTTAATCTCAAATGCGTTCACTTGTTTAAAGTGCCCCTAAGTCTATCAAATCCCGAATATTCCACTTTTTGTACTACATAACTGTAGGTGCCTCTAAAAAAGCTCATGTTTTTGTCCCCTCAACCATAAAATAAATAAAACACTTGTAAATAATGATAAAATTTGGTTTATATTCAAAGGTAACTAAAAAATAGTGCACCGTAAAAAATAAAAAATAAAAAGTTTAAGTTGTTTCCTTATACCGCATTCTGCTAGGAAAAGTTATGCATGAGCTTAATTGAAGTAATAAGGAAAAATAATGTACCATCTAAAAAAATAGTTAAAATAGATAAATACAATAAAGTGAAGAATCAACATATTTACTTCCTATCAGATAACTTATACTGCATGGAAAAATTGAAGTTTTAAGCGATAGTTTGGGGCTTCATCAAGAAATACTGAAAACAAATTGATATTTAATATAAGATAAGAAAAATCCCTATAAATTTAATTTCATAGAAAATGGTGCCATCAAGATCTAGCATACTTTTATTGCACTAGGAGACTCACCTACAAGCATTATTCTAAAAATTTAAGGTAAAGAAACATTGGATCAAGCACTTGTAAACAAATTTGTAAGTTTATGGCAAAATAAGTGACCAAAAAATTGCATTTTTTCAAATAGGTAAAAAATGCACATTATATTTCTGCCCTAATAGACTTGATAAACTCTCTTTTTCATGGTGTTTTCATCCATAACTTCCTGTCATCTTCCAACATATGATAGCAGAGGTAGAACCATATACATCTCATATTGTCAAAAGGAGCAAATTTTAGGTCATTATATAGAAGAAAATGAGTAGAACACAATTTTGAGGTTGCCAATGCAAGCAAACCAAAGCATAACATTTTTGTTTATCTACAAAAAATGTGTGCCAATCTGTGCATTCAAAAATTCATAACATTATTCTGGGATGCATGTGCATTAAGTACGTAAAACAATATTGATTGTAGTATAGAGTAGCACCATAAAAAATTCACACCAAATAGTCTAAACCTTCATTCCCAGCCTCTCGTCCCAATATTTTAACTACCAGAGCTTTTATTTTGCCAATAACTTGTATCAATGATTATAAAAATCAAGAAACCATTAGCAAATATATTTAAATAAATGCTTTTCAAGAAACTTATCATTATATTTATTAATTTCAAAACAGATGACTATGCATGAAAACAACTGCTCTCAGTTTTAAGCATAAAAGAAACACAAATTCATATCTCATAGTTGTAATCATAAGGAAACCAACTTATAAATTGTCTTCACCTTCATTTCCAACCCATCATCCCAATCTTATGACTACCAAAGTTTCATCTTTGCTAATAGCTTGCATAAATGACAATAAAAATTGAGAAATCGTCACATATGTATTCGAGCAACTTACATTAATTTTGTGAGTGATGTGTTGGAAAAACATTAAATTTTCCCTTGGCCCCTTCAATATGTTGACACCAATTCACTAAAAAATGAGGCAATTTCTAAATCCCAATCCTCGTATCTTTAATTCTACCACATCGCATTCAATGTTAGAAATAAAATAAACATTAGGTTTGAAAATTATTTATTATTATGTTTTTTAGTTATTAAAACTATATAGAAGGAAGAACATGTTATTTTACTTTGTTTTATAAATGGTGCTAAAAATAATTCAAAACATTTTCATAGTTTTAAAATTATAAACTATATAATAAGGTCTGCCAAAATGTCTTAAAGCATATCCATAATTGACCTTTCAAATATAATTTTATTTTAATTAACAAACTATGCCAAATAAAATATAATTATTACCTTAATTTTACTATTCCCTACATGGTCCTTATCATATATATGCACACACACATGCGTGCACGCATGCGCGCGCATGCATGCACACACACACACACACACACACACACACACACACACACACACACACACACTTGGTGATTCTAGACTAACCTATACATGTCTCATATAATTTCTTGGTAAATCAGACCATACATGCATAATAACTCTCATGAATCTGTCTTGAAATAGGGTTGAGTATAATATATAAGGAGATTCAAAACCCCTATATAATAAATTGTATAAAATTTAGGATATTTGACCTATTTATATTTTCAAAAAATTAGCCATTTTTAAAATTGAAAAAACTTACTTATAGTCTTTTGGCTATAAATAGCCTCTAAAATTTTCCCTAGTCAATGGTGTAGTTTCTGAGTGGTTGAGCTTCAGTCCAATAAGTACAGTAATATGTCATTGTAAGGATGACATTGTGGCTTGTGAAATAAATGGTGTTAATGGCTCCCCTGAAGTCTAGTCCCCATTTTAAATGGATGAGCTTCAATGATTGACAATAGTGGCATCGTTGGGGTGTTTTCATGGTGTGCAGTGATTTGGAAAGTGTGGCAACTTTGGACATGCAAATGTGCATCCTTAAAAATACATGGAAAATAGTACCCTACCCATAATATTTGATGAGCATAGTACTTCCTAAACCATTCTTGATTTCATACTTTCAATGGAAATCTCCAAGTACCTTAGTGGCTTCTTATTTATTTAGACATCTCAAATATATGCCTTCATGGTTTATTTTATAGAGAACACCAACTTTGACCATGAAATGACTGCTTCTTAGGTGTAATGCTCTTCATTGTGTGGAATTCAAGGGCTTGGGACACTCATTATTCAGTAAATAGTTAACTATGCTTGAGTACCAATCATCATTAGTGATGTCTCAAATTGAGTACTGTTGGCAAATGATTTGGGGATCCACTTCAACCATGATCTTACAGAGTCCCTAACCTCTAACAATTTTCATTGATTATATCTCTAGGTCAAAATCCTAGGGTATGGTCATCCATTTACCATGCCTCTCTTCTAATTTTATTTACAGTAATAGGGATTTCATGGTCAGATCAGGTAACACAACAAATACTTTATTGTGAAGAATGTAATATCTAAACTTTGTAATAGCCTTGATTAAAGCAAAGGATTGTTTATCAATCATAGAATATCTGATTTCAATTTTTTTGAGTGGGATGCTCATGAAGGATACTGGACTTTCATCTCTTGCTTCTTTCTTCTATGTCAACACAATAGAATTAGAATGCTTTGAGGTAAATGAATATAGGTAGAAGGGTTATGCATAATCTAGACTAATGAGTCCTGGTTTGTTTATAATTGAAGCTTTGATCTGGTCAAAATCCATTTGTGCTTTGATAGTCTATTTAATCTTGGCATCCTTATTTAGGATGCTATTTAGTGGCCTAATTATTTTAACAAAACTTGAGATAAAATTCTTCACGAAGTTGATTTTGTCAAATAAACTCTTCAGCTCTTTCTTAGTGCTAATTTGTGGGATTTTCAAGATTGCCTCCACTCTATCTAAGTCTATAGATATACCCCTTTAAGAAATAATGCGGCCAATAAATTTTTCTTTGGTTACCCCAAATATACATTTCTTAAGATTTAAAAAAATTCCTTGGTCTCTACATCTTTGTAATACCTTTATTAGGTCCTTTATGTGGTCTGCTCTTCTTTTTAAGATCATCAGATAATCCATGTACACAACTATTCACTTGGCCATAAAGTCTTTGAATGCATTGCCCATTTCCCTTTGAAAGGTATCACCCATGTTGATCAAGCCAAAAGGTATTCTCCTATATGCGAATGTTCATTACTTGGTAGTGAAAGTTGTATTATATGTATATTCATAATTGACTACCACTTGATTATACCCTGAATACCCATCAATGAATGACATAAATTGGATGTCATTCACAATCTACAACACTTAATATAATGAAGGCAAGGGGTAGTTATCCTTTTTATAATCTTTATTTAAATTTAGGAAATCAAAACATATTCCAATTCCCCCCTCTTTTTCCTTACTGACACCAGGTTTGTGACCCATGTAGAGTGTCACCCATGTAGAGTGTCTCACTAGGAACCATGTAGAGTGTCTCACTAGGAAAATAATCCTTGCTGCAATCAGTTTCTAGACTTAAAAAATTAGTGGTTTGAAAATGGGATTGATAGGCCTTTGTCTTTGCCTAAAGGGATTAGTTCCAAGATCGAGGGGGATAGTGTGTGTTAAGAAAGAGGTGTTGAAGATCTTGAGATCTTCATATCTCCATGCAATCGTGTTTCTAAATTCTTTGATATTTTATGCAAAATCATGCTTCTCTTCTGAGGTGTAGAAGGTGCCTAAAATCACACTCTTCACATTGCTTGCATTACCTAGGTTTCACTACTCATGTTACATACCTTTGACATGAACAAGATTATTTTTATCCCTTTGATATTCTATGTTGAATAGCCTCTCCAGTGAGACCATTATCTTAGGTATACTATTTGTTTTCAAATTCATAGTCCCATCTTCATATAATTTGAAGTCCTCACAACCATCTTCATCAATTATTTAATTTTTCAATACTTTAGTGTTGGTGATGAATTCTAGTATGTGTTGGTCATCATTAAAGACTTGGAAATTGTTAATATTAACTAGGACTAAAGGGGTAGAGACTAGCTCTACTGAGAATCAACTCATTATCAAATAGGTAATGGGATCTAACGTAATAATAGTACTCACTCCCAACCATCCATTCAATTAGGCCTACCAATAGGTCATGCAACCTAAATAGAGTTTGAAACCACTATAACATAGAAGGGGTTAGGGAAAGGGAAGATAATAATTGAAAGAATGCCCCCCAAGAAGGTCACTAGTTGGAGGAGAGTTATTCCCCTTTCTCTCAACTAAAAACCTCTTATTCCAAGCCCATGCTTCCCCTAGGGAAATTCCCATCTACCACTCCTACAGGGTAGGCATAACCTTCATAATAATTAGTTATCTTGAACATTCTTGAATGGATCCATAAGATACATTGGGAAAAATAAGGTAGGTAAGACCTGGTCATTATTGAGCAACCAATAGTCAAGTTTCATTTTGACAGAGAAATAAAGACTAAGAGGAAGTTCAAAATGAAAACCATAATGGCTAAAGGATATAAGGTAGAATTGGAGCAAAGAGAAGATGTGTTCTCTTTAACCAATAGAAAAAAATTAATCCCCTATGATATTGATAATTACATAAAAGACACTTACACCTTTGTAGATTATGCAAGGGGAGTAATAAAAGAAATGTTTAAAGGATTTGATCAAGCCATGGATGCATTGTGAGAAATAAGTGCCATATAACCTTCGAGGGACATCATGGATAATGTGTAAGAAACAACTCAAAAATTGTATGATATTATCCAGTTAATAAGAAATGCAAAGGAGTCACAACCCAAGTGGGGAGATGTATACCCCATTGCTAATAAGATGAATAAAATGGAGGCCAAACTCCATTTCTTTAGCCAAGTGGGTTGGAAAAAGACTTATGACCATGTGAACTTAATAACTTATATAGATGCAATATGGTACTTGAACTACATAGCTTTTAGGAGAGATAGCTTAATTAAATGACATAAAGGAATGCAAAATTTAGTTCTAAAACTCATCAGCTATGAGGACTAAGACATTAAAATTTTAGGGGAAATGAGAATCAATGATGCGATTAACCCAAGTAGGGAATTAGTCCTTAGGGCCATATTTGAAGACCTTATTCATATAACTACAAATAATTTCAAAGCATAAGTCGAGGGCACAATGTATAAGACCCAATATGACTTGATGCAATTGATAAATTTTATTAGAAGCAAGGTCCTTAACACAAAGACTCTTTATGTGGAGATTGGGGATGCATTAAAGACACATATAAGATTGATGGATAGAGTCCCCCAACTCTTTAGAAGACATCTATTATAATTTGAGGCAATTGAAATGGAATTTCAAGTGATCCACACTCTTTATTTATAAATTCAAGGGAGCAAACAAGCATCTCTAGCTACCTTACCTCCACCAACTATTTTAGTTGTAACTACTTCTCAAACACCAAGGCTAACCATAGCTACAAATCTGGTTAAAACTATAATGGCTCCCAGAGCCCAAGTGTCAACAACTAAAATTGCCTCCTCGTATGAATGATTGGCTACATCATGGATATGTATGTCATGCATGACTCTTTGAGAGATGTCCTAATGGTAGTGAAACTTTGAGCATAGCTTGAGATATGAGGCATCCCTATCCCAAGACTATATATACACGTATCTCATGCATTTCAAAGGGAGTAATATTTTTGACATTCAATAGAGATAATAAATCCTTCAAGTTGTTCTACAAGTTTATGTTGTATGACTGTCTCTTTCCTTTTTGTGCTATATTGATTATATTTTGATCTAACTGGTAGTTTAGTTTCTTGATATGTGCTATAGAAAATTTGAATAGCTTGTGGCTTAAGTAGGATTTTGTCAATTGAGAATGTGCAATAGTAATTTTAGATTGATAAATATTGCTTTCATACAACAAGTTTGCTAGGCTAATATTTAGATTTGTGTCGAAGCACCATCTTGATGAAACTTCTTAGATTGATCTATAACTATTCGAAAGGGTTTTCTATATTTTAGAAATAATATTTTATTAAGAGATGCAAAAACAATCTTAGTAACAACAGTCTTTAGCTAATGACTTTTAATTAGCTTATTTTAATTAAAAGTTATTAGCTAAAGACTATTGTTACTAAGATTATTTTTTCATCTCTTAATGAAAGATTATTTCTAAAAGATAGAAAACCCCTTTGAATAGTTATAGCTCAATCTAAGAAGTTGCATCAAGATGGTGCTTCTAAACAAATCTAAAGATTAGCCTAGAAAACTTGTTATATGAAGGCAATATTTATCAACCTAAAATTGCCTGATGATTTCTATTAGCTAAAATGGTTGATAAATATTGCTTTCATACAATAAGTTTGCTAGGCTAATATTTAGATTTGTGTAGAAGCACCATCTTGATGCAACTTCTTAGATTGAGCTATAACTAGTCGAAGGGGTTTTCTATCTTTTAGAAATAATCTTTTATTAAGAGATGCAAAAACAATTTTAGTAACAATAGTCTTTAGCTAATAAATTTTAATTGCATTTTGTTTCTTAGACTTTTTTAATGTGTTTGTCCATTCTATGTGCCAAAATAACAAGCTATAAACATTAGTTTGTGGTTCTTATCCTTATTCTAAATCTATTTAGAAAGAACACATGCTCTCTATTTACAGATTCTCTTTTTTTCCTTACCTTTCTCTCTATTTTTGATTTCTTTGAGTCATGCCCACTTTAAAATAGATCCATCATCTTCCACCTCAAGTAGATCTAGGATTCACATCCATATCCAAACCATCTGGGTTAACAGTTGCTTTGATATCCACCATTCCACCATAGATTACTATAAAATATAATACCCTGCAACTCGTGCCTTGGAGTGGAGTTCACCTAGAAATTATTTTTTGACCTTGTAAAGGTTTCCTGGTTGTGCATAAAACCTGCATCAACATGTAGATCATAGTTCATACCCATAGTTTACATAAAAAGTAATTTCAGACAATGCTTTATTTGGACAAAGGTGTAGGACAGATGCACCCAAAACAATGTGTCATTGTCTCAAAACAATATTTTTTAGAATTTATCAGAATCACAATCAATTAGAGGGTAGTTTACAACATGCATCTAGAATTATTTCAGATGAATACATAGGTTTGTCTCAAATTTTGTTCAAATTGGAGGACATCATGAGTGACATGTGTTCTAATCTATCACATAGGTTTTCTTAGAAAATCACTTGTCATTACTTAGTATTTTAATCAATATACTCATATATTATATTGGAGGCATGTGCACAACACATGACCACTTTTCTTTCTCATTTTGCACCAATTTCATAGAAGAAATGTCAATCCACGTCATTCTCTATATTTTGTACATTATAATTAGATCTTATTATTTTTACACTAGGTTTTCATTAGAAATGAATCTTATTCTATTTGTAATAGTTGATTCACATTTTTTCACTAGTTTTATGCTAGTTTTTTGTACCACAAAGATCTCTTAGAATTCATACAGGGATTATAAGCTAATATGCTACCTTGGGTATGTAATTATGGAGTCAAGAAAACCTTGATTTATTAAACACACTCTCATATCAATGAGGATTGGGTCATGTGTAGTCCAATCCTAGTGTTTTGGCCAAGAAATCTCCAAAGGTGTTACCCTCTGTAGTAACAGTTTACTAGAAAACACAATGATTCACATGTCTAATCACGTGTATTCTCTCCCTGTTATTTGATCTATAAGTTTATTGTCTATAATTAAAGATTTTAATCTTAAGTAAGGAGTAATTTATACAAGTTTCATTGAAGGTTTTCTTGAAACACAATTTAGCATGTGGACTACATTAAATATTGTTCTTCATAGGTAAGTTCATGTATAGTTCATCTAATTTTACTCTAGTACTTTAACTTTGATGCATTAATAAAACAAAGAGGGGGAAATGTAGACATGTGAATTAACATTTATTGCTAAAAATAAAGCACTTTTGACCATCCTCTTATACACACTTGGCTCATGCCAATTCCATGGTTCTTGACCTACATTCCTTCACTTCTATGTGGATGACTTATACCCTTAAGCTATTTTTGATACATGATATCACTATTCTCCATTTTGAGCAACCTAAGCTCATCCATGCATTGATCCACAATTGAAACTTAGTTGTCTCTACTCCTCAAACAAGACTACTTTTTTAGGACAATCCCGTTCACTGGTAGTGACTAAATTTGTTGGTCACACCCTCTCACCAAATAATGGCTTGTTGTTCAAATTATAAATCACCTAATGAGTTATCCCACACGTTTCACAAGTCCAATTTAAATGAATTTAAAAATGATCACTATAGAGCCAAATTTCCAAACCTTTGCTCATTAGAGGCTAATATCGAAGAAAATCATTAGAATATCTAACTGCACATTGAGAGGAAAACACCTATTCTTCCCAATTTTGAGTCCTCATTGCCATAGTAGTCCTAAGCTAAGTTTGAACAAACATCCAAAGCCATAATTCATCATTGAAGCACTCAATTGTACTAGAATTTAACATTATATTAGTTTTTCACAAACACCACTATAGCATGAGAGAACTACATTGAGTTTGATACATATTCAGAGTATTGGTATGTAGGTAGCACTCAACATAGAGGTGTTGAGATTAAGAAAAAAATAAACCACTAACCTATTTTGTACATTTATTATGTTTTTCCTCATGATCTATTGAGCTAAGGTTTCAAGTGAAGAAGAAGGCATACAACTTCTGCATAAAATCACACACATGGACCAACAAGTGAAGGCACATCAATCTATTTTTACACAAGGAGATAAGACCCTATAAAGAATTGACACACCCTATATACACCAATATAGGTTGAACTCCTTCAAATATCATGGCCTTGTACCAGGAAAATGTGAATCTCTATTTCTGATTCACACTGGCCTCACATAGTCATATAGTCAGTTTCATAGTTGCACTTATAGTCTTGCATGTTTTATTTCCATATAAGTGATCCCTCTTTGGTATTTTCCATTTTTGGTATATTTATGTATTTAATAAGTTCCAAATTATAAATGTTTATTTTATGGTTATTTTATTCACTTTGATTCTACATAGGAATTTTGCTAATTATGATTAAAACTCTCTTAATCCAATATTTAATAAACACACATGTCTTGATTCTCACTATGAAATGAAAAGAACCATATATATGCATGTAACCCTAAAATAGGGGTGGGTGAATTACACACATTTTTTAGTTCTCCATACACATAAGTAAATAATGGACAATTTTTCCATATATTTTGTCTCACCAAAAGATTCATGAGGCTTCAGAGGATCTAAATATTGAAAAGTAATAAAATTCACGGTTGCTAATTTTTAACAAATTTTTATATACACTTAATATACAAACTAATGTTAGAGATATTAGTGTGAACATGTCATATTCCTGGTTTGTATGTCATATATTATCTTTAGTTAGTTTTTATATTGGTAATCGTGTGATGTGTTGTCATAACTAATCCCCTTAAATTAAGGATAATGTGATAATTATTTCTAGATTCTTAGGGGCGCTCATTCTTATATATGTAATAGTTATCCTTATTGATTAATACAATAAACATTTTTGTCTTCATTTGGTATAAAGGAGCAGGGTTTGAATTTGAGAGTGGTTAAGATATTTTTAAGGTTTATAACACTAAAATATATTTTTAACCATGTTAAAAGATGGGCAATTTTTATCTTTAGAGGAGGCATTTTTAGAACAAAGTTATTTTGGAGAATTAGAAAGAAAAGAGGGCAGTGTTGTATTTGCATTCTTGCCATAGCATATATAGTTTTGTTGAAGATAGAAGAGAATATTAGTGGAGACTAAGCTATTATTTGTGTGGTTGATTTATGTCTATGGAAATATCCTCCTTGTGGCTTCGTGCTGCTCCTGGTTCATGAGTGAAATTAATAGGTTGAAACCTTCATATATTCTGTCTGACCTATTCATTTAATTTTCAGCCGAAACTGGATTTCATATTATTTTTTTCCTACAACGGCATTTGGTGATTTAGATTTTTTGGAACATAAAAACCTCATGAAATTATTTGGTGAACCAACAAAGGCAGATGCCTTGTGCAAGAATGTTTATTATCTCTCACAATTTTGCATTAAATAATTTTCAACATTGGATCCAATTCAACCGCTTCAGCATGTTTTTAGATCTTTTATTCCCACATCGCCCTCTGTAGAATAAGTAAGTCTCTCTGCATAGATGTCAACTCCTCATTTTTTCACATGGTCAACCTTAAAATTTTATTGTTATTTAGTTATATGTGTCCAAAAGTAAAATAGCTTTGCCCTGGTAGGTTTAATTTTAAGATTTTTTTAATTATTATTTTTATGTTAGGTAATAATTCAAGGGGTTTAAATAGAGTTGTTATTCAAAATTTAGTGTTGTAATACTCAATTTTCATATATTTAATGCAACATGTTTGAATAATGGATGCAATATGGTTTGTGATTTGTATTTGTTGTTTACGTGCTTTAATGTGTAAGTTACTAGGTTGTATAATTTGTATTATTATATAGTCATGATAAAAATTAAATAAATATTATTATTTTTTACTTTTCATTTTATTATGTTGTCAAAGTATAGTCATTTTATGTTGTTTAGAGTGTAAAAAAAAATTAAAAAAATTACTTCTAATAGATATGTCAAGTTTATGGGAGGGATTTCTCTTCAAATAAATTCATGCATATGAGTTTTAAGTATTCATCAAATGAGTAAGCAACAAAATACGAAAGGATGAAGGGAAAAAAGGTTGGAGGCTATAGAGAAACTTTTTGTCTGCCGCTAACTATGCGGTCACACATCACATTAATGGCACCAATGTCTATGACAAATCAATCAAAGTCAAAGATGACTTCTAGTGATAGTGACAATTGCCTATGCTATTTTTGATTTAGTGGCAACGATCTACGATAGAGGCTAAAAAATAAGACAAGGAGGACTTGGTCCTCAAATATTTTATTTTTTTGCTTTTTTTTGTGGTGTGCTAAATAAATCCTTGCTATGATATTTGTGAAAGATTCATGTCTTTGAGAAGTACATCATTTGAGGGAAAAAAATAAGGAATTAAAGTTAATCTCAATATGGATTTTTATCTAGATAATTTCAAGAATTTGTGAATATTAGTAATTCAAAAATTTGATTTGTAAAGTGGCCTGGAAACTAATGAATTCGATTCTAGAGCTGCACCTTCATTAGGGTTAAGAGCCAAATTGAAGGAATTGTGTTTGGTTCGCTAAAGTTTTCAAAGAAAAACTTCTGCAGTATATGATTGTTTCCCTATGTACACAATAAAGGGGGGAATGTTAGAGATATTAATGTGAACATGGCATATTTCTAATTTCTATGTCATGTGATGTCTCTAAATAGGTTTTGTACTAGTAATCATGTAATGTGTTGTCATAAATAATCTTCTTGAATTATACATAGTGTGATAATTATTTATATGTTTTTATAAGCACTCATGCCTATATATGTAATAGTTATCCTTTTTGATTAATACAATAAACATTTATGTCTTCAAACAAAAGCAAACATGAAGCCAAATAAAAAATTATATTTAAAAATAAATCAATGGTGCTAGTTTTTGTGAAACTCTCCTAAAGTAATGTTATACCCAATTCGATCACAAATAATTTTCCAAGTATAATATAGCCCCCATAGAAAGAATTTTTTGAAAACATGATATCTCTTAAAAATGATTACATAAACACTAAGAAGACACTGTATCATGACCTAAAATTGGTGAATACTAATAATCAAAGAATTATAAGATGAGAAATACATTGTTGTATTTCTCCATGTGATTCATAATTAGTGATCACTATTTGGAATGAGTGGTCATGATTTTAAAGTTTTATGGTCTCCACGAAGAAAACATGTTTTAAATAAAGGGGACTTCTTTAAAAGGTGCCCAAAAACAAAGTGTAGATACTAGAAAGTTCAAAGGAACCTAGAAAATGCATAAGATAATTTTCCAACAATTATAATACAATTAAACTCTCCCAAAGCAATTTTATAATTCCTATACACACAACTATTGTAATATTTTTTCCTATTAATTTGCATTTGAAAACTCGAGATGCAAATGTTTTTCCCAGTTATAAAGTTTTGACATTAGATTTGTAAAATATATTGTATTTTATAAAGATAAAAAAATATGGAAAAACTTATTTTCCTAATTTTCTATTGGTTAGAGGAAAATGAAAAAACAAAATTCTTAGGGAAATTTGGTTAATTTTCATACCATTATTTTATTAAAAAAATATTTCAGGCCACACACATTGAATTGTAATAGTGCTTGCGTAAGATTTAAATCCTACGCAATTAGTGATAAAATCCTACCCATTGAGATGGTAATACTTTCCACCACCATGTCTCCATAGGATCCTAGACTCTATAGAGTACCTAAAGTAAGGGTTAGTCACTTTGTGCTTAGGTTCCCTATGATAAAGCCATGTGGAGCTCATCATAGCCTCACAAATTTTTTCTAATTCAAAGCTAAAGTGAGTTACCTCAACAATAGAAATACATTCAATTATAGTGGGATACATGGCCACCCAAATGACACTGTTCATGCCATTAAATCATAAGAGGATCTATTCCATCCACATGTCATATTTAGGTGGTCTTGGGTTCAAAAAATTCACCAAAGAACTTAGCACCATGTCAGGGGTAAATTTGTAGGAATCTACTAAATGTGGGGCCACCAACTATTACTTGAGACTTCCCACCATTTAATTTATAATCCTTATTAACCCAACCTTGACCATTCACATTATTATCTAATAATATATACATGACCAAAAATTTAAATCATTTTGAATTTAAATATTTTATTATCACCATGACCATACAAAGTAATCACATGCCATATATCGTCACTTATGGTTATGACTTCATCTTATTCATAGGACTTGTTGTGGCCAACACACACCCTTTCATAGAAATGGGGGGACCCCTTTGTAAAATGATATAAATTAGAGTTCCTAGACCTTTTATCTTGCTATGACCAGCTTCATTAGGAGAGAATCCTCAAATTCCAATTCTGCCCTGGTTTCCTTGAACATGTGGCTTGTTTATAAGGGCCAATTAATCCTTGTTGAAATCCCTCATGAATTCTGAAGTTGGCATAATCAAGCCTTGGAAGCATCCCAAAGTAAATCATATGCTTTCTTATTTAGAATATTTAATATGCTAAATTTTATATAGGTATGATCCATATTTAGGTTCCCAGAGTGTCATTCTTTTAGAGTGTTAGACATGTTAGGCTCCTTAGGTCCTACATGACACCTTGTGTAATCCAACTGATGACCAAGTGAACATCTAATTTTTCATGCTTTTTTTCCTTTTACGTAGTCACTTTTGGTGGATTTTTGTAGGGAGGACATTTTAAATGAAATAATGTCATGTGGATCATTGAAAAGAAGGTTAGAACCTATTAGAGCTTAGCCGATTGGGGTTCCCCAGAGTTAGACATGTCAACATCTTAGCATTATTAGGGATGCCATAATATAGGGGAGATCGACCCAACAAGAGGATGCCACAATGATCGAAGTCAGACTGGTTAGTCTCCCAAGTTTGACAAGATGTCAAAGCCTAGGAGATCTCGACCAAATGAAAAATGCCATGTGTCACGGAGGTCAAAGTAGCTAACATCCAGCTAATGAGCTTACCATGAAGTTAGACATGACATTATCCTGGCACTAGGAGAAAGGTCAGAGCCTGGTAGAGCCTATACAAATGAAAGAGCATAGTGTGATATGTTTTTAGGCTTATCAATCTCTTGGACTTGACAAAGTTGTCAAAACCTGGGAGAGCCTAGCTTATAGCATCATGCCACATATAATTCTTGTAAAGATTGGTAGGAAGAGCCAAAAATACCCCAGGGCTTTCAGATCAAGGTACATTTAGGTTTGTAAGGCTAATCAAAAGAAACCATGCATCCTCAAATTGGCATTCTCTTTTTCCCAAGCGTATAAAGACAAGGCACTAGGCAACACCTAGGTGGTAACTGTTACAATAGGAATTATTATCAATTAGATTTTACACCTATTTTGTGTTATAGTATTATGAGTTGTAGTACATGGGAAATCTAATGACACAATGGGATCACCTCCAAACTATGGGACCTTGGAAAATTGAGGTGAACCTTTAGAGAAGGTTGACTTCCTTTCACTAAGCTTAGTACAACTAATACATGACCAGTTCACTTCAAACTATAGCTTCTTAGTGATCTTGATCCTAACTAAGGTTTAAACTTGTAAAGGAAAAGAGTTTTAGAATGAATTTAAAACTATAAAATGGTGATGCACCAAAGGGTTCTAGTGGAAATTAATGCTTGATTTGATTGAACATAGTTGAACAATGATGTATTGAAATCTCTTTAAGCACAATCTTACACAAGTATGAGATCAAAGGTAAAATTTGGTATTCTATCAAACAAGGAATAAAGTTCTTGAATTTTTATCAATTATATTTCAAAATGGAAAGATAAATACCACAAGTAATTCTTATATAACTCATATAAGACTTAGATCATTCACAAATTTTAAAAAATCCCTACATACACAAGGATAACACAAGACAAGGAAGGCAAAAATTTAGTCTATTATTATTTTCCAAGTTACAACATGTAGATAAATTCCTCAAAGGCATAAAAATTTGTCTAACAACAAAAAGATCCATGTGCTACGTAGAAAACCCATATTTATACCAAAAATCACTCCCTTGAGAGAGAAGAAGTTAAAAAACCCTAACACACAGTACTAGAGAAAAAAATCAAGGAAGCTCCATACAAATGTCATCATTCTAAGCTTAAAAAGGCATCCTTGGTGGAGTAGGAGGAAAAGAACTCTGTAATGGATGGGCGAATTACCAAGTGTTGAAAGAGGAAATAAATATGTTGGAGTCTTTCAGTTAAACCATTTATTTTTGAGTTTTATTGAATAAATCTCTCCCAAGAAATGGGATGCCAAAATAAACCATGACTTGGTAAAAAATTAAATGCTTTTTAATATTTTGGATATTTAAAAACTAAACTTGCAAAACCTAACTCGCAATTTGAATTTGAGACTCTTACAACTTTTAAGTCATTCAACTTAACAAAAAGGAAAGTGCAAATTACAATGTGAGTTTTTACAACTTAAAGCCATTCATCTTGTCAAAAATAAAAGTGCCACAATAGTGACTTATGAAGATTCCTTGTCCTTTTTTGCTTGTATCTTCTTGATATAAGCATCAAAGTTGTTGAATATCTCTTGTAGCATTCTTCTATCTCTTGTAGGCATTCTTCATCAGGACCAACTATGTAGATATTACTAATGTCACATTCTATAGTTAGCTTAGATAATTCTCTAGAAGCAACTTTGTAGACTTGGATATCTTTTCCCATTTGATCAAGTGTATTATGATACTTGATGAACTGGCATATGGAATTAAAAAATTAAAGTTGTATCATGTGTTGAATACTTCTTAATGACCTCTTTGAATTTATCATGGACAAATTGAACATGAAGAGGTTTATCTTGGTAATTTGCTACATCACATGATAATTTACAAAGTGAATATTCAATATCATACATTACATCTATGGCCTTATCACATGTTCTCTTGGCCTAATAAATATTTTCACTAAGTATTCTAATTCTAAATTTGGCTGCCCTATCTAACTCATCATGCTCTAAAGGATTTTTTATTATCTTTTCAGACATGAGGGTGTCACTCTCTATTAGGTCAATGCCCTACAATTTAGGAAAGTAGAGGTTTAGCCTTTCAACCTCTTCTTCATATTTACTTATCTCTACCTTTAGATATGAAATATCATCCTTAAATGTTTCGAAATAGTCGATGAGCAACTCTATCACTCTATCCCCTTTAGTGATTAGTTCTTCATCCTAGTATTTTGTAGCTGTTGGAAATATTGTCATTGATGTCAAAGGTCTAGCATTATTGGTGATAATGGCCCAATTGCATTTAATGATGTTTGTAATAGTTATATCTTGACTAATGTGTGTTAATATTTATTTAATATTAATGAATATATTTTTGGTTGAATATGAGACAAAAGAAGGGCCCATGGAGAAGTCAAAGAGTCATGGGGTAAAGACAAAAGAAGAATGGGATGCATTTTCCCATGAAGAGTCATCTTGGGGAATTCCAAGAGTCACCAAGTGAAGACAAAAGAAGAAGGGTGTAATTTCTCATGAAGGGACACTTTGAGGAATATGAAAAGTCACCAAGGTAAAGACAAAAGAGGGAAATATGTTTTTGCTCATGAAGGGTCACCACATGAATTTTCAAAGGCAAGGATATGAAGGGTCATGCAAGTTTGGCACCATTTGCCATGAGGATTGAAGGTTCATAAAGGGGGAAAGCCAAAGGTCATTTGAAAATCTATAAATAAAGGCTTGAGAAGCCATTTGTAAAGTGTGAGATAGAGTTTGATTTGAGATAGTAATATCTATCTTAGAAGAGCATTTGTGAGAGATGAATATGATTTGTATTTATATCTAGCTTAGAAGAGCAAAGGTGAGAGAGAGGAAAGATATGTTGTAATGAACTATCATTTGTTGAGATAGCAACATTGAGAGATAGTTGTGTGGTATACACAAAGGGGTTGGTGCTCCTGTGGGTTGGTGCTCACGAATTGTTGCTATGTTGGTGCTCAACAAAGGTGTTGGTGCTCCTATGGGTTAGTGCTCATTAATTGTTGTTGTGTTGGTGCTCAACGAAGGGGTTGGTGTTCCTGTGGGTTGGTGCTCATGAATAGTTGCTGTGTTGGTGCTCAACAAAGGGGTTGGTGCTCTTGTGGGTTGGTGCTCATGAATAGTTTCTATGTTGTTGCTCAACAAAGGGGTTGATGCTCTTGCAAGTTGGTGCTTACAAATATTGTTTGAGTTGGTGCTCATTCATATACTTGAGATTGTTCTTCATGGTTTTTCCCACATTGGGTTTCCACATTATATCTGGTGTCTCTCTCTATCTTGTGGTGTGTTTATTGTTTAAATTTTATTGCATATCTTGAATGTTTGGTTAAGTGGAATTTGATTAAGGAAAAGTTTTAGAAGATATATGATATACTGATTCAACCCCCTCTCAATATATCCCATGCTTAACAATTGGTATCAGAGCTGGTTCCTTTTGAAAAAGTTTTACAGCTTGAAGGTTGATTAGGAAAGTACAAGATAGCCATACATGAAGGTGCCTCTACAAGAAAAATAATAGTTGATCAAGAAGAAGAAGAGGATGACGCCAAAGTGAATCTAGAAGGAGAACTCATTTGTGCCTTAGAAGAGTTAAAAGCTGTTGAAAATAAAAATTGAATATTGAAGCGCCAGATCAAGAAAAATGAAAAGGAGTCAAAGGAGATAATTGAAGATCTATAATCACACTTTGAAGAAGCCAAGAAGAATGAAGAAGATCTAATGGCGCAATTGAAAATATTAAGAGAAGAATGTGAAAGGTATGTTATTGAAATTGATTCTTTAAAAGCAGATCTTGATAAAACAAATAAAGAAATCAATGATAGAGCAGCCAATGATTCAAAATTTGAGAATATCACTAATATGCTAAATAAGATATTAGAAATCTAAAAGGCAATATCAGATAAAATAGGTATCAATTTTGAAAATAAAAAGATCTATGTTAAAGCTCTTACAAAAGAAGAAACAAAGAGGGAACAAGTTAAGAATATAGAGGTCATCTCAAACAAAGAAGCTTAGAGGGAACAACGCTATAAAAGGCAATCATGTTAGAGATACATAAACAGGTCCTATTTTTATGGTTACTATTTTTATTGTAATGGATATGGTCATAAGAAATTAGAATGTAGAAAAAGAGCTAACTGTCTCAGAAATAAGGAAAAAGAAAGTCATATAGAGTCAAGCAGAAGCTACAACTCTTTTGATCCTTTATCAAGCTTTGATGAAGAAGCCATAATATATTACAAGTGTAACAACTTCAAACACATAACTTGGTATTGTAGAAGTGTGTTCAAGTCAGTCAAAAGGGACCAGGGTTTCAAGGCTCCATTCATCAGGAAAAAGGTTTAGACATGGTAGAAGAAACAACCTGAAGATTTTATGTTGGTCCAGATAGCTTTACATGCAAGAAATGAAGAAAAACCATGGTTCATTGATAACGAATATTCGAGGCACATGACAAGAGATAAGAGCAATTTCATAACCTTAAAGAAGATCAATGGTGGCACAGTGAAATTTAGAGACAACACTGCTGCCAAAATTGCTGGAAAATGTACACTAAGTTTAGATAATGGTAGAACTAAAAATTAAAATGTTTTATATATAGAAGGTCTTAAGCATAATATTTTGAGTGTAAGTCAAATGTGTGATCAGGAGCACACACTAAATTTTTATGCAAAAGGTTATGAAATTAGAAGAAAAGATTCAGATGTATTGGTTGCAGATGCTCAGAAAATAGGTAATAACTTGTATATGCTATGAGACATCAAAACTAATCTTGATTTCCTTTTATATATAAAAGATAATTCTTGGAAGTTAGTCCTCTTACCTTTAGTAGATGATCTTGTATATATCTTTGGCATACACAAAATTGGATTTACTAAAATTTTAAGCCAATAAAGTCATCAGGTGATCTTGATATGTATAAAAATTTCATACAATGCTTTCTGAGAATAACACCAATTTCTTAGCTATGATCTTTGGGTAGATTTTACACCTATTTTGTGTTGTAGTATTATGAGTTGTAGTACGTGGGAAATCTAATGACATAATAGAATCACCTCCAAGCTATAGGACCTTGGAAAATTGAGGTGAACCTCTAGATAAGTCTGACTTCTTTTCACTAAGCTTAGTGCAATTGATATATGACTAGTTCATTTCAAACTATAACTTCTTAGTGATCTTGCTCCTAATTAAGGTTTAAAATTGTAAATGAAAAGAGTTTAGAATGAATTTAAAACTAGAAAATGGTGATGCACCAAGGGGTTATAGTGGAAATTAATGCTTGCTTTGATTGAACACAGTTGAATAATGATATATTGAAATCTCTTTAAGCACAATCTTACACAAGTATGAAATCAAAGGTAATATTGGGTATTCTATCAAAAAAGAAACAAAGTTATTGATTTTTTTAAATAAGATTTCAAAAGGAAAGATAAATACCATAAGTGATTCTTATATAAATTAAATAAGACTTAGATCATTCACAAATTTAATAAAATCTATACATACACAAAGATAACACAAGACAAGGAATGCAAAACTTCAGTCTATTATTATTCTCCAGGTTACAACATGTAGATAAATTCTTCAAAGGTAGAAAAATTTGTCTAACAATAAAAATATCCATGGGATACATAGGAAACCCATATTTATACCAAAAAACACTCCCTTAAGGGAGAAGAAATAAAAAAACCCTTACACTCAGTACTAGAGCAAGAAATTAGGGAACCTCTATATAAATGTCATCATTCATAGCTTGAAAAGGCATCCTTGGTGGAGTAGGATGAAAATAAATCTACAATGGCTAGGCACTTCACCAAGTGTTGAAAGAGAAGAAAAATTTGTTGGAATATTTTATTTAAACCATTTCTCCTTGAGTTCTATTGAATAAAGCTCTCCCAAGAAATGGGGTCCCAAAATGAACCATGACTTGGTAAAAAATTGAATGATTTTTAATATTTTGGATATTTTAAAACTAAACTTGCAAAATCTAACTTGTAATTTTTAGTTGAGATGTTTACAACTTTTAAGTCATTCAACTTAACAAAAATAAAAGTGCAAATTACAATGTGAACTTTTACAACTTAAAGCCACTCAACTTGTCAAAAAGAAAAGTGCGACAATAGTGAATTCTAAGGATTACTTGTTCTTTTTTTCTTGTATATTATCGATATAAGCATCAAAGCTACTGAATATCTCTTGTAGGTATTCTTTGTGAAGACCAATAGTGTAAATATTACTAATGTCACATTTTGTAGTTACCTCAGATAATTCTCTAGAAGCAACTTTTTAGATTTGGATATCTTTTCCCATTTGATCAAGTGTATTATGATACTTGATGAACCGATGGATGGAATTCAAATTGAAAGTTGTATCATGTATTGAATCCTTATTAATGACCTCTTTGAATTTATCCTAGACAACCTAAATAGGAAGAGGTTTATCTTGGTAATTTTTTATGTCACATGATAATTTAAAAAGTGAATCTTCAATATCATACATTGCATCTATGGCTTGTCACATGCGCTCTTGGCCTTATAAATAATTTCACTGAGTATTCTAATTCTGAATTTGGTTTCCCTCTCTAGCTCATCATGATCTACAAGATTTTTTTATCTTTTCAAACATGAGGGTGTCACTCTCTATTAGGTCAATGCTCTATAATTTAAGAAAGTAGAGGTTTAGAATATCAACCTCTTCTTCATATTTACTTATCTCTACCTTTAAAGATATAATATCATCCTTGAATGTTTTGAAATAATCCATGACAAACTCTATCACTTTGTCCCCTTTGGTGATTAGTTCTTTAGCCTAGTCTTTTATAGATCTACCCATCATACTAATCTCTATCATCATCTCAAATGTTTCTTTGTTAGGTAATTGAGAGACATATTGAGTTGACTAGGTAGATTCAGGTTGATTTGCTGGGTCTATGATTTTTTTAAGGCAGCTATCAACTATTCCACTTTTTTCTCACTTCTCTTAACCTATCATTGATATTCAGGGTCTATTTCATTATTTTAACCCCCTTTCTCCTTAAATAGTTAAATGTTTTATTTATAAATGAGGTGGTTCTATATAATAAGGAGAAGGATTCAGGTGTAGACCACCTCACTTGAGGAAGAGGTTAGAGGTATATTTAATTATCATAATATACCCTATCCACTAGATGTTCCTCAACTTTCAAATATTCTTAAATTAGTGCCATATCATAAGTCTTAATTTGTTCTAGTGTCATTCTATAATAATATCTCAACCTCACATCTTCTTCATCTTATATATCCTCCTAATAATCTTCATAAAAAGGAATGTGAGAATATGAGGAACCCACTATACTAGCAACATAACTAGTCACATCATAGAAGGGACTAGAATAAAGACATCTTAAGGTCATCTGGATCATCTCTACATCCACACATTTGGACTTAGATAGATAAAAATAGGTTTATCTCCCTATATTGATAGGGAAGTGTATACCTATCTTGTGCTTGCTTGATAAGAACTTGTGGGTTTCCAGTAGTTGTCTCACAAGTTCTATTAAGGCCCATTTGTCAATTACATATCTAATAAGGGTGTAAGGACACCCACTAAAACCACAAAATTTGATGAATGAATATGTAGGAAATTGAATAATGTATGACCCTCAATTTGTAATTTATACTATTGCATCACCAAAAAATCTTGTCCTCCCTAGTTATTTTTCAAACATGATTATGATTCAGTAGATAAAAGCATCATTAACTCTTTCGAATTGTTTTCTCCCTTGTAAAGTGAATTAGGGTAGCAGTTATAATTTTTTTTGATGTGATATATCATTATGTTTAATCCTAAAAATTCCCTCTTTTTCTAAAATATAGCCAAGGTAGGAGGTCATATAAAATTTTCCTGTAGTTTGAACCTCCAACTATTTGTGAATGGAGTCACTTATCAATTAGTCCTAGTGAATGTATTGTTTGTTCTAATGGATTGCCCAAATATAATGGTATATCCAATCTTGATAATTCTTTGCATTTGGGATCCTTGTAACTCTATGTAAGAGTATAATGTTATCTCCTACCTCATCCATGAAGTTTATCATAGCTAGGGTCCTAGGCATATTTGTGGCTAAAGATTTAAGGATTTTTAATTGCTATTTGTTGAAAACCTATTAATAGGTTGAGTTATTATCCTGATATAACTTCTTTGAGGAATTAATATTAATGTCAATGTAGCTTTCAAATTCTAAGATTAAGA
The DNA here is from genome assembly GCA_037957365.1 of Torreya grandis. NCBI lineage: Eukaryota > Viridiplantae > Streptophyta > Pinopsida > Cupressales > Taxaceae > Torreya > Torreya grandis. The sequence goes on from JARHVA010008163.1 coordinate 372,587, forward strand.
ACATATTGTCAATAAAATTTGGATCTAGATTCAAATTCTTCTCTGCTTTATCATTCACTACTTCTTTATTCTCAACATCACAATGTTTAACCATGGTGAGTACAAGCTCAAGGATTTATACTGAGAGTGGGAAGGTTAAAACCTAAGGTAAACTAATATCATAGATACTTTGAATCTAGTCAATCTTAAATTCTACATAGACTCTGGTCCAAAAGTCTGCTAGGTCTGTGTGACCTAGGTTTGTGTCAGTTATCTCATTGATGTTTTAATCTAGAATGGAAGGGACACCAGGTCCATTTAAATTTAAATTAATATCTTTTACAAACATATAAATTGGGAAAACAGGTGTAGGAAACCAATTACAAAGTTAGTCACGATTTGGGCTTACAATTACAAGTTATTTTTTTGCTTTAAACATGGTAGGGTTTACTTATGCTTTTACAAGGTTTAGCTTCATCAGGAATATAGTGTGAAATAGCTGCTATAAAGTTCAACCAAATAGCTGGTGGGGTTTTAAATTTTAATTTCACTTGAAAAGTTTGACCAAAGGTCTGGTGGGGTTGTGGTTTACAATTGAGCATTGGATTTTTGATGAGAACTCAGGGTGTGAAAGCAAAGGGAATCTTTGCCTAAATTTAAATTAGGGTTTTATGTGCTTTTGCAATTAAAAAATTTGTGGGATTTTAGTTTGAGAAGGAAAGGATTTCTACATAGGCCCATAAAAATTTCAAGAAAACCCTAAGTATGACAAGAAGGAAGTAGATGAATCTAATAATAATATTTTAACAAACACTAGTAAAAATTGGAAAATGTGAACAATAAGGTGAAACTATGATCATTTTATTATTAATTTTAGAGATATAACCTTAGGTAAGATAATAAAAATCATTTAACCTTGTGGAAATAAAACAATGGAGGTGGAAGAGAGAGAAATTATGGTTGGCCTAGGAGAGTACCCTAAAATTTGTGCATTGGGTTTAGCAATGGATAAATCTAGTGCATGGCAGTTGTGTTACTTGATGAGGGTAGTGAATGAAATCTGGGGATTACATTGATCATCTTGGAGGTCTAGATCATAGTTTCACTTGGGAACGAATATTTAACTTTGGTCAAAATGTTAATTAACTTAGTAAAAACCTAAATTTTATATTAAACAACCCCTAATTAATGCCAAGCATGCTGATCAACAATGGTAGATGGGAAAATAGTGGGAAAGTAGGTCATCAAAATCACTTTGCAAGTTTGCAAATTTCAAATTTGTAATGTGTTTCCCATTCTCTACTTTTTGTTGAGGGGTTTTAGAGGCATGAATTTCTTTAGAGGTGGTTAGCAAGATCCTAGTTACACTTCTTAACTTTTCAAAGTTGTAAATTGTAATGAGAGTTCTGATTCCCACTAGGTCATGATGAAAGGTGGGAAGTAGAGTCTTTGTTGCACTTTTTAACTTTAATAAGTTATAAATTGTAATGTAAGTTATAATTCTTGCTAGGTATTAATGAAGAGTGGAAAGTGGAGTTTATATTATAGTTTGTAACTTTGCAAAGTTGAAAATTATAATGCAAGTTTTGATTTTGACTAGGTCTTAAATAAGCATGAAAGTGGAGGTTTTGGTATACTTTTCAACTTTACAAAGTTTCAAATTGTACATAAATCTCTAGTTTCTACTTGGGTCTTGGAAAAAGTTATTTAGGCCATTTTAAATATTTTCTCAAAAAAATTATAGGTATTCTCTAGTCACAAGGTGTGTTGAGGTTTTTGGCACAAAATATCAATAGGAACCAATTAATAAGGTACACATGGCACACAAAAAGAACTACCTAGGAAGTTGTAAGGATGATATAGATGTGTGCCTACCATGTTTCAAGCATTAATTAGATGGGAAAATTATCCTTGATTGGATAATTTAAAATGTCATGTCCTAATCACCAGATCTAATAAACAATGTATATTTGACATCTATGAGTTTATGTGTATATTAAGTAAAAATGGGAAATATTAGGCCACCAACTCAAATTTGAATTGACACCAAGTAAGCCACCAAACACCATCAATGTAAGATATGTATGCAAATACCTATAAGTGCCTCAAGATAAACTCATTACTATTATTTCTCCTAGTTTCCCAAAATATATTCCTCACTTTATTATTGTACAAGTGCCCTTCATGTTTTCCCCATTGATCATGTTATTTACAACTAGAATCTATCCATGTTTTAATGGATCCCTCATCCTTGAACCCCAAAGCTGAGTGAGAGTACCAAGACACTACATTCCCATATGGATTGACACATTTTAGGTACTAAAATGAAAATTTTTAGGCCATCAATATGGTACCCAAATTATCTGGCAATGATAATGAGGACAAGTCTGAATTTGAAGATGCACTTTAGGCCTATGAAAAGTGTGAGTTGTATAGAGTAGAAACTAAGCCTGAGATATTTTCTTGTGCTAACTTGTTCAAGAAATTATCATGTAAAGTGAAGTGGGAAAAAGATATCATGCACAATATAGTATGCGCTATGAACAATTGACATTAGATCATCAACATTTTAATATCTTACTTCAAGGCTTACTAAATCCTCTTTGAGTACATCCTATCTTATGATTCAATCACCATGACCACTATGACCACCTAGACTATCACTCACTATATTCATGACATCTTGAAGGACTAGGATGATAATCTTGATTCAAGGTGGGTTAAGAATACAAATGCAAATATGTATACTATTCAAAGAAGGAATCTACATTGGAATGATCCTTCTCAACCAAATGTTTAGGAGGGATACTATCTACACATCAATCTCTTATGAATTCCCCTACTCCACATAATCCTCCAAGGTTAGCAAGTCTCTAAATTGGGTGGGATAATCAGTTTTAACATGATCAAGGTAGTGGCATATTCTTGGGGAGGTGGAAATTTCTACATGATAAGATACTTAGTAGACATAGCCTATAGGATTCTCACATTCAAACCTTCTACTTTTCCATCATGGGTTCATAGGGGAGCAGTGGTCCATGTAGTTTTATATAGACTTTATGGACACCATTATCAAAACCACATATGAGAGATATGTGAGTACTTCTACTCGATGGTCTACATGGCCATCAACGAGACACACATGCCTCAAATATCAAAAGGAAATCCAAGACTCTCTTAGGACCAATGGTGAATATTGGTACTATCATGATGACAAGATCATTAATGTGGTAGGCACTCTTAAGGCTCCTCTTTGCCTACCCTATTAATTATTGTACTACCTCATAAAATAGGAAATTAAATATAAATTGGTGGAAGGTATCTTTGGGCACTACATTAACCATCAATAGAGGACCTCCCACCTTTATTGATCACTATCAAGAACCATGTGTATCGATCCTTCCCTCCTTTATGAAATATTATAGCTAGGTGGGACTCCCTTGCCTTGGGCAAGGTAGATCATAGGGACTGGGCCCTACATGGGGTTATAAAGGCTCACCTAGCCAAATATCAGGTCCATATCAACCTCAATTATAGCCACAAGCTTGATGATGATGATAATATCTTCCTAAATCCAACATATGATTAGGAGGTGTTCATTAAAATTGAAACTCAAAAGGAGATGAAATAAAAATAGTCCCAACCCAAGCCATTCACCTAGGCTAGCCTTGCCTCTTCCATATTGTTCCAACCCAATGATGAGGTTCAAGTGATTCACCCTAGATTTCAAGGAGAATTATACATTGAATCCTAACAACTTATCCTCTTAGATATCCTCTTGAACCTCATCCCTTGACTCTTCCCCACCTCCTATGGTTTAGAAAACTTGACCTCAAGTAGTTCAACCTCAAGTGACCTGACCTAAACTATCTCCACTCCAAGTGGCTTTACCCTAGGTTTCTCAAGAACTTAGGTTCAACATCCCAAGTAGTCTAGAGATAAGTCTATGGAATGACTAGTAGCCAACACATGCTTAGGTCCCTCCCCTTACAACATCCACTCTTCAATAACCTTTCATGGCACCACATAGTTTCTTGACTCCTTAGTAGTACCCCTGATGGCACCTCATGTGTTCTTCATTTTTACCCCTCTATAATTCACCTAAGTGCATCTAGTCTCAGCTATACACAATATTCCCACCTCTTCTTTCTAATCCACATCTTCTATTCTGTAACCAAGGACATCCATGGTGCCCATGTTGGCCATTCCATATATCTAATCAAATTTAGGTGCCCTAACATCAATAAATGTAACTAAAAATCTAGTGAAAAGTGTACCTTTGTACCCATCTTAGGTAACCTTATCCATTTCATCAGTACCTTTGGTTACCTAATAAGTTATTTAGTCAATCCCTATAAATTTTTCGACCCCTATAACCTTAAATACAACATCTAGAGCTGATATAGGCAAAAGGATAAGAAATAAGCATAAGTTAGCCCACACTTGACCTTCTATCTAGGTACCAATTTCTCCATTTTGGCCTCTTCCACATGCTCCCACTACCCCCACTACACTACCCTTGATGGATCCCTACATCACTCCTAGGCCCCCCATACATCATCTTAGGTTCTTAGGGATCTAGCTTTAACCAACCAATTTCATCCTCTCTACCAAATGCCCATCTCCTTGGAGTCATATCCCTAGGATAGTGGCCCGTATAAAATGAACTTGGGTTTTTTTGGTGAAATTCTAAGAATTCATTTCAGGTGTATGGTAAAAGTAAGTGGAAATTATTTAGGTGAATATGGAAATAAAAATACACATTAGGGTGAGGATGGAAGATTTTCCTACATGTGTCTACATGGGTGTGATGGTGATAGACATCTCTATAAAAATTAACATGCATTTATGTCAATGTTTACTAACATGCTATCACTAATAAATGTTAGTTGTTACTAATAGACACAAACTCTTTCATAAAAAACTTATCTAAATCTAAATATGATTTCATATTTTGATTACCCTTGAGGATTTATGAAATTTCAAAAAATAATTGTCTCAATCTAAGTTTGTATGCAAAATTTATGGCCTTAGGAAGTTGGTAGAACACACATTGCAACAACTTGGCTCTAGTAGATGATAATAAGTTGATAGAAGATGATAATAATTTTGTTGGAATTTGATAGTAAGTTTTATGAAATTTTGATAACAAGAAATCTTGCTTTTAAATGCCAAAAAACTTGTTTTTATCCACTAATAACTTGTTGTCATCTACCAGCTATTCCAATGTAAGTTCTGCCAACTTATGAAGGCTATAAATTTTTCATATAGACTCAGATGGAGACATTTTATTTTAAAATTGCATAACTCTTCAAGGGGAATACAAGTATGTAAACAGATTTAGGTTTAGAGAAGTTTTTCATTCCATTTTTTCCTTTACCCCACAACTTATTTATTTTAACTCTTCAATGCATGCAGTGAATTCTTAAACTATACAAATGATTTATAAACATAAAAAAGTTTTCAAAAATGTTTTTAAATGTGAAAAACACTATCAAGTGATGTGAATGATGTTATATTCCATGGATGCTAGTAGGTGATGTAGTCAGAGATGAGTGATAGTTGTGCTAGCAGATAACACTGGCACTAATCGGCTACAGTAATGTAGATATACTTTAGAAGTTTAGTCATCAAAGGATTGTATAGTACATATAGTGGAAAATGTGCTCAAATTCACTTTTGACTTAGTGGTGAAATATATTTATAAGTATGCAATTTGTTTTAAATAATAGGTGAGTTGACTTGGAAAACTAACTTTCATCTAAATAATTTAGGCAAATCCATGTTATTCACTACCCCCAAAATTGCCAAATGCCAATTTTAAAAATTGGAATATTCATGAATTAATAAAAAATCAACACTAAAATTTATCCCTCATATCCCCACATGTTAACCTAACTCAGAGCTAGTGGTAAGCATAGATGTTCCTTTGGGCCTTCCCATTCATCTTGCCTCCTTACACCCCTTTGCCTCCTCCTCCTCTAATGATTTCCTCATTCATACCTTTCATTTCATCCATGCCCCCCCACACCTCATCCTCCACCTATCACCACCATATTTGTCACCCCACCAACACATCCTCCCACCTTAGGAATGGATATGATGTTGAAGGCACCTAAGATGACAATGTAGGGTGACCCTTATGTGCAATAGGACTTTGAATGCACCATAGGAAACATGTGGATGATCCTTACTCAAATGTTAATCCAAGAGGGGAACCCTATGGTTTGGTAGAACCAATAGTATCTCTTCCCCCTCACAAGGGTGAGGACTTACATGGGAGAGGAGAAGGTATCTAAAGACCCAATATCAGTATTTTGAGCCATGCATGACATCTTAGAGAAGTTGATCAAGGACATTCAGGAGTAATTTTGAGTCTTGAAAGCATAAGTGAAGATATCCTTCTTTATTGAGCTAATTAGACAAGTTAAGGATGACCTCTTACAAAATTTTATAAATCTAGGAAAAGTTGTGGAGACCCTAGTGGGAAATAAGATGCATATTTAGAGGACCCAGGCTTATTTGGAAGTAATTAGTCTAGTAGAGAGTAAGTGCAAGAAGATGGAAGTTATAGTACACAAGGGCATGTTATTAAAACTGAAGCTCATGCCCCCTTCAGACCTGAGCCTATACTAAACATATGCTAGGAGCATAAAGTCTATAATTGATGATTGATTGAGCCTAACAAAGACTGTAGTGACCCCCTAGAAGAAGGCAAGAAAAATATATTGGCTTACTTTAATGAGGTTAATAAATCTATGTTATTATACCTAGATGGCACTCTACTAGATAGAGGTGAGTACAGAGTCCACCTAGGTCACTTAAAATAGGTGATGATAAATAAGGTGGCTAAGGCAACAAGGTTGGAGACCATGTAGTGCTAGAACTCTCTACTGAATCTATTATGAACATTAGCTAGGTGCCAAAATTTAAGGTGGTTATGGAGGCCCCAATCTAAGTTTATCAAAAGTTGGTGGCCCAGTTAGAGGTGATCTTTTGAGAGCCACCATTGAATTTGGACAAACTAGACCAATAATTTCACTTAGTGGTAACTATGTTGGAAGTTAGGGGAATAGAGTCTAGGTAGTTGGGAAGTGGTTCATCCAAGGCCCCTTCACACATCAATTAGGTGGGCCATTAGGGATATTTTGAAGGGAGTTAGGAATATTTTATTTTCTTTTTGAAATTGATATGGTTATAACAACCTAGAGTGGCCATCATGGCCTAGGATGGGAACCTTGTGATACTTAGAGGAGAGACCCATCCTCATCTGTACATGTATAACTATATTCTATTTTAAGGGTTAATAATTATTAGTCCTAAAATGATATCATAATTAATCTAGGATTACACCTACTTATTACTTAACCCTTTTGGATTGTGAATGTTTTCCATGATCAATACTTTTGTAAATAAACTTGTTTTAATGAATGCAATATTTCACTTTATATAAAATTCATGGTTTATTTATTAAAAGTTATCAATCATTTCCAGTTCTTGAATGAATGTTAATGCTACAAAAATTTAATTATTGATTTTTTTTATCAATGGTTGTAGTAGTTATAATGTGCTTTGTTATTTTAATCCATTAATGAACCCTTTTCATTCCCCTTACAATATTTGTAATATGTGTGTTAATATATAAATTATGTTTAAAGAGTTTATGTGTTATTTACTATAGGATTTCAAATATTGATATTTAGTGAGGAGTTTATAAGTATAGAATTATTCTATGTTTCCTTAGATTCCTCCCATTGTGTAAAAAATGATTTAGAACCCTTTATGAAACTCATCAGATAGTGGTATAACTATGGCATGGCACTTATCTTCATTCTTGAGGTATTATCACTTTTAGGCCTGAAAATACTCTTTCCTACTTTACCTTACCCTTATTTAGATGTTTATTTTATAATAAAAACTTTCTCCCTTACTTTAGAAATCTATGAGGTGTGACTCAATAGCAAGTGATGAGTGTTAGATACTCTATTTGGTAACTAATCCCAAGTGCAACTACACATATGTTGAACTCATAGTGGTGATAGGCATGACTCTTTGAGTATAAAAGGTTAACCTTCTTGGTCTTTGGATTGAACCAACATCAATCCTAAAATTAATGTGGGGATATTTTATCCCATGTATTGTCTATTTTTTTCCCTTTAGAACACTTAATTCTCTGATTGTCTTCAGAGGCATAAAGGATCTTGGGGCTGACAATAGGACTCACTAACAAGTTCAATGCTACATTAAAAAAAATGCATAATCACCAAATAATTAAATTTGTTTTCATTATAACTCCATTATAATTAGCCACACCATTAGATATCCATGTGATATATTACATTATATATTGTTTAACCTATCTCAAGGATACCTACTTGAGTTATTGATCTAAGGTGTGATGTTGAGATGAGTACCATATGTCCTCCTCATAAGCTATCTATAATCTCACATATAATAATATCCACTTAAATTTTTTGATATGTTTTTTATTTAGATGGCCACCATGACCTACACCTTAAATTTTTTTTTGATAACTAATGCAAGGTTTAAATCCTACACAACTAATGCCCAAAATATAACCATTGAGATGGTGACACTTATCACCATCATGAGTCCATGGGATCTTAGACTTTATGTAGTCCCTAAGCGAGTAGTGATCAAATTTTTATTAAAACCTATGAGATTTTGCCAAGTGGCACAATCTTGGTCATGCCATTCACATAGGTTAATTTTCATGAACTTATTCAAAAGCATTCTGGGGATTCCACACAATAATTTTAACTATGACCCTGCATGCTCATTGGTTATTTTAATATCTATTACTAAAATAAAAGCATCAAACATAATGAACTATATATATTAATCTTATAAATAGCTACTAAAACCACATCAAAAATCTTATTCCTCCTATAATTTAAAATAATTAAACTCAACTAGATTCATATTTTATTACCCTTAAAATTTATACAATGATTTGATACCATACATTTTCATATTTAACATTATACTATTGAGACCAACATATTCATTTTCATATGAAAGAGGGGACCCATTTAAACCCAAGGATTTATTGATAAATTAGACATTGACCCTAATTCATGTGTTTTTATGAAAATGTTTAAGGTCCTGTTGTAGGCTAGAATTGCACCCTTGTGGGAGAGTTTTTCAAGCTCTCTCACTTCTAGCTACAATATTGGAACAACCTCATGCTATGGGTATCTTTTAGTGAGGTTGAACCTATAGGATTTTTAATGAGGCTAGCTCCTTAGAGGCTTCACTTTGGCTTGTTTCCCACACTATAATCTACAACTAACTAAGGGAAAGGGAGAGAAAGATAACATGAAAGGGAAATATGAGCTAAGGATGGTGATGCACCAAAATATGAAATGATCCACTTTCAACCTGAAAAACTTAACAACTACTAATGAACCTCACCAAGACACAGAATAATCTGATCCTATTTGAAGGCCATAAACATAAGTATTTTTATGGAAGTTGAAGGGAAACCCTACAATTTGAAGGACAAAAAGAAATAGGTCTATATGAGACACTATAAAATTATTATACTTCAAGAAAGGGACCAATGTCTAAGACTTCACACAACCTACAAGGAACCAAAATAATTAAAGCAAGATATGTAGAGAATCTATAGATGATGAAAAGGGACATACATCTACAAGTTAAACTCTAATAATGTATACTTGAATTCAAGCTAGGATCAAAAAAGTTTATCTTATTGATTCAAGAGAGTGTTACAAGGAAGTTTTGATAGAGTGACTCTATCACCAGTTGAAGGATATATTTTTAGGATCAAAAGCCTCTATATATATAAAAAAAGGAATGAGAAAAGAGGGGGTTTATGTGAGAAAATGGAGAGAGGGGTCATAAATGGATGTAACCACCACTATGTCCTAGCAACTACCTTGACCATGAGATGAGCCATCAAAGATCACCTCAAATATCTTCAAGCCCCTTATGCATTCAATTCTCCCTTGATTGGAGTTGAGAGAGCCATGTCATAGGTAGCTTCATGTTTCTACCAAGTGTAAATAATTTGATCTTTTACATTTAAAACTTGGCATGCTTCTTCACTTTACATGTTCATTACTCCACCTGGATGCATCTATTATTTGTTTGACTACTTTACATGTTCTGACTATGAGTTGTAGACCATGTCATTAGATTTTAAAGGAGAAATACTCATCTTTTTTTGCTGATTAGCTATCAAAATCCCACTAGGATCTTTTTGAAAACTTAGCCTTTTCTCTTTCATTGATTTCCTTTCTAGATCTTGACAAGTGTTAAGCCCACATAAATCTTGATGAAATTTAAAAAAAAACTTAACCAAATGTAATGGCTAGTTGTAGAGGCTCAAAATTTATTTTTTTAGACCCATAATTAATTCCTTTAGACTTTTATTTTTGGCCATTTCTTTGGACTATTTGCTCGTGGACAAATCTCCTGAAAGAATTAACCCTTTTCTTTGGCCTTGAATAATTTTATTTGAAAATGGACCTTTGAAAGAATTACTAAAGTGCCCTTTTTTTCTCTTGAAATTCCCTTTAGATTTTTTGCAATGAACCTTTCAAAATTTTGCAAGAACCTTTTGAACTTTGAAAAGGACCATTAAGGATTTACCCTTCGAGAAAATTATCCAAGACAATTTTCCTAAAGGAAAAGGTCTTTGTCCTTTACTTCAGACATTTTATTTGAAATAAATATCCCTTAGAAAACCTTGTCTTGAATAACTTGTTCGAAAGCATTCAAAACTTAGCCAACAAGGGTCCTGAAAGAGAAGAAACACTTAGTCCCCACAAAGTCTGAAAGAATGAACAAGTAAAGACTTAGCTAAATAAAAGATTTTTCAATTATCTTCTAGCTTGTAGGCTTATCCTTGAACACTATTACTGGGTCCTTAGAAAACCTTTCTTGGATCCTCTCTCAAGCCTTTGATCCACTGCTTCATCAAACCATGCAATAGATTTAGTATGTGGGCCAAAAATGGTCAACAGGTCTATTTTGGTTAAAAATTTTATTTGTGTTTTATTTTATGGGTCTCTTTTTATAGTGAAGGGATATCCATTTTATAATGATTTTCAAAGTTTTATATTTAGTTTTTTAGGCACTTTATTTTGAGAAATCTATCGACGATGTGGCAGAACTCATAATTATCATACTCCTAGAGTCCTTTTAACTACTCTCATAGATCATTCATGATAGGTTAACACTCTTTTATTTGTATTTTTTTAAAATTTACTTAGTATTTTGGTGAATTTAAATGGAAATGGATTCCCATGATGTGTCAAGAACTTATATGGTCTTGAGAGGCTTCATCTAATCACAATCACCCACCTATCTAACTGTATGCTTAAATCATAATGTTGTAGGTATGTCTTGGAATGATAGTAAAGTAGTACAATGCAAGAACCATATTATAATAATTTTTTCCATGTGTCCCTTCCATACTCTAGGAAGTTTTTATTACCTAATAGAAAGTTGTATTATCCCAGAAGTCACAAGCTATTCAAATAATTCCACATGGCATTTGCCACTAATTTAACTTTTGAGGGATTTACGGAGTTTAAAATTCTAGGTTGTTGAATGGATAGAAAATTAAATTAGGGAATAAATATGAAATAAATATAGTGATTAATTTGTATAATTACTGATTAATTCTAATTTTCTAAATGTGGAAAGGATGAGAGAAAAATAATAATTAACTAGAAATAAGCCTTTTGAGAGGAATCATATTATGAAAATTGGTGAGTAGATAGGTTTGACTGTCAAAAACTACATCTACGTGTCATAATCAACCTTAGATAGTAGTGTAATCCTTTGGATATTACCATATTATTCTAATGTCTAGGGTACTGCACTAGTGTAACACTCAAAATCTCTACAAATGATTTTTGGGTTTTATAACCCAGGTCCTGTTCCAACTATGATTCAAATTTCAAGTCTATATAATCAATACATTTTCTTATAGCTCTATTTTCCTTAAAAAGCCCTAAGTTTTCATACTTATAAAGATTTGAATGAACAACATGAGAAAGAGGGGTTTGTGGGTCTAATGTGTTAGATCTATGATCCACCCCTATGTGGGTACACTACCTACATATGAATACTCTAAGGAGGGATCAAGCTCAATGTAATTCTCCCACCTAAGTGCTTGGTGCAAGTGCAAGTGAATGCTAGTATTAGTGTCTACTTGAGAGTGTTTGAGACTAGAAATATGAGTAATTTGATCTTAGAAATGCTATATATCACTATATGTAGTATTAGGGTATAATAAGGATAATGACCTTGATTTTCATAACTATTTCTAAATTTGTTCATGAGTACTTACATATGATTTCCATCTAGTTGGTAAAGGGATAAAATTCATGTATTTATATTGATATGGTTATTGTGTAGAGTGTGAAATATATCTAGGCCAACCCTAGGTGTGTTAGGAATTGAAAATATACCCATTGGGTTTGAAATTAGGCAAGGGACACTAGCACTATCCAATGGTCATTAACAGAGTGTGCTAGTGTCCATATGGTAAAACCTGGGACATTATGGGCCTAGATCCCTAGGGGAATATTTGGAACTTATTTTGGGATGTTTAGGTATGTGTAATACTCACATAAAAACTAGATAAGGGTCAAAATAAGCCCTAAGATAGGTTTAAGGCCAAGCTAGGGATGGGTGGTCTCAAGTAACACTCATTACATGCAAGTGACATTTTATATGTTGTCCCCCTTTATTATAAAATTTCATTAAAGTGAAATGACTAGGATAAAGGAAAAATAAACATACCTGGAATTACCTATGAAGTGAAGCCCATGAATCTAGGTATGTGTTTGTGAAGCATGTTTCATTATGTATCTTATAAATAAAATAAGGATGAATCAGTCCTTAATTAATAGATATCAAACGTAAATAAAAAATTGAGTAAAGAAATAAGAGAGAGAGGAAAGGAATGAATACACCTAACTAGGTATGTGAACCAATGCAAAAACCTAATGACATTCTATGTGTATGTAACTAGTGATCAAATCGATTAATAGATTGGACCAGGATAATGGCTTGATCAATCCCCATGTGTGGATGGATCAATAACTCAATATAAATTTGACTCCATAATTTCCCACCCCTACTTAACTGATTGTACACTATGAATAACTTAGACTAAACTGGTGGCTTATCAAAACCTTCTATGTGGGTGGCTTAGGAAATAAACTAGGCTATGATTCCATCATTTCCTACTCATGTGTAGTAGATGCATCTTTAACTAAAACTATAAAATGTAAATAAACTATGTGATGTCACTAAAACCATGTGGGTTGGCCTTGGGACCATTTAGAAATTTTAAAATGAAAAAGGCCAAGGGGCCTCTCAAGCACTTGAGAACATAGCTCAAAGAGTACGTAGAAATACCAACTACTATAGCTAGAAAGAGGCATCATTATGGTATATAAATAGAACATATGGTTTCTAGCTTATATGACATAGAGAATGGCATAGAGTTTTCCATTCCATCTGATCAACTAGTGCATAAGTGAGCATATAGAAACAATATGCCATACACATGCCCCAAATATGATATATGTGCATATGGATTCTAGACTGAGTTATATAAATATGTATCTAAGCATATATAAAACTTAAATAGGAGTAATCATGATACATATGATGCTCTCAATCTAACCAAACTTTGTATGATTTTATGAAAAATTGAGCATAAACTAATCAAATTTGATAACTTGTGACTGAAACTATTCAAATCTAGACTATAACTACTGTGTTCTTTTATACAATATAGATTTTCCTATTTTTGGGGCTACTAGACAATAGCATAATCCTTTAGATAGTTTCATACCATGCTAGTGTCCTATATGGTGCATTAGTGTCCTCAGTAATGTTTTCCTACCAAACTAACTCTAGTATCTATTTTACTATTTTCTACTATGTTTTCCTAATTATGAGCTCTATAATTTTGTGTTCGTATGCTAAAAACTATACTCTAAGTGCACTCAAATGACTTGATCTCTGTGACAACCCACTATGAATGCCACCTATTTTTAGGGGATTTTTAGAACATGTGTAATAACTATCCTCAAAATATAAGATATACAACTTATGTGTCAGCTTTAGCATATATGATATCTACATAATAAAACAATATAATGTGTATACATGACACTAGAATGTAAGATAACTAGAGCATAAATTTATATTATACAATGTATTTTAGATCAAGTATTCACAAGGTTTTCAAGATAGATATAAAAATGTAAGCATGTATATGAGTAACAAATCTAGATATAATCTGAGTAACTTCCTAGGGGGATGGGGCATGATGTCCATCAAGAAACCTAAGAAAGAAGGGGAGATGCTTGAGAGCACTCATCGCATCAAAAATTAAGTGTGTAAGTAATAAGAGACAAGTGTCATGGCCATGATGCATACATGAAATCATCATACAAACACATGGGACACACAAATTAGGCCAAGGGGCCATAATACAAAGGACATGGGCACATGTTAGTAAGTCTAAGAAAACAATACATACAAGGACATGTTCAAATTTGTACACACACAAACAATAAATAAGGTTGGATTAAAGCCACATTGAAGGACATGTTCATATTTATGCATAAAAAATTGATAAAGTACACATAAAGACATGGGCACATGTCCAAAACATACATATAATTAAGCAAAGTGGCATATATCCATAGACCAATGGCATATTCCAATGCCCTTGAATAGATGTAGAAGAAAAGAGGCACAATAAAATCTAAATTATTAAATCTAGAAATGAAAGTATGCATGAAAATGTGGTACAAATCCATATAAGAGCAAATATTACATAACTTGAGTCCATATTAATAGTAATCAAAAAAAAAAAAATAGTGTAATATAGAATGATATAACCTAGGGTAAAGTGGAAGCTGTGTATAGGATTCCCCCAATGGGCAAATGTATCAATGCTAAATCAATGTATATGTGTATGTGCCCCCAATGGGTAGATAGTAGCATATCTAGATCTATGTAGAGGACCTGATTCATGTAAGCATTTGAGAACACTCAAAAAGAAAAAGTGAATCATGTATATATGGTAAAACCAAACTATACTAACATAGATATCATATGTAGTACCTGTAAAATATGAAGAATGTAAACATGAAAATGCATACAATCTAAAATTTTGTATTTTATGAACAATATTTGAATGTTTTTGTATTTTTAAAATATTATATTATTTTTGTATTTTTTGAACATAAGCTATGTACATGCAATCATGAACATGAAATTAGGCACAAGGAGAAAGATAAAGGATACTCTGTACAAGAAGTATGATAAATGAAACTATGTACAAAAAAATTGAGGGGAAATGAAAATGTGTACAAGTAGGTTAGGAATGAGTGAAACTATGTAGAAGAAGAGTGATATGGATAAGAATCTCTATGCTGGTAAGGAAAGGTGATATAAGTCCAACATGTCCTCCATGTGATGCCTCTATGTAACATAGGTGGCTTCATCTCTTTCTGAATGGTTTGTATCATAATAATTTGGGTTGTTTCAATCTTCTTCTTAATTTTTATTAGTAATGTCTAGATTATTGATTGGGATATTTATATCTAAAACTATATCCACTTTAGGTATAACTTGATTTAAAAACTCTGTTATTAGAAACCCTTATTTGAGAATGGTTGTTTGCTTACACTGATTCTAAATGTGTAATTTAGGTTCTTGCTCTTTTTGTAACATTACTTGTGTATCTAGATCTTTTGACTTGATAAACAATATCTATGAATGATTTTCCTTAGCATGTTCCATAAATACAATCCTTGTTGACCAACATTATCAACTATGAGAATAGTAGTGATGCCTTGGGCATGTTTATCCAACCCTTAACCTTAATAATCAAATTAATGTAGATATTTTTGACCAAACCCATAAAATATTGAAAGTGGGACCTCATTTTGGAGAGGTATATTTGTATCCTTCACTTGCTTTATATGTGCTTGTTGTACCATTTCTTCCTCTGATTTTGGTTTATGAACCTTTTATTGTTCTAGGTTATGCTTTGGTAACCAATTTTATATTGTTTTCAAATTTGATCCATTTTGAACATGTTCCTATATCACTATGGATTACTTAATTGAATTATCTTGTATAGGTTCCTCATTATCAATGATGTGTTGTATATGCTTTTTCAATGTCAAACATGAATCTGTGTGATGACGATGTATTCTATGTTATGCAAAATAGCATCTGGATCTCCTTATTGGTTGTAGAAGCGGTAGGTTGATCAATTTAGATTTAATCATTTACCTTAAAATATCACTTGAGATTCTATTTGATCTGAGTACTTTTCAAATCACTATTTGTAGATGCACTTTGTTTTGATGTGTAACATCGCTTGCCACAAATTTACTAGGTGAAGATGCATGTAATGATTAACACTAGTGTGCCTTGGAGGATTTTATCTTGTAATCTAATTTTATAATACTATAATATTTTTATGTAATAACTAGTTCTGATTTTTTAATTATAAAATTAGATTGCTCATACTATTAATGTCATCTCTTAGAGTCTCACAAGTGCAAACCCTAATTACTTCTGATTAAACATGCAAGCACACATCCTTAATAGGAGATATGAGAAGGGAAGGGTTTGAGGGATGGATAGGATAAGTATAGTCATTTGAAATAGTAGTATAGGTTGTATCACCTCTTGGAGGAGTGATAACATGTACTTGGTTAGAGGGAGCATAGATATCACCCTCTTCAAGATGGGGAGGATGAAAAGAATCTTATTTATCCATGAAATTTGGCAATGCAAATTGGAAGAGGGATACTAGGGTAGAATATATTAGGTATAAAAACCCTAACACAACTATTAAAAATAAGAAACAAAAGGATATAAAATCTAATATCATTTATTGATAGGGTTTTTGTACTATTCAAAGTAAGTCAAGTTCACCAAATGATTTAACTTTTAGGGGATTTATGAAATTTAAAACCCTAAGTTGTTAAAGGGATGGAATGTTAAATCAGGGAAAACCACTAATTTGTACAAGAATTGACCTAATTAATTATTCTAAAAATATCATTGAATGACACAAATAAGTACTTAGCTAGAAACCAACTAAGATGAATGATCTAGGGGCTGAAAACTGACACACAAGTAGATTAAGGTGTTGTAAACAAGAGCCATGTTTCATAATTCCTCTTGGATAATATCATGTTACCTTGGATAGTAGTGCACTATGCTAGTGTCCACATGGGGCATACTAGTGTCCTTATGTAGGGGTTGATGTGAACTTATAGGATTAACTGTGTCTGAGTCTGATAGGCATATTCTTATGCAGACAAAACTTGCTTCACTATTTATGAACTATGTTGGAATGATGTAAAAGAAAACCATATAACTCCATGTTTTTAGGGTATTTAAGTGGCACAATTATAAAAGTGTGATGTTATTTGGGTAGATTGGATTTATTTAACACCCCATTGTGTTGGGAGTTACCCATATACCAATACCTTGAGAGGGGATCAAGTTCGATGTAGTTCTCCCAATCTAAGTGCTTGGTGCAAGTACAAGTGAATGATAATATGAGTGCCAGATTGAGTGTTTTGAATGTACTTGAGACTAGAAATATGAGTAATATGAGCTTAGTAATGTTTTAGATGGCTATATATATTAGTAGGGTAGAATAAGGATTAATGACCTTGATTTGCCAAACTATTTTTTAGTATGTTTATGAGTATTTGTATATTATTTCCTTATAGTGGGTAAAGGAATAAAATTCATGTATTTATACTAATATAGTGCTTATGTGGAGTGTGAAATAGGTCTATGCTGACCCTAGGTGTCTCATAAATTGAAAATATATTCGTTGGGGTGGAAATTAAGCAAGGGATAGTAGTGCGATCCCTTGGTCACTAGTGTAGTGTGCTAGTGTCCAAAGGGGTGTGCTAGTGTCTAAGTGGTATAACTTGGGGAACTATGGGCCTAGATCCCTAGGGGAAGGTTTGGGACTAATTCTGGGATGTCTATGGATAAAGGTCTATATAGGCCCTAAGATAGGTTTAAGGCTAAGCTAGGTATGGGTGGTCTCAAGTGACACGCATTGCATTCAAGTGAAATTTTATATGACTACAGGTAACACCTATAATAGTAATATAAAAGTGTGGTGTGGGAGGCCCCATCTAAATATCATTGGCCATGTTTCATATTTTACCCTTAGGGGATGTTTTTTTTAAATTTTTTATATGACCATAAGAAACTTAAACAAAATAGAGAATGCCATGTGGCATCTATACATGTGGGATTTTAGGTAATGGTGTGACATAAGAGGTTGTAACTAACTAGTTCATGTGTTCCTAATATAAAATTGATAATCATACACTTGAATATCCATATATCCAACCCAAAACTATCCTCATTACCCTTTGAATCCACCTCAAGAAGGAAAATGACACTTGGTAGACTGTGGGCACTTTTTGAGTGCCATAAACATAGAATTTGGGATTGTGCCTAGCATACTCTCGACATTTAATAGATAAGATAGGTACCCTAATAGATAATTTTTTGGGGCTGGAGGATATCATCTAGATAAATCACATCACTATAAGGAATTTAAATATCAAACTAAAGATTTAAACATTGATTAAAAATGGAAAAGGGCATCTAATTTGGACAGTGCCACCATCTCAAAATTATTACACATGTTTTGATATCCCATCTCCATTACTGTGATCCAAATTAAAATAAACATAAGGTCCCATATGAGTATAATTCATAACCATTATCCTCTAAATTCAAAGAAACAAATCCCATAATATCTAGTGAATAAAGTGAGCTCGAGTTATTGCCTAGAAAACCTATGTTTTTTAATGTGGATTTAAAAAGTTCTCTATGCTCATCTACAATGTCAAAATCATCTTAAAAATCTATACCTATGAAATATTTAAGGGATGCGAACTTCATCCAAGGATTCTTAGATACAAACACTATAAAAAATTCTTCAAGGAAATCGACAAAGTACAAAAGTCATCAGATGATAATGATGCTACTAAAGATGAGATTGAATTATTAGATGATTTTCAAGCCATCCAAAGATTAGGTATCTAAAAGTCCATACTTAAATCATAATTTTTCCTCAGTGGTGACTTATTTTATAATTTTCTCAATTTATCTACATGTAGGAGTGATCTAGTTCAAACATATAATGACAAGTATAGAATAGCCAAAATCTTTGGGGATACCTTAAAGAAATACTACCACCTCTTAGATCCTGATATCCCCTATAGTAGGGACATTATATTTGAATGAATAAAAAACCATGAAATCTTGGATACCTTGAGGGATTAGGTAGAATATTTTGATCAATGGGTGAACAAATAGGACATCAAATTATTTAAAATCAAGACCTTTAGATAAGTAGTCAGGGTCAACATGCTACTACTCAAATATATAATTACAGAAATCAACATCATGCATGTAAACAAATTATGGGTGTCCCTTCTAAGTATCATCATGGAAGGAAAAAATACCAATTTTTGGAGGAGTCATCACCTTTAAAATTGGTTAACAAGTGGCCATAGTCAGAGCAGGGGGAAACTTATACATGATGTCTAATATTATAGATACATGTTTCACCATGATTCCCTTCAGGCATGGCAATTTTCCCCCATGGACACCCTCCACTACCCTAGTATATGTTGAGTATTATAAATTATATAATCATCAGTGTAAAGCCCATATAAAGGATATATTCTATCCTTTGTTATACCTTTCCATCAATGATAAGAGTATGCCTAGGCTATCTAAAAAGATAATTACTTATTTACCAACTATTGGAGTTTATTGGTATTATAAAAATTTCACATTGATAAAATTTGAGGGAATTAAGGGTGCCCCTTTTATAATACCATATTACATGCCTAATAAACTCATAGAGAAAGATATATCATATAAATATGTTAATGGTGTGGTAGGTCACTATACTAATATGAGGTAAAGACCCTAACCTTAATTTCCCATTGACATTTACTAGAACGAGGATAAAAACATTGTAGTTTTACATGCTATAGAAATACATAGGTCATATTTCAAACTATTATATGATGACAAATAATGGGACTCCTATGGGAATGTTCATAGGCATGTAGAGGCACTTAGGGTAAGGATAAGCATCACATATCATCATGAGGCTCATGAAAATGACATGTATCATATAAACCCAACCAATGATGATGAAGTGATTAGGAAGTTATAAACTACTAAGGCACTTCAAAAATAATAATTTGGAAAATAAATCTTAGAGGATAGGCCTAATGAGCCCATATGAATGGATGAAAACCCTAGGACTAGAAAAATTCTTAAAGACATAATATTTTAAGGGATTACTTTTATGGTCCACCCATCTTCATCAGCTACTACTTACTCAACTTTAGAAGCAACCCATGTAAGTCCATTATTATTGAATAAACATCATATATATCAAGTGATTTTGAGTCTCAAAAGAATTTTATATAATCCCAACCTTGTATGACATCTAAGTGAGTTACCCTTAATTTTGAAAATCTAATAACATAAGAAATTACCTCACCTATTGGTTTAGCTTAGAGCCAAACATCTTTGGGATACCCTATTATTGCTAGTACTTCTAGTCCTACAAGCCTTGGTTTACCAATTCCCACTATTACAATAACTCTTAATTCACCAGTGGTTACTACCATTGCTCCACTTTCCATTGTTTTAGTTCCTATCTCTAAAATTCATATTCCTTGGGTGGTTTCTATCTCCCATGTTATTTTTATTTTACTGCCTATTTCTCATAATACTTCTATAACTCCTATTTCTCTAATATCTAATTCTATAATCTCAAGTGATCCATATCTTGGTAGTCTTATTGACCTAATTTCCACTCTCTTATTAAGTCTAATTTCCCTTCCCCTAGGAAATCCTTACATCTCTAATGTGACAATGGTATACACTAAACATGTCTCAATTGCACAAGCTTCTAAAATTTACCCAATTCTGAGTTCCACTACCTAGGAAACTAGCCCCAAACTATGTCTACTCCATGTTTGAAGCCCATTTCCATGATTCCATTGAGACTAAGTAGTTTCATATATCCATTTGCCACAATTGGTCATTTTATTACTTCATTTGCACCACAAGGCCCTTAAATTAGCTCTTGGACCTCTCATCAACCTACTTCCTCATTAGTAGCAACTCTCTCCTTCTCCACTCTCTTATACCTATGCGCACCCCCCCCCCCCCAAATATTCACATTCAACATACCTATCTCCTTTATTAGCATGATGGTAGATCTCATTGGTGTCATTGGGTCCTTAGTTTTCATGAAACAAGAGAAGTTTAGAGCTCACTTGATACTATAGGAAGCTCCATTTTCTATTCATAAGTTTTATCCCACTCCCACTCCCCCACCTCCATATTATATTTAATGGCTTTTTTCATTCATTCTCTCTCTATCCATCCCTACACCATCCACTTATATAGTTACACCATCAACTACTTCCACTTTAGGAGCTCTTGGACCCACTTAAGGGGGAGATTGGATAGATGCTCTATAATAAAAAAAGTTCTAGAGGGTAAAAATGATTTACCATGGATACATTAATATTTAATTAAAGTTTAAAAAATACATGGGTCATATGAAGAGGCTTATTACTCATAAATTCACACAAGAAGAATACCATGGAATCTGGAAAAATGAGGACTTATTCTCATTGACAAATAAACAAAAGAAGATAAGGGATGAATACATTGTAGAAGACCTAGCCTTAGTGGTAAGGGCCTCTCATTATAGATAATATCATGGAAAATTTATAGGAATAGGTTAATACCTTTGAGTCTCAAGTGCGGAACACCTTTCCACTTGAGTTGGTAGACAAGGTTGAGGAGGAACTTTCCAAGTTGTTTTTTTCCTTAAGGGAGGTGATGAATGATTTTTCACAAGGGAATGCATTGTATCAGAAGTATAAGTATATCAAGAGTAGATCATCAAAATGGATAATAGCTAAATAAAATTGGAGTTGTGATCAACAAGGGTATGTTCCCTTGGATTAAATATTATGCCATTTATGGACCTTAACCTATACCATAAATTTTATAGAAACATAATAGATTAATTATAATAATGGCTAAGATATATGAAGGTGAAACTCATTCTATTTTAGAAAATCAAAGATAATATGTTGGCATACTTCATGAAATTCATCATCACTAGATTATTCAACCCTGATGGCAAAATAATTATCAGGGATGAGTTTATTTTTCACCTCAAAAGGTTTATGTTAGCCTTTAAGAATGTCACCAAATCCAACAAGGTTGGAGCTCATTCCATCATAAAATTATCCACACATGCCATGGGTAACATCAATAAGGTTATCATAGTCAATAACTCCTTGTTAGTCCCTCAGAAGACCCATAAAGAGATGCTATCATATGGAAATTTTATTTTTAGAGAGCCACCTGACAACCTCTCCAAGATAGAATAGAAGGAAAAGTTGATTGCTTAAGCTATAACTAGATAAGAATCCCAAAATCAACTAGGTGGTGGTCCTATCAGAGGCCTTGCATAATCTTCAATGATTTTGTATCTAAGTGATCCCAAAGTGTGAATGTTATATCCATATTTTAGGATCCAAAATATTTTTTCTCTTTTAAGCATGTACTATTATATCCAAATTATCCTCGAGGGATATGTGTGGGATTCCATGCTTTTAGGTGGTGGGTCTCACTTTTTGATATATACTTCATTGTAACATGTTTTTGTGGTTAGATTTATTAATAAAAAATGTAGGGATTATAGAAACCTATAAAAGTATTTGTAGTTTTGTGACCTTTATGGAATCTTTCCCATCTTATCATGGTGAAGTGGTGAATAATAATGTTTATGGAGTATGATATGAGTTTGAGTTGCATTATGTATGTGCTTAGTTAGGATGAGTTATATGGTATATTAATTGATCGGTGTGATTTATCTTATTTAACTAAATAGTTATATGTGAAATTATTAGTTAAAAATATTTATAATTATTCAAATTTATAGATAAATTTGTAGGGATTGTACGTATTACAACTTCCATAGACACACTACCTTGTTTAGTTTATTCTGATCCCATACAAGACTTGATACATAGTGTTGAAACCTAGTTCAAGCTCATAGAGTGTCCTTAAATCCTTGGCATCTTTACTTGACCATATAAAACTTATTTTATATCTTGCATTATTCCCTCCTTTTGTTTGTTTTATTTGGTTCACCTTTCCAATTTAAGAGCCTATTTATGATCATATTAATTAACTAGAGTAGTGCTTAGCTTAGATGGTGTATAATTCTCAAATGTTTGTAGTGTTGAATAAAATGGATTTATCTCTCTATGCTAATAACACATACATTGATATCTATTCTACACATGTTATTTAAGAGATCCCAATACCTGTAACTCAAGCCATGGGTTGTACTAGAAACAACCCTAAAATGAGAGGGTGAAAGATCTTATATGTTGGCCTTTGGAATACCTAACCTCATAGGTACACCTAGAGACACATACACATACTATGAAAATATCTATTATGAAGCTACATGGAAATAAGAGGTTATGATGAGATTAGGATTAAAATATTAACTAGGTTTCAAACATGGCCCTTGGATTCCATTTTCCCTTAAGTTCCATTAGAAACACCCCCACATAAACATGATGTTCACACTAAAAAAAATGATAGTCACTAATTTTATAAAATTTAAAAATAATATTACTACATTCACCTTGATTCTCAATATGACATGAAATGCATTATATATATGTAGTAAACACAAAACAAGTGATGATGAAACACACATTTTTGGAGTTTAAAATGACATCTATGGACAATGAATTCAATTTTTTTGATATATCTAGAGCATGAAAAATATAGTAAAAATTAAAATGGGAAAAATAATGAAAATTAAAATTACACACGTAAGATCTCATTTTACACGAATACTTTTATTTATTAAAAAATAACAGAAGTAGTCTCCAATTTAAAAAATGGCATCTTCATCTAGAATTGATATCCACTAATTCTCAACCAATTTTAATATAAGACAAATATATATTCCCTAATTTTCAATAAAAATTGAAACACATTTTAGATATGTAGGAGACCCTAAAAATGGTGTAGGTGAATTAAACACATTTTTAATTTCCCATATACATAAATAAACAATGAACAAGAAATGTTCTAGAAAATCTATCTCACTAAAGGTTATATAACACTTCATAGGAGTTAAGTAATGAAAAGTAATAATTTTTTGGGTGTTAATTTTTTAATGAATCCTTTCATACACATAAAATACAAAACAAAAGTAAACAATTTGAACAAAAATCGTATTAATTTGTGGGTGCTAGTTTTCCTTTAACTCTCTTAAAGGAATGTTTGCTAGATTTGATCACAAATAATATCTTAAGTATAATGTATCCCAAACTTTAAAAAATACTAAGAAGATATTGTACAATAACCTAAATTCAATTTTTTTTAATAATTGAATAATTATAAGACATGAGAAATACACTCACTATTATTATTCGTGTGATGTATAATTAGTGGCCATGATATAGAATGAACATCAATGATTATAGATGATTTATGTTCATTGCAAAGAATTAAAAAAAAAAAAAAAAGATATCTTTAAAAGGCACTCTAAAACACAATGCACACATTAAAAAAATCATAAAAAAATTGAAGACTAATTTTACAATAATTATAAGAAAATAAAACTTTCTTAATTAGTTTTATCCCTCCTACAATGACAAATAATTTAATTCAACTTAATTTAAAGCTTATTGCCCTTCAAAATTTCCAAATTGACTTGATTTCAAGCATGGTCATGAATGACATCATAATGTGATAATTTTTGGTATGAATTCATTTGGAAACTAGAGGCTACAATGAAATGAGGACCAAAATATTAAGTGGGTTAGAAACAAAACCTTTGAAATCCATTTTCCCTAAAGGATAATTATAAGTACCCTAAAATAAACATAATTTACACACTTAAAAACATAAAAATCAACAACCATTTTAATTATATAAAAATAAAAATATAATAGAAATACAATAATCTCAATTTTCAATGCAATATGAAATATATTATTCATATATATAGATAACATAAAACTGGTGTGGCTAAAATACATCCATTTTTTGTGTCCTAAATGAGATGTATAGAAAATAGATTCAAATAATTTTATATAAATACCACACAAAAGTTATTGTAAAAAATTAAAGGGGATGTATAATTAAAAATTAAATTAAATAATAAGGTGCTTATTATGCATGAATACTTGCATTTTTTAAAAAATAAAAATAATCTCTAGTTAAAAAGGAAAAAAATATCTTCATTTAAATTCAAGTCTGTTAATTCTCAGTAAATTGTAAGATAAGATAAATACATACACCTTGATTCTCAATGTGAATTCAAATAGATTGTAGATATATAGAAAACCCTAAAATGGGGTTGGATGAATTACACATATTTTTTGTTTCCCTATATACATAAATCAATAATGTACGATATTTTTTTGGATAGTTTAGCTCACCAGAAGTCCTTTAATGCTTTGGAGGATCTAAATAATTAAATGCAATATAATTCACTTGTGATAATTATAAATGAAACCTTATATCAACTTAAAATATATAAAAATGAAAATGAGTCAAATAACAAACAATAATTTTAAGTTGTACTTGACTACAAATAATTTCCCAAGTATAATGTTGCCACAATAGAAATAAATTTTCTAAAACATGGGATATACTAAAAAATATTTCATACACACTATGAAGACATTATAAAATAACCTACAATTGGTGAATGCTAATACTCAAAAAATTGTTAGACAATAGAATACATTCACTATGATTTTCCTTGTGATTTAGAATTAGTAGCCATTATTTACAGTTAGTTTTCATTATTTAAAAACTATATTTTAGCTATAAATAAAAAATGTTAAAAAGATATATATTTTTTAAAAGACACTTGAAAATAGAATGTAGAAACTAAAAAGTTGTTACAACTTGATTTCACCCTAAGTTTTATAACCTTTGAATCTATGGATTATATTGTTATCATTTGATAATTATTACTTTTATTTGAGATTTATGATATATACTAGTTATGCAAAAATGATATGATGATTGTTTTACATGGTGTGATAGTCATACTTTCTTATTTCTATACATTGTAGATGTATATTTGTTAGTTAAACATCATTAATTGATATATATGATGACTTGAAACAACTACCTACTTGTCACGAGGTGGATTCATAATTGATCCTTCCCTCAGAGCATGACAGAGGGAGAGAATAATTATAGAAGATGACATAGATGGGATGATTGAGGGATGATAGAGGAACTTCTAGTAACCCAAAACATACACCACAATATAATAGCTTGTTAATTCTTTTGTTTAATTTGGTTAGTTAATTTATTTTTGAGTGCTAATATACTTTTGATATAATCATGTTTTTAGTTGATGCTTATGGTGATTTGGGTGTGTGATTTCATGTATGATTGTATTGCATAGATTTACGCATAAAATGTTATCTTATAATAAATGTTATCAATACATACACTAAATTGGTTGCCTAACATAATGATTGGTTTAAATGATATTCGATAAATATCATTGTCTTGATTTAATGTCTAAGAAATAGTCAAGGCATAAAAATAAATCTATGATTAAATATGTATAATATATTTACTCTAGTATTTGATTAAAATAGTTATTTTATAATAATTAGATTTATTAATTATTTTAGTTTATCTTTTTTAAAAGAGAATTACTTTTAACTTTGTAGATTAAGGGAATTTCATAACCTAAAAATATTAAACTAATAGTTAAAGTTCTTGACATTCAAAAGTAAAAAATTATCATTTAAAGAATAAGATAAGTGAACTTAAATAAGTAATTAACTTGGGTTTGAAATATACTAACATGCATGACTAAATAAAACAAATGAAACTCAAAGTAAAGTGTGCAATAATAGATTTTTACTAAATCCTAAAGTAAATATCTACTTGCATGAGAGAAAAGGAAATAAAAAATAAATAAGAAAAGAAGATGAAATAGATAAGTGATGAATCATGCATGTAAATGGAATTAAATAAAACTCAAGAGAAGTTTGTTTAGAAAGGGGTGATTCATGCATGAAAAGTATAAAGTGAAGTAGAATAAATAAAAAAAGGAATTTAAGGAGATATAATGAAAAAGAAAGGGAGTACGATGATGAATTATGCATGGCAATGGGAGGAATAAATAAAAAAATTGTTATAAAGGTAAAGAAGGCATAGTTAGAAGGGTGGCATAAAAAAAGATAGAAAATAATTTGTGAGGAAGGAAGAAGGGAAATACAATGACAAAAGGTGAGAGTATAGAAATAGAGGAAAGGAGGAGAAGGGAGATAGGGGCATAATAGAGGTGTAGGAAAAGGTAAAGCATTACCATTACATGCTCTTCCAAACTTTTAGGTAGGTGATTTGTATTGTTATAGAATCATAATTTTACATGTATCAATTCTATACTAGTAGGAGTTCAAGGAACTAACATGAAATCAATGAATTTTATATGTAGAAATTATAGGCAAACAACTAGTTAAAACAACCTTTATAGTTAAAAGGGCTATTGGCATAACAGTTTAAAAATTATTCCATACTAAAAATATCTTAGGTGTCCCATTTAAAAGCTCAAAGTATGTAAAATTAGCATTTAGTCTAGTAAAGATAGTGACCTACATAAAGTAACCAAGTTACTTGATTGAGATGGATTAAAATTGGACCTATATAAATAGTGAATTGATTTTATTCTATCATGCAACAACTTAAATTATGGAAGCAATGGTTGTTTTTGTCAACAATGACTTGTTTTATTAGATTTTGGCATATAATCGGTATGATAGTAAATAAATTAAACCTATAAATATATAATAATATGTATCTATAACACAATATTTATGGTGTGCCAAATCTTAAACTAAAATAAACATACACAATCATATAAACATGTTGTGAATTCACATTTGTATATGGAAGTATGAGCTAATATACCTAGTGAATTGAATTATTTATTTAAGAGGCATAGCATATGTATTCATATAGGCATAGTTAAATCTACAGTTGACTTCCTTTAAATAAATTAGAATTAACTATGATAACATAATTTCAATAATATATTTAACATTCTACAACTTCCTTTAAATAATTACTACAAATATTTTTAATATAACAAACTATGATTTATGGTACTTATGGAATTATTCAACATATAAAATAAATGCATTTGAATGTGTTCTATGTAAATGAAACTACCTTTTTATAGCTAAATATTTATTCAGATTATTTTCCATCTATGTTGTACACACACACACACATGCACACACACACACACACACACACACACACACACACACACACACACACACACACACACACACACACACACACACACATACACACACACACACACACACACACACACACACACACACACACACACACACACACACACACATACACACACACACACACACACACACACACACACACACACACACACACACACCGGCAATGAGTATGCATATAAGCTAGGGAATCTGTAATTATTTAAGTAATTATATATATATATATATATATATATATATATATATATATATATATAGGTTGGGGAGGTTGGGGAATTTGTAATTATATATATATATATATATATATATATATATATATATAATTACAAATTCCCCAATCTATATGCATACTCATTGCCATTATATATATATATAATTATAAATAATAGAAATGAGTATACATATAGGCTGGGGTATATATATATATATACATATATTCGTATATGGGAACTTCTAATATATTTATATAAAACTAAATTTCTTATTTTAGCACCTTAGTCTAGTAAAAACAAGTCATATTATACAATAAAAATGTTATGTCTAAATAGTTAATGGGTATAAATACATATTTTGGATAATATTAAGTCAAGAGAATTATAGAAATATTTAAATGTACTTTGGGATGTGTATCCCTATGAAGAAACTTGTACATGAGTATATATAAGATTCGAAAGGGAATTATATAATAGAGATCAACACAATTAATCTTAAAGTAAGATGAAGATAATATGCTACAAAAATATATAAAAACGTTTAGTAGCCATTGCCGAATGATTAGTTTGGAAAATAAAATATATAACCTCAATTTGATTAGTAGAGTTGTTGAAATTTTTCCAAAAGCAATGAAACTTGTAAATGATAGTCAATGTAATCGGTAAAATGACTGTTAAAAACCTCACAAAAGCCTTACTTGGAATATAAAAGATTGTAGGCATTTATTTGTAGTTATAGTTTATCAAAATACTAAAATAAATTTTAATAAGTCATGTGGGGCATAAATAACTCAAATTTAGTATATAATTATCTCATGATAGCTTTATGATATGCATGAGGTTACTTATCATATTTAGTAAGTGAAATAAATTATGAGTAACATATTTATGAGTTAATAACAATATGCTTAATGTGAATATGGGTATGCATGTGATTAATTAGCTTAAACTTATACATAAGAAGGTTTACTTATAATTATAGTTTTTTTGGTGATTTAGAAACTATATTATAGAATTTTGTTAAATAAAACCTTGTGGATGCATAATTTCAAAGATAGATTTTGATTTGTTGCTAGAATGATTTTGGTGATTTGTATAATGATTGTTAATATCACATAGAGTCTTTGACTTAGAAAAATAGTGGCCCCTTCATATAGTATTTATATATCATTTGCATATTTATATAAAATGTATATTATATTAAAAAAAAATTGTATATAGGTGTATTGGGTCATATGCCTAAGTTTGTAGCTAAATGGGTGGTGTAATCCATTTTTTCTTGATTATTATTTATAAGTGTAAGTTTGTTTGTTCATGATTGAGTAGGGTGCTCGAGCATAATGGTCTATGATATTATGGGATGTCATAGAGTTCTTAAGTATAAAAATATATTATACCTAGATGGTATATACTGTAATTGTTGTATCTAGACTCACACCCACGTAAATGTATACGTGCATACAACCTTTAGAGTGTAACAAATGCTAAGATAGAATATTATATATTTCATGGAAAATGTGACTTGATTTGTTATATCTAGTTGATTGAATAGAAGCTTATGTTTTTATGTATTTAAGACTACTTTATTTAACTGATTGTAGACATGAGTAGTTATATCTTAGAATACTAGACTATGATAATATGGGTTATCATAGGGTGTAACAAGTTTGAAAACTAATTGTGGTAATTGAAATTTGTAGTTAAATATGTATTATACCTGGGTGGTATAAACTGTAGTCATTATTTCTAGTATGGGATAGCAAATAATGTAAGTATCATTTATGTATTTGACAGAACAAATGTATGCTTTGATTACTCCTATGTTTAGCATGTTATGTGGGATGATTGCCATTAGGATGTTAGTTGAATGAATTTTGGGGATTAAATTTATGTTTAGTGAGACAATATAATTTCATGAGTATAATTTACATTTTTGTATGATATATTTTAATAGAATAGGCATTCTATGATACACTACATGTTTATTTATAAAAATCATACGACACACGGGTACTTGATTATTTTTATGGATTCCCACACCGTCACTATCTACCCATCCATGAAGGGAGGGACATTCCTTGATGGGATTAGTTTGGGGGATAATTAGTCTATGGTTGGTGTGGAAAAGTTCTCAATTGATGCTCTCCTTCCCCATAGTAGTACTAATTTTGAGATGACTCTTGATATTACCACAAATACTAGAGAGATTTGGAAATTCATGCTACGAGGAGCCGTGTATCTTATTTTTTGTACATTGTATATATTATATTGTATTTATTTTTAGAAACATTATCATGTATAATAGTAATTTATTATCTACTATAGATTGATAGCAATGGCTATGTATTATACCAACCGTGGTTGGATATTTGTAATTACTTTCTATGATTGTATTATGATGCATTTTCATATATTGATAGCCATCAGTGACTATTTAGATGTCACAAAATTATTAAAGTTATCACTCTTGGAGTATTTTTGTATGATCAATGTTTAAATTCTTGAGTTTAAATCTATTTATAGTTTATGTGTTTATAATTTTTTTTTACGTATTTCTAGTTAGCACCCAATGAGGTTGTTACAAAAGTACACTAGAAAGTAATTTAAAAAAGAAAGATAATTTTCCACAATTGTAAGAAAAAAACTCTCACAAATTAGTTTTATTCCTCATAAAATCACAAATAATGAAATTTAACATAATTCTAAGCTTACCACCCTTCAAATTTTCACATTAAATTCATACCAAGCATTGTCATAGTTGACATCACACTATGAAAATTTCTAATATGAAGACGTAGAAGCTAAAATCCATGATGAAATTAGGATGAAAATATTAACTTGGTTGAAAATAAGACTCTTGGATTACATTTTCTCTTAAGGTCCATTAGAAACATTACAACATATACATAATGTACACACTAGACAAAGGCTAAAAATTGGGGGCCTCTAAATCTATAAAATTGAAATATAATAGAACTATATTTTCCTTGATTCTAAAGTCAAAAACAAATTAGTGGCTGCTTTCTCACCATTTATTAATATAAAAATGGAGGGAAATTTATTTTTGAATGTTCACTGAATGAAATAAAAAATGGTACCAAATACAATTTAGTGGGTGATTATTTTACATAATCTCTTTTGAAGCATTTTTATATAGGCTTTGAACATAAATAATTAAAAAAATAACTCTTGAAGTAGAATTAATATACAAAATTTGACAAGTTTCATGTGGATTATGTTAAAGAATTCCATTCAAAACCTGATATTTTTTTAAAATGGTCCTGATTAACAAAATACAACTCCTAGATAATAAAAAAAAATCAATGACCTTACATTTCCCTTAACTCACATTGCGATAGATGAATCATGAATACACACATTTCTTTTATCTATAGTGAACTATACATAATTTTATAACTTTGACTTAAACATATTACACAAATATTTTTGTATAATATATTTCTATAGTATACTCTAAAACAAGTGTGGATTAGATACATTTTTGTATATATATGATGAAATAAAATTTTGAAAGGACATAAGTATTTTACCTTTTTAAAAATATATATTGAATGATAAATAATTTTATATTATTTTTTTATTTTCCAATAATATTTATAAATAATATTATATCCTTAAATATTATTCAAGGATTTTTTTTTTAACCTAAATATGTTTGTATATGAATATTTCTAATAACAATTCATTTCTTTAAAAAAAAATTAGTAAATAACATATAAAAAATAAGATTTTAAATCTTTTATTTTGTGATATGTAATTGTAGAAATAGTTATAGGAAAAGTAAGAAATGAAAACTAATCTTTAGATTTTATAAATATCAAAGGTATTGAAAGAAAGGAAAAAATAATAATAATATCTAGAGGATCTCATTGACATTTCCTAGACAAACTAAAATATTAAAATAAGGGGAAAAAGAATAAAAGTGAGAGGATTCCACTAGTGAAGAGATACATAACATCAATAAACAAAATCATTGAAAGGAGCATAAGGACCATAATAGCCAAATAATTTCTTCATCATTGAGATACACATCATCGATAAGATAGATTTCATGGAAAGACAAAATAATGTATTGTAAAGAGAAAAAATAAAAAAAACATTTTAATTAAACAAGAAAGAGAATCAGTGGGTGATAGAAGTTTGAAAATAAATTTCAAATAAGGACAAAGGATTGTATATTAGAGAGAAGAAACAAAAATAAAATTATAATTAAATAATTCAGGAAAGAGAACCAACTAATAATATATAATTAATAATATTAAATAAGAAAAAGTAAAACTGATTTAGAGATATTTATCCAATATTCTAAGATTTGCATTTGAAATTAAAAAAAGTAAACATATTAAAAATCTAGGTAAGATGCCCTTGAATCTGCTAACTTCCTTTCATAGTACAAATTTCATATAAATATGTTATAATATCTAGATGTAAAAATCTACTTAATATCATTAAAATGTATTATAAATCTATTAGAGTATATAGATGCAAAAATTAATTTAATGTCATTAAGATAAAAATTGTAGAAAGAAACTATCCAAACTTAAAATAGTGAAAATGAAAAAAACTTTCTATTGAATTGGTAACATCTAGAATAACATGCATTTATACAATCAAGTGGGATATTCAATTTTTTAAAATGACGTGCATATTTATATTCAAATTTGATAGTAAGCACATTAGTTACTTTATAACTATATTTGTATTGTCTATGTGTGTGAGTTAATTTGACTATGCATCATAGATTATATAGAGTTTTTAGATATCTTATTTGAATTTTCTCATCTTTTAATTAATTTTAAATGGAAAAGGTATATACAATTTATAAATTTAAAATTAAAAAAAAAAAAAAAAAAAAAAATGACATGATTTATAAAATGTTATAATGTTAAATTAATGAATCATTATTTATTTAAAATTTATAAGTACACAATATATTATTTACAATTATAATAAATATTTATAGTTAGCTATATTAAAAATTTCTAGCTATGACTAAAAATTAATAAATATAGATTTTAAAATTATAATAAATGCTTATAACTTTTTCTATAAAATGCATTTATAGCAATGACTAAAAAATAATAAATGTATATAGTATTTAGTTTGATTTTTTAGATTTTTTTTTGATGTTTAAAATAAATTAATAAATGGACATTTATATTTGTATTTAGTTTAGAACTATATTTATATTATTCGTGTGCATAGAAAAATTTGACCTAATAAGCAAAGGTTGTATATATATATTTTTTTAAATTAATTTAAAATGAAAATATGGTCCAATTTAAAATGAAAAAATTAAACTCTTTAATTCTTTTGTGTTAATTTAACGAAGCATTATTTTATAAATAATTTTAGTGAAAAATATATACTTTATAAATATTTATAATTTCTAAAAATAATCAATGATAAATTAATTAATCATTTTCTAGTGCAAAAAATATATTTTAAAATTATAATAAAACCTTATAGTTTGTTATAAAAAACATTTCTAGCAATGACTAAAAATTAATAAAACTTATATAGTTTTTAATCAATTTTTAGAGTCTTTTTACTAATTTAAACTAATTTATGAATAGATATAATTTTTATTTAGATTTTGAGATGCTTTATGTGTTGTAGAAAACTTCTCCCCTCTAAAAAATAATTAATAAAATATAAATGTATATCAATCTATATGAATAAAAAAATCATTTAGTCAAGATATAAAAAATGTGTTGAAAATATTTTTTCTTAGTTCTACTAAATTTTTAATAATTATAAAAAGAAAATATGGAACTATGAAGTGGAATGAAGTTTAATAATAAGAAGAAATGAAATAATGGAATGGATCAGAAGGTTAGAATAAATCAATGGCCTGGTAAATCTTTGAAGCGGTTAGAGATGGAGTTAGAATCAATGATTGTGAAGATCCAAAATGGTGAAAATTACTCTACTTTAGGTATTATATATGGGGGGAAGGGTGTTTAATATCAAAACATGGTCAATATAATTCCAACAAATAATGCTCTTGTATGAATATTCCATTGGCTCTCAATCCCACTATGTAAGGTAGTGAGAAGGACATGTAAATTTTTAGGAAGAAATCTAAGAAAGATGGTAGTGAGGGGGAGTGTGTGTGTGTGTGGAGGAATCAGAGGCCCTATATGACTCTTCTAGTGATATGTGTTTGAAGGATACAAAACATTATTTAAATTTTAAATATTCAAAACCACTTGTTTGACCTGGAACCAAAAACCATGATTTATAGATTTAGTGGTATTTAGCTCTCTGAGGAAGATATTTTGTTGTGGTCAGTTGAAAACTAGGGTTTGGTGAGGCATTTATTTATTTATTTCAACCTAAGGTGTTTTTAAATTCTAACATTTAATTATATTAAATATGAAGATAAATAAATTCTAGATGGCCCTTAGTTCTATAAGAATTTTGGTTTATTTATGTTCAAATGGATAAGAGGCTTTGATGATTTCCAACAAAATGTTTCCATTTTACAAATTTGGGTCACATTCTAAAACTTTCATCTTAAATTATAGAATAAGTATTATTAAAATTTATTGGGGCTAATTTGGGTTCAATCATTGAGATTGATCCACAAATCCTCTCACACTCAAGAGGTGTTACCCCCACCAAATGTTTGTTAACATGAACCTTCAAAACCCCCTAGTTCAAATGGTACATTTGGTGTTGTATGGGATTACTTGGAATTAAAAGGTGGATTATGAAAGAATAGATTTTAAGTGTGATTATTTTCATTAATATGGTAATTTAAAAAAAAATTCTATAAACTAGCTAACAAACATTTGAATCCCAACAATCCCCTTGTTCCATGGAAATTTTTTTTGGATAAACATAAAATAAATAACAATAAGGTTATTTAAATATTGAAGATCAATAGTGTGTAGATAAATAAGGACATTCCAATGTGACTACTGATTCCTTGGCCTAGGTTGTCCCCTTGCTCTTTCTTAATACTTGTGTCAATAATTCTATAAAGGATTTAATTATTTTAGGAGTGGAATTTGACAAAAAATAATTTGTTTTATAATTTTTTTTCCTTATATGGATATTATGACTTTATCCTAAAATTCTCAATGCTTTTCAGTTGTTAGGTTGTAATCTCCACCCTCCCAAAGATTGCTATCCCTACCTACCTTTCCCTCTTTAAGGTTAATCAAATAGATTTCTACCCTTCTTCCTCTTTCTAGGAGTCTTAGGGTAAAATGAACATGTGTTCAACTCCTAATTTAAGGAAAACTTCTCATTTGAGTAAGTAAAATGGTAGTGATAGACCTAAGAAAGATTCTCTAAAATTTAATAGAGGTAAGGATTTTGACAAAGGTAATACTACTCGTATTAAATGAAGGGGAAGTGACCTTATAATTATGAATGAGGATCCTTTATTGTAATGTTATAGGGATGGGATTATATTAAAAAAAGAGAATGATTAAAATACAAATTTATATTTCTAGTTTAGATACTATTTTTATTTAAGAGACTAATCATAATGATGTTTTATGTGAGACCAAGTGCAATTCAAAGTGGAAAAAATTGAATTGTACAGTTTTTAACTTGGAAAGGGATTTATAGGGTTATGTTGTCCATGGAATAAAATTTATATATTTGGAGATATTACCCAATTTCATAGGAATTGGATGAACTTTAGAATTATGGGTTTGAAGGAACATTACACAGCTAATGTGATTAATGTATATGCTCCTAATAATCCAATTCTAAAGATCCAATTATGGATAAAATTTTATACTTTTTCTAAATTTCATTAGGGAGAAGTTGTCATTTTGGCTAGGGATTTCAATTTCATTCTCTTGAATTTTAAATGATAAGGAGGTAGATTTCACCCAACTTAGTCCCAACTAGACTTCAATGCTTTTTTGTTAATTCCAATACTATTGTAGATTTGGAAGTGAAAAATGGTTATTATATTTATAGTAATTTAAGAGATATATTTTAATGTATTTTTAAATATCTTGATATGTTCTAATTTATTACCATTGTAATTTAGACCTGTATAAATTAGAATTAGATATCCTTAATATCTCAAGTTCTGATCACTTTCTTAGTTGTCTTAAATTTAAGAAATATATCTCTTTTTCATGATCCTTTTAGATTCTAACTTATGTGTCCAAACTACTCTTCCCTTCCTAATAAAATAAAATAATGATAGAGTATTCCTATCCCTACTAACCATTTTAAAATGTTTGATGTTGCTTATAATTTAAAAAATGTTAAATCATGACTTAGGGATTGGAAGACAAATGTATTTGGTAATAATTTTATTAATAAGATCATAATTGAAGAGGATATTTATAAACTTCATAATATGGTTAAGATCTCTAACCATGTCATGATCAAGTTACTCTTTAATAGGAGAAACATATAATGTAAAAAGACATTCTATCAAAGGAAGATTTTTTTTGAGTGTCATAAGTCTATAATAAATTGACTAAAAAATGGAGATAAGAATAATCATTTTTTTCAACAATATACCATTACTTGAATAAATTTAAACAAAATATCTATTTTGATAACTGTTAATGGACAATAATCTCATAATCTAAGATTATCAAAGAGGAAGTTATGGAGCACTTTCATAATATGTATTCTATCTTTGGTATCACCAATCACAGAGCTAGGTTTAATTTTATAAATATTATTCTTTTTATTATTTTTGAAGAGAATAATTTGGATTTAATAACCTTTTTTTGAAACTAAAATTTAAAAGTGCCCTCTAGTCTAAGGAAGGTGAAAAATATCTAGGTCATGATGGATTTGCTTCATTTTTTTTTCATTTTTTGTGGAAATTTTAAAGAAAATATGTAGATCTACAATAAATCTAGTAGATCAAGAATAATGTTGAAGGAATTCAAATATACCTTATTGATTCTCCTAGACAAGCCTCAAATTAATCTATTGACCATTTTTGTCCTATTTCTCTTTGTAATATTACACATAAAATCATAACGTAAGTTATGACTCTTATATTGGAGAACTTTCTTCCTCATGTTATTTGTCCCCAACATGGAGGTTTTGTTCTTAGTAGAAAAATCATTGATGGTGTTATAATCCTCCATGAATTTATTCATTTGGTTAATCTTAGAAAGGATCCAACTATGATTGTTAAGTTGGATGTGAATAAATCTTATGATATATTGGAATAGAAAATTATTTTATACATTATCATAAAAATTTATTTTTTTAAACAATTTCTATTGTTTTCTCATTCTTTGTATTTCAACTCTTTTTTTTGTTATTTTTGATTAATGGTGTTCTGATGGTTTTCTTTTAAGGAAAAAAGGCATCAGGTAAGGGGACCTAATTTCTCCCTATCATTATATTATCAGGCTAGAATCTTTAAGGAGGGAATTTTAAGAGAGAAATCTAAGGGTGACATCAAAGGGGTTCCTTTTATAGATATATTTTTTAAACTTGGCCATCTTTTCGGACAACATGATTTTGGCTAACATTTCTAGATTATCTAAAGCTTAGGTATGAAGGGGTAATTTAGACTTGTATCAAGTGTAATATCATAAATTTATTAATAATGATAAGTCTGTTGTTTTATTTATTCATATATATCAACCCCACCAAATTCAAATTACAAGGATCCTTAGTTTTCTAATTAAATCTCTCCATTCAAAATATTTGGGGATCCCTCTTTTTTATATAAAATATCACAATTTTTTTTGGAAGACTTTATTTTTAAATTTATTTCTTAAAAATCCTCTTAAAAGGGAAATTGGTTATCTTGGGTAATTAATCTTCACCTGATTCAATATATCCTTCAAGAAATTCTAAATTATTTCGTGCTCATTCTTACTGCCACTATAAGTGTTAAGACATGATTGAATGCTAATATGAGGAACTTATTTTGGAATGGTATTACATACATTAAGAGAATCCCCATATTTAAGTGGGTTGAATTTTAAAAACCTAAATGTAATGGTGGCTATGGAATTGGGGATATTTATTGTGCCAACAAGGTTGTGAGGGCTAAGCTCCTATGGAAAGATTTTTGAGAAAAATAAAGTCTTTAGAGTAAGATTATTCATAAGAAATATTCCAAATCCCTTGATCTATCAAAGATAGATTGAATAAAAATGTCCCCTTTTTACAATTTTATGGGAAAGAGTAAACATTAATATCTAACTCCTTATGTTAGCAAGTCAAAATGGAAAGTTAGCTTAATTTTGATCTAATCCTTGGTCCCATGTTGGATCCTTGTGTAACCATCCCATCTTTCAAAACCTAGATCATTTTTCAGCATGTTGGTGGAGTAAAGTGTAGGACTATTTGATCAATTCGATGGAACCTTAGGATTGAAATAGAACTTAGAAAGGTCCTTTATTGGATAGTTATTTACTAGAGATGGATATTGTTTCTTCATTTCATAATTTATTTCAAGCACATCCCATTTGAAATTATTTATATAATGATATGTTGATGTGGAGTGGACACCCTTATGCTGATTTTTTGGTTAAATAAAGGTATAGTAAACTTTGGTAAAACAAGCCTACTTTTCCATGGCCCAGTCATAAAGTTTAAAATATGATTGGATTCCCAAAGGTGAATACTTTTATTTGGATGGAATTAAAAAGAAAAACTTTGACTTGGTATATATTTCAAAGAATTGGGTTCAGATCCTCCTTAAAGGTGTTTTAAATTTTAATAAAGGATAAAGAAAATTTGGACCAACATTTTCTCCATTGTTCCTTCTCTTGGTTAGTGTGAGTTTGGTTCTTTAACAAAATTAAAATTTTGTGGGTTTATCTAGATTCTCTTTTCTCTTTAGTTTCTATATGAAATGAAGATAGAATATGAGAAAGCTATGGAAAATGATGTCAAAAATGATTATATAAATTTTGTGTAAGGAAAGTAATTGTAACATATTTAAAGATGCTCAAACCTCCATAGAATATTTTATTTATAATATTGAAAACACATGATAGGATATTTTTGAAACTAAGGTCCCTATGCCCAAATAAATTTTTTTATAAGAATAAATATACACAATTATTAAGTGGTATCTCCTTAGAACATATAATGTAGTACTACCTCTTACTCAGAACAAGATAAAAAATGTGAAATGAACTATTCCCCCACCTAGTTAGGTGAAATTAAAAATTGATAGAGCTTCTAAAGATAAACCTAGGATTATCATGTGTAAGATTTATCCTTCATAATCATAAGGGTATTTTTTTAAAGTATTACAACTAACATCCCCAATGTAACTAAAAATCATGTAGAGATCAAGGCTCTCATCTTAAATATTAAATTGGCAATTGAACTAGGTTTTAATAACATCGAAGTAGAAGGTGACTCTCTTCTATTATTGATGTGACTAAAATACTAGGGAATTAAAGTTAAAACCTAAAATATCTCATTTTTTAAGTGTAAAATATTTTTTATTACTTTGATTAGTGTGTTTTTAACATGCTACAAAGAAGTTAATAAATTGACCAATCTTCTTACTAACTATGGGGTTAATGAAATTACTAATGGAGATTCTTTAAAATATATTGATCATCATAGTTGGCAGGGTATTTAAATCCTTATTGATAATGATAGCATAATCTCCATCAATGAAAATTGATATTATGTACTATATGTCATCATTATTATTTAATATGGGCAAGAGGTTAAATATCATTTTACAGTCTCTTGTGATGGCAGTGGTTTTATTTGTTTTGGAATTTTGATATCTTTATGACTGTGTTTTTCACTTGGGTGTATGGATTTTATCTTTAACATAAAGTTTCATGTTCTTTTTCCATGTTCTATATTTTAAATAAATGTAAACCAATACTTATAAAATTATTAAAGGTAAGGAAAAGATCACGACTCTTCTCTATCTCTAGTAAAGAGAAAAAAAAATATTGTAGGAACATGCATTGTGAAGCTTTAGATTCTGATATTAGCTTTATCATAGATGGTCAGATTTAAACTATGATTTATTATTCCTCCCTATATATTATTATTTTAATTAAGGAAACTTGGGGGGAGTGGAACATGGGGGGTTTTGGGGGGAATATTTGAATTTGACCCAAGCCTTGAAATTTTGAATAACTTTGATCCTAGTTTAAGATCAGATTAATAGATTTAAACTTTGATGAAATGAATACCACCCTTATTTTGTAAAAATAAAAATAAAAATAATTCAAATATTTAAATCTCTTTTGATTATTTTAGTGGAGGATATGGGAGACTAATTCAGTAGTTTTGATCTTATTTTCAATAACCAAAACTCCAAACTTAATAGGTTTGAAGAAGTTATGTATGAGTTTTTAGCTTTGTTTCTTATGTTTTAGAGTATTATTTAATTATGGATAACGAAAAATTTAATTATTTTGAGATATTATAGAGGCCCCTAAGGATTTTTTTGGCTCCAATTACCATCCAATATGACACTCTATCTTTATTTTTGGATAATTTAGGGGATTTGGTAAGGGTATAAAATATTGGTTTACCTACCCTCAAGTAGGTTGTGAGTTTTAATTCACTATTGGTAGGTTTAAATGCATCCTTTCCTAAGAATTATGAGTGTCAACAATTATTCTTGCTAGGTAGTAGACATAATTCCAAGGAAGCTGACACAATTTATATCTCTACTCTTCTCGTACAATACTTTTTGGTGGAAGATACTATTAATGATTTCCACATATTTGGATAGAGAATGGTTGGTATTTGCTTGTGTTGGCTAAGATGAACTTTAATATATTTTTTAATTATTATTTACTTAGTTTCTTATTTTATATAGCTATTTTGGCTTTGTATTAGTACTTTGTTAACGTTTTCCTTGGATAATTAACTTTTTGGTTTTTATTTTAAGCTATCTTGATAGCTTATTTCCTTTTGATTTTCATTTACATTTTTTTTATTATACTAGGTAAGGACACTTCCCCTCAATTATTAAATAAATAAAAAAATTTAAAAATAAAAATAAATGAATTTTTAGTCATCTAAAATGTCACTTGAGTGTCAAGGTGTTACTTGAGACCACCCATCCCTAGCTTAGCCCTAGACCTATCTTAGGGCCTATTTAGACACTTATCTAGATTTTGTGTGGGCCTTACACATCCCTAGATATCTCAAAATTAGTCTTAGACCCTTTCTTAGGTATCTAGGCCCTTAGTGCCTTAGGTTCTACCACCTAGACATTAGTGCCATAATTGGACACTAACACCATACTGCTAATTTGTTATTTGGGTGCTATTGTCATTTTCCATATTTTTAGCTCCAACATATATCTTTTCAATCTTAAAGACACCTAGGGTTATCTTAAACCTATTTATAACCCTACACAAATACAAATAAATATATATACATGAATTTTAGCCTTTTATTCACTAGATGGGAATTAGATGTAAATACACACAAATAAGCTTTGAACAAGTTGTGTACAATCAAGGTTATTAATCCCAATTCTAACATACATATGCATACAATCATATATAATCATAAGATCATAATACATAGATTTCTAGTCTCAAGCTTCACTCAAAACAAATAAACTAACATTCATACTAGCTTCAGTTGCACTTGCACCAACACTTAGGTGGGGAGAACTAAATTGGGCTTGATCCATCCTTGAAGTACTAGTATGTAGGTAACTCTCATCATAGTGGGGTGTTGAGGATGTCTAACCTATCCCAATAACTCCTTTTTATCATGGTGTTCATTCAAGCCCTTAAAAGCATGCAAACCTAGGGTTGTCAAAGGAAAATAGATTTATAATGAAAAGTATTGATTACATAGACCTAAAATTTGGACTAGAGCTAGGATCAGACCTGATCTAAAAAACCCAAAAATTATTTGGAAAGGGGACACTAGTGAAAAAATTGGACATTATCATTACAACACTACTATCCAAGGTACATCACTACTATCCAAGAGGGTTTTTGACATCGAGATCCCATTTGTGACACTCATACCAACTATTGTACCAATTTTTAGCTTTTAAATCCTTCATCTCAAGTAATGTCTAGATAAGTATTCATTTGTGTTGTTCATTTATATTATTATAATATCAAATTAGCTTAGTTATTTCATTAATTAGTGGTTGTATTTATTGCATATTTTATTCTTTGAACAATGCAAAAACCCTAACCCTAGACTACCTTTAGGGTTTTTATTTCTA
Source organism: Torreya grandis (assembly GCA_037957365.1). Taxonomy (NCBI): domain Eukaryota; kingdom Viridiplantae; phylum Streptophyta; class Pinopsida; order Cupressales; family Taxaceae; genus Torreya; species Torreya grandis. The sequence goes on from JARHVA010008163.1 coordinate 415,420, forward strand.
TCCTTATAGAACTCAAACTCAGATTTCAGTTCCATATATTTTTTTATTTTTTTATCTAATGATGATAATAATGATAGAAGATGTTTATCACTTACTAATGCAAAGTTTTATAGTTTCATTTACATGTTTGTTTCCTTTAATTTGGAATCAATTCAAAGAAGATATGCATATATATATATGTTTATGATGTCCTATATAAATTATAATAAAGTTTATTGGACTTATTAGATAAATTTAATACCCTAATAACTATGTTTCATGTTTCAATGTCATATCTTATGCATAAAGAAAAATCTCCTTATCCTTCTTATCTCCATGAGGGTGATAACTACTTTCCATCTAACTAGGTCCATGTTATCACTCTTCTATGAGATGAATCAGCCTATACTATTATTAATTATGCCCATACACAACCTATCCATGATTTCACCTCTTCTCTATAGGATGTGTGCCTATATGTTCAATCATAAACAACTAGGTTTTATAATCTTAAGATGCTAAGGGATCAAATTATCAGTATGATCAAGTTAATTCTAGAATTGAAAACTTAGAATCGACTATTACATGAAAATATTACAACATTGGAAAATCATATTACAAGACAAAAGCCTCAAGGGTACACTAGTTTCAATCATGTATATGCATCTTCACCTAGTCAATTCATGGAAAATCATGTTTTATATCAAGACAATAAATCACAATAAAGTCTATCTACAACTAGTGATTTAAAAATTACTCAAAGATAAAATATAAGTTCAAGTGATATTTTGAGGTAAATAATTAAATCTAAGTTGATCAACCTACCTCTTTTACATCTAGTGAGGAGATCCAAATATTATTGTGCATATCATAAAATGCATAGACACCACACTAATTCATGTTTAACATTGAAAATGAAAATACAAAAGGTATTTGATACAAATGAATAAAAAAATGACACATCATCCAAATAACATACAATGGCATGTGTAAAAATTCAATAAGGGTTAAATTTTTAAACAATATAACAGTGGTTACCAAAGCATAACTCAGAATAATAAAAGGTTCACAAAGAACAATAAAAAAAGAAACAATAGAACAAACACATGTAAAGATAATAAAATATACAAATATACCTTTCCATAATGAGGTCCCCCTTTTAAATCAGTATGGGTTTGGTAAAAAACATTTACAATAATTTGATTATCATGGTCAAGGTTTAGACAAACATGCTCAAGGCATCACTACTTCTATTCTTGTAGTTGATAATGTTAGTCAATAGGGTTTGCGATTTATAGAACATACTAAGAAAAATCATTCATATATATATATATATATATAGTTTGTCAAGGAAAAACAAACTATATATATATATATATATATATATATATATTTCTATTCTAGTAGTTGATAATGTTAGTCAATAGGGTTTGCGATTTATAGAACATACTAAGAAAAATCATTCATATATATATATATTATGTTTTTCCTTGACAAATATATATATATATATGTATAGTTTGTCAAGGAAAAACATAATATATATATATATATATATATATATATATATATATATATATAGTTTGTCAAGGAAAAACATATATATACAAATGTCATATTATAAAAGGAACAACAACATTAGTTTCAAAGTCAAAATCATGCTAAGCTAACAAGCATTCTCAAAAGAGGCTTTCTAACAAAAGAGCCTCCAAAACACCGTATACCCACAATAATAATAATTTTAAAGGAAATAATAATATAAAATATTACAAAGCATAATTTATAAAGGTCAATTCCATAGTATGAGGCAATTCCCTATGATCATCTAGATACAACAAAAGTCAACACTAGTATTCTATTGGTTTAAAATCAAGATGATAATGATGAGTGGAACCATCCAAGTTATTATGATTAATAAGATACAGGTAATGAATAATATTCAGATTCACACCATATCTCAATTCAATCATAACACACCCATGACACTTCACAAGGGGTCACCATTCCTCTTTTTGACACAAGATACATTAAAGGTGGGTTTCTCACAAGACTCATTGGTTAGTAGTATCTCTCCTTGTACATAGTTTTCATTTTCCTAGATTGCTTGTACATAGTCTCTTTTTCACATTGTTTGTACATATATTATATCTAGAAAATATAAAAATAATATAATATGCAAAAAACTCAAAAACATTCAAATATTTGCTTATAAAATACAAATTTTATATTATATGCATGTCCTTGTTTACACTTATTATACTTGATAAGTACTACATATGTTATCTATGTTAGTATATATTAGTTTTATCATAAATATATGCTTCACTTATTCCTTTTGAGTCTTTAAAAATGCTTACAGGACCCATGTCCACTACACATATATGATTATCTAGATACAACAAAAGTCAACACTAGCATTCCATTGGTTCAAAATAAAGATGATTATGATGAGTGGAACCATCCAAGTTATTATGATTAATAAGATATTGGTAATAAACAATATTCATATTCAAACTATAGCTCAATTTAGTCACAACACACCTATCACACTTCATGAGGGTTCACCATTCCTCTTTTTGACACAAGATACATTGAGGGTGGGTTTCTCACAAGACTAATTGGTTAGTAGTATCTCTCCTTATTTGTACATATATTTCATTTTCCCAAATTAATTTTACATAGTATCTTTTTCACATTGCTTGTACATAGATTATATCTGAAAAATACAAAAATAATACAATATGTCAAAAAATGAAAACATTCAAATATTTGCTCAAAAAATATAAATTTTAGATTGTATGCATGTAAACATTTACACTTATTATACTTGATAGGTACTAAATATGATATATTTATTATTATAGTTGGTTTTATCATATATACATGCTTCACTTAATCTTTTTGAGTGCTTACAGATGTTTACAGGACCTAGGTCCACCACACAGATCTAGATTTTCTACTATCTACCCATTGGGGGAACACACATAGATACATAGATTCTTAATTTGACACATTTTACCATTTGGGGGCATATTATACATAGTTTTGAATGCCAGGTTACATCTTTCTATACTCTTTATCACAAATTTAACATTGTTTATATTGATATTAATCATCCTACACTACACATATTTTTTGTTGACTACTACTACTTTAGACTCACTTTATGTGCATCTTTCCTCTTATACATATTTGTACCACATGTTCATGCATACTTTCATTTATAAATTTACTATTTTAGACTTGATTGTGTCTCTATGCTTCTATGTCTATTTGAAGGCATGTGAATATGCCATTTTTCTATGGCTCTACACCACTTCCTTTCATTATATGTATGCTTTGGACATGCGAGCATGTCCTTATGTGTGAGTTCTTGATTGTGTATGTGGACATTTGAACATGTCCTTCTATGCAGCTCCACACCAACTTGTTTTTTGTTTGCATATGTGGACATTTGAAAATGTCCTTGTATGTCTTGCTTTCTTATATTTAGTGATATGTGCCCATGTCCCTTGTATCCTGACCCATTGGCCTACTTTTTGTGCCTAATGTATGTTTCATGTATGATTTAAAGTATGTGTTATGGCCATGACACTTATCTCTTACTTTTTATAGACTCTAGTTTTAGATGCCATGAGATTCTTCATGCATATCCCCTTCCTCCTTGGGTGCCTTGATGGACATCATGTCCCATCCACTTAGGTAGTTACTTAGTTTATTAATAAATTTTTTTGTTCATACACATGCTTACATTATTATATATATCTTGATAACCTTGTGAATTCTATATTTAAAATAAATCATACATTACCAACTTATGCTCAGATTATCTTATATTCCAATATCATGTAAACACATTATATTGGTTTATTATGCATATATAATATATGCTTAGGCTAACACATATCAACAGGTTAAACAAATCCCCTCAAAGGAAGAGGCATTAAAATACATATTTCATAGAGATCAAGCCATATAAATTCACATGGAGTACAATTTCTAGCATGCATGCATAAAACATAGAGCTCAGTTTTAGGAAAACATAGTGGAAAATAGTCAGATAGAGATCAAAGTTAGTTTAGATAAAAAAACACAATTAGAAAGTAGCACCAAGATTGGAAAATAAATCCATAGTGATAATGTCTAAGGTATGGTGCTACTATCTAGTAGCCCTAGAAATAAGAAATTCTAGAATTGTCATAAAGGCATAATAGTTATAGTCTAATTTACATAGATTTAGTTACCAATTATCAATTTTTACTTAGTTTTTATTAGTTTTACATAAAATCATACCAATTTACTCAGATTAGGGGCATCATGTATGACATAATCAATCCTATTTTAGTTTTAGATACTTAGATATAGATTATTATAGCTCAATCCAAAATCTATATACTCAAATATCAAATTTGGGAGCATGTGCACAACACATTATTTTCATATGATCACTTATGCATCAATTGATTAGATGGAATGGAAAAATCCATGTGATTATATATATTTTATGTACTAGACACCATGCTCTAGTTATAAATCACATTGATGCCTTACTCCATCTGTAATAGTTATCATATCGCGTAGTCCCTGAGCTACATAACTGAGTGCCCGAGATGCCCCTAGGCCAATTTTAATTCCAAAGTTATTAAGTGGTTGTAGATCCATTATATATAGTTTTAGTTACAATAATATAATTTTAGTTATGTTTTACAATTCATTTACAGTTGTATCTGCTACACATGGGTAGGTACTGATGAAATCATAGTCTACTTAAGTTCTTGAGTCACCTATATAAGAGGGTTGGACAAGACATCAATCAAATACAATATATTTATAGGTTATGATCTAATAAATAAGGGTGGGAAATGATGGAGCCAAGGCCAACTTGAGTTCTTAATCCACCCACACATGGGGATTGAACAATCCTTTCAACTTGGTCCATGTTATTCATTGATTAATCACTAGTTACACATATAGGATGTCACCAAGTTTATGCATTAGTTTACATACCTAATGAGGTATTAAATTAATTTCCTCTCTTATCTCATTACTCACTTTTGTCTTTGCTTTTGATATCTCTTAATTAAGGATTGATACATGCATGTTTCATTTATAGGACACATAATGGATCATGCTTCACATACTCAGATCTAGATTCATCGGCTTTGCCTCGTAGGTACGTCTAGGTACATTTATTTTCCTTTATCCTAGTCCTTTCACTTTGTTGCATTTATAGAATAAAGGGGAAGAAAATATAGTCATCTAAAATGTCACTTGAGTGACAAGAATGTTACTTGAGACCACCCACCCCTAGCTTAGTCCTAGATCTATATTAGGGACTATTTAGAAACTTATCTTGCTTTCATGTGGGCCTTATGCATTCCTAGAATTCTAAAAATTAGTCTCAAACCCTTAGGTATCCAGGCCTCTAGTGTATCAACTTCTACCACTTGGACATTAGTGACATAATTGGATAATAGTGCCACAATGCTAATTTCTTATTTGGGTGCTATTGTCATTTTCCCTCTTTTTAGCCCCCAAAAATGTATTTTGAATCTTAAAGACACCTTATTTTGGCCTATACCTATTTAAAACCAACAAAAACACTAGATTAGTATATATATGTGACTTTTAGCGCTTTATTTAGTAGATGGGAATCATATACAAATACACACAAGAAAGCTCAGAATAAGTTGTGTAAATTCAAGGTTCTTAATCCCTATTCCACCTCATTTCTACATATAGTCATATACAATCCTCTTAAGCTCACAATGCATATATTTTTATTCTTAAGCCTCAGTCAAAGCAATCAAATCGGTATTCATACTAGCTTCACTTTCCCTTGCACCAACACTTAGGTGGGGAGAATTACATCGAGCTTGATTCCTTCTCAGAGTTTTGGTATGTAGGTAACTCTCATCACAGTGATGTGTTAAGGATGTCCAACCTACCCCACTAACTCATTTTATTATGGTGTTCATTCAATCCCTTTCAAGCATGCAAACCTAAGGTTTTTAGAGAAAAATAAAGTGATATGGAAAAGTATTGATCGCATAGACCTAAAATTTAGATCAGAGATGAAACAAGACCTGATATAATAGACATACCTTTCACAAAGTTAAATATTAACCACTCTTGTATTGATTTATGATTTACTTTGCTCTAATTACAAAATAGCTAGTGGCACCTATTTCATTTAAGATAGACATATAGTTAATTTGGTATAGAAAAATGAGTAAAATATTATTAAATTTAAACTAAACATACTATTTACAAAATAGGTAGCAACCACTAGTTAAATTAAGATAACCTTATTTTTTATAAAATAAGTCATGGCCACTACTTGATTAAGATAACGATATTACTTAAAATAAGTTCTTGATATTATATTTATTAAGAAAATAAGATAAAATTTTAAAAATTTCATGCTAGAAACAAAATTCACTAAATTACATCTATGTCATTTCAATATTTCATATAGAATCTCAATTAGAAAAACTATTACTTTGTTTATTACTAGAGTTTGAGCATAGTATAACTAATGTCTACTAGTTCAATAAAAGTTTACCATATTGATAAGAAGAGGTACTGCCCTCTTGAAATTAATTTTTATTTTTTTGAAAATATAGAGTATCCAATTTTATTAAAATAACCATATTATTGACAATGCATTTACTTGTATTAGTATATAAAGTAAAAGTGATAACATTTAAAAACTGATAAAATAAAAACTGATCACTATTCATTATTTCACATTTTTAGTACTCATGTATTGCCTTCTTTTACTTTCGTCTAACTAAAAAATAAGTAGTAGTTGCTAGTTCATTTAAGATAACGTAATTATATTATTTACAAAAGAAGTTACAACCACTAGTTAATTAAAGACAATTATGTATTTTAGAATATTTTTCTTCTTATTAGAGATTTTAAAGAAAATAGTTTATTTAAAAAAAAATTTGTTCTATAAGTATTGTTATTTAAATATTTAACATTCCCATATTTCATATAACATGCTATTTAATTAATTAATTTATTTATTTGCTAGTATATTCTGGGTACATTATATATAGTGACTATTAGTTCATTTATAATAGACAAATATATTTTAAAAAGTAATAGCTATGTCATGTATTTAGTGCGATAAAAAAAATATTGCATATATTATTATGGATATGGTGGGATAAATTCCCTTCAATTAAACTCCATTTTTTGAAGGTTATAATAACTGGATCAAATGGGATGAGAATTGATTTATTGAGATATATTCTCCTGACAATTACCACAATGATTTGTTGTTGTATCACATAAAATTTTAGAGAAATAATGGGATTGACATAGTTTTGGGAATAAAATATACTCAAGATATAAATTAACTTTGTAAGTTGAGTGGATAGGTCACAAATTTTAGACTTACACAATTTTACAAATGGAAATGAAAAATTTCAAATATAAAAAAGTGTTATGCTTGATTATTAAAAACATCATGAGCATTCATGCCATGATATGATTGAGATATTAATTCATATAGAGATGATGATAAGATTAGGGTAAACTATAGGGAAATAATTCATAATGATATTACTACCATTAACCCGAGTCTTCAAGAAAATGAATTAACATCCTTCATCACCTACTATATGAATATACACAAAATGTTTGAAAAAATCATTTGTCATGTTAGACTACTCACAATGTATAGCTCAGAATTTAATTTTTTTGAAACATAATCTTCAAATGGTCAATTTTGGCAAATAAATAAATATTCAAATGAGAATAAAATGATGAATTATAGCAAGAATGCATTTAATAAGTTAAATAATTCTACATTGTAATAAGTTAAGCTTTTTTGTGAGATAAAAAGTCTTTCAAGATTGATAATGATTATTTCCATCAAGAACTAGACAAATATTAATATCAACCACTTAATAGTGTCAATGTTGAAAAATTGGTTAGCCCTATGCTAATGAATAATGTTACCACTTAGTGGGAAGTGATATGTCATGACCCTTTTTGGTGCTCATTTTGAGACTATTAATTATTAAGACTTTGGACTTTGCATTACTATATTATGTTGTTATGATCATATTTTAGCTTGATCAGATTTTGGTTGAATTAACTCATTAGGATATTATGCTGATATGAATTTGACGTATTGTTGTATTTAGTTGGATTACTTTTAGATGAATTTTTAGTTGATTATGCAAATATGTTTATTTGGTTATTCACTTGATAGATATGGCTGATGTCATCTTTGGTGTTTGCAAAAATTCTATGAACTAGGCAATTAGGAATATGGCTAATGGGGTTGTGAAATGGTTATTGGTATAATTTGACTAGCAATTTTGCATCTTCAGTCTTGTTTTGACCAATTTTTTTGTATTGGTCATCTTAGTCATTATTTGAATGTTATTTCAGTGGCTTTGATTATTTTTATGACTTGATTAATTACATATATGTGTGAAGAACATAACAAGACTTTCATTATTGAGCTTTCTAAAAAGAGAACCTAAATATATTCAAAAACTATTGAAATAGGAATGACCACCTAGATTCTATGATAGTAAAATGTGTCTTGATTAAATTAATTTTGAGTTATTTATTTTAGGTTGTACTTTAAAGGTTTTTATATTGCTTGAATCATGAAACCATTCATCACTTCATGGATTAGGATAATGTCTTATTTTGTGGGGGTCATTTAGCATGGTATTGTTTTACATTAGGTTTTTGATTAACTATAACCATCGACAACATTAATCATCCATATCTTGGCATGATGGAGGATATTTACTTGAGATTTTAGCTCGTGGTTTGATGTGGTCTCTTAGGGTCTTTAAACATTCTATTTTTGTTGTTTTTATTAAATTTATGAAGGGATGAAACCCTACTAGCTATCATAACACCTGATATACTATATGCCATGTTTGATGGAAATAGAGGTTGTTTGGACTATTAATTTGGTTAAGAGGTTTTCATTTGGGTTGTTTTTGCACCTAAGAATTTGGGAACATGGAGACATAGAGTTAAGGCTGTATTTTACCATGATTAAAGTGGAAGGTGGATATTATTATTCATGTTTGCATGGTAAAGGGAAAATTAAAAAATGGGATGTGTTGTTATTTAGAAGGAGAACATGAACTCATTTTTGGATCCTTGATGTGGAAATATGAAGGTAAATGACATACATTTCTAAGAACAAGTACGTGATGTAATTTGGTCCTGTTGTGTGATTTGTTTTGAGAAAAATTATGTGTTTTAAGCCAAGATAGATTGATAAGGGTTTGACAATTTTTGATTTCTCATTGTGCCTTTATGGTTATGAAGTTTTATTGTTTATGGGGTTTATTTATATGTATATGTGAATTTGGTTTGTTTGATTATGTTTTATTTTTTAAAACCCTACAAGTAAAATTACACTGTTATTATTCTCAGTCATAAAATTGTTGTGTTATAGCTATGTTATGACTATGAACAAAAAGGCTTGAAATGAGTCTTTATTGTTTGATTATCTATGAATGTGAATTTGGGTGTTGTGATTTTTGAATGGTTGGGGACTCTTTGGTTTGTATGAAAAAAAGGAACATACACAACCTCTTGAGTTGGACTCCCCATTCTAGTAATGGTTAGGGTTGTATATGGCCACCGATTGGAGGCTCATGGAATGGGTTGAGTGGTGTTATTTGTTGATAAGATGGATTAAAATTATGGAAATTTTACATAGTATGGTTACAATATGTATTTATGGATCCATAAGTTGTGGAAAATAAGTTACATACTTGGGGACTATGTATTTGATTCATGTTTATATATACCCTTATAATATGTTGTTTGCATTAAAAAAATGTTAGATTTATCTCTTTCTAATGTGATGAGTAAACCATTATGATATATAAATGTGATTTTTTACTCCTCTCATGATGAATTTTAATTTATACGAAGATGATTGCATACTTGGAAATTATGTATTTGACTCCTATTTGAGTAAGAGTGTTTTTTATGTTGATTCCATTCAACACTATATGGATTATTTTGATGCATTGTGTGTTGTATATATCCAATTCATATTTATGCAACTATTTTATGTGGTCACATTTTTATAAATATGAATATTATTTATCATACATATAAATTATCAACATTCAATCATTTTGGAATGAATAAAGGGTATTGGAGGTGACTTTGACTTTTTGGTGGTTTATTGTACATATTAGAAATTGGTTAAGGTATATTGTTGTTCATACATGTAAATTAAGATTTTAAACCTATATGCGTGTACCAAAGTTATAGTGTAATGTTTGTGTATTAATCATGATTTTTTTGGGAAAGGACTAAGTATTCTGTTTATGCCACAAAGTTATGGTAACCATATCTGAGCTTTATGAATTAATAACTTTCATTTTAATTGTAATATGATTATTTAAGTGTGCATTTAAGGAATAAATTGTGACTATGTTATTCTTGATCGAGTGGTTGTAGGATAATATTGTGATTCATATACAATGATTAGTGATTGAGTTAATGCTATTTTATAGGAAGTAGATTCTTGAATGTTATTAAGTATGAATTTGAGTCTTGTTATATGGTTTTAATGGTGTGTTTTATGACTTAAATTAGTACTTAATGTGTTGAAACTATAATGTGATTATTCACATTGTGGGTCTCAACCTAGTTTTAGATGTTGCTAGATAGGCAATGGGGCAGTGGTTATTAAACTATTGATATGAAATATGATACACTAGTTCTTGATTGTGTAAATTTAGTTCTTAAGATGTGAGATTATTAATGGTAATGGATATAATAAGTTATTTATCTAATGAGTAATTGTTTGATATGAATTTATTCATTTTTTGAATTCAAGGATAAAATATTTCAATAGAAGTCTAACCTTTTTAAGAATGGATAAATACATTCTAACGATTAGATAGAGTTTTTTATTGAATGTTTCATTTATGATTATGGTGTTAAGTAGATATTTATATTTAATTTATCATTAATTTTTCAAAAAAATATATATTAGCTTCATTATTGGTTATGAACTAACTTTAAATTACGTCTTTGAACTACTTTGAGTTACAAATTTAAAAGTTACACAAGGAAGGAAAAACTTAATCTGATGTATAGACATTATAACTATGTTCCTTTAAATAAGTCAATTTCTTGTGAAGTATGTTTGTAACTCTTATATAATTATGCCAAATTTTAAGTTATCTTGTGTTGGGCACTGATTAGGTTCCACTCATATTTCTTAGGTAATTTGCTTGTCTTCTTTTCGCCATGATGGCTACTTCATGTTCTTACGATAGCTTGTGTCAAAATTAGGGTTAATGATTTTTTATATGATTTAGATATATTAACATGACTGTAGATTATAAATATCTTATTTAATGGCATAATTTTGTATGTCACCAATTAGGGGCAATAATACTTGTTTACTCTAAATTAACATAATATATAAAATAATGAATATCACATTAATTAATGGATGATGTTAAAGTTATGTTGTTTAATAAATAAAATGGTAATTAATTGAGTATGGGATTATAAATGATGAATCCATGATATTTGAATACAAAATTCTTGTCTTGAAACACACTACATTTCATGGAAAGAGTCTTTGTTTTAATATTCTATCTTAAATTTATAAAGTTATAATTTGTTAGTGGGTGTTCATTTAATTGGATGGTTTTTGAGGTATCATTATGAGTTACCTTAATGAAATATATCTTAATGAGCTATTTTACAAGGTATATGAATAAATATTTATTTCTATAATTTATTAATAAAACTTGTGTATTGACAGTACAATTTGGATGAAAGGTGCTATGACCCTAGTGTAAAATGTAATCAATTTGATTGGGTAGAACCATGTAGATAATAATGATGGATTCATGTGATCAGAAATTTTGGATTATTATATTAGTAATATCTTATTGAATTTTTTTTATTAATATCTATGATTAATATTCTCTGATTATTTACATAATCACGAATGTAAGTGAATAAGATGAATCTCATATTTATTATGCTACATCATTAAACTTATATGGTTATGTTACATTGTGATTTTGTAAAAAACATTAACATAGATATATGTTTTATTATCTTATGGGGTGAATGGATATTGAATTTATTCTATTCATTAAGTATTATTCTTAAGTATCATATAAATTTTTTGAGTCTTCAAGATTATTTAATCATATCATAATAAGAAGTCCTTGAAATTATGAAAATCCATTTAAGTCTTGAGTTAGATTACACTATTGTTTTATGAAATAGGAACTCTTTATGAATGTGTCTTGTTTAGTTGATCTTATGATAAAGATGACTTGTGCACATGTGTATTTTGATCAAAATTTATAGGAATACATCAATAACCTTATCATCATAAGCTTAATATATATCAAGGGATTGTAGGTTTTCTTATAATGTATACTGAATAAGACCTATTCCTAAATATTTTATGTTTCAAAAACCTTGGTTAAACAAACTTAATTTGGTATATAATGATTTTTTAGGTTTTTATGTTTTGTAAACCCTACTTAAATCCCAATTTAGAGTTCTAGGAAACTTTGGGAATAAATTTCAGACCATACCTTGCCTAAACTTAAACTTTGGAATTCCTCAAAATGGTCAGAACAAGATCAAGAAGAAGATCCAATTCCAATCAGGATGACCCTAATCTAGGAATGGGCAAATGTATAAATCAAAGTAAAGAATATGGTACTCACAACTTAGTTATTTAGGTTGACCCTCCTCCCATTAATAATGGAAACATGAATAATGAAGCTCTTAGTTCTAACCCAATGAGCGGTAACAATTATGAATAAGTCTTGAGTGGAATATTAACTGATCTAAATTCCAATAGAAGGAATATATATACCCAGGAACATAGGCTCAACCATATTAAGGGTGCTGCTTAAGAAGGCTTATGAGAGGAAAGATATGTTGAAGTATAAAAACTTGCACTTCAAGAAATACCACTGGCTATAGTGAACCCTATCATAAAATAAATTAAGAAGCTTAATCCACCTACATTTTTAGGATAATAAAATAGTGATACAATTTTTGCATGGATGTTACACTTGCTTAAATATTTTAACTTTCACAATATATTATCTAACATGAAATCTAGGGTGGTAACCTATCAATTGGTGGTGATACAACACTTTAGTGGAATAATATCTATGTTTTATAAGGTTATCAATCCATGAATATATTGGGAGACATTTGAAAAGAAGTTTTGTAAGAGGTATTTAAGTTTTAATTTCAAGGAATAGAAAATTACTAATTTATAATTGCTAAAACAAGAGAATATGATTGTTATTGAGTATGAGAATAAAATTTTGAACCTGCTACATCATGTGAACTACATGCATGATGGAGAAACTAAGGTTAATAATTTTAAACTTGGTTTAAAATAAATATTGATGCATAGCATCAATATGATGAATCCCAAAACCCTTATGGTTGCCATTGAATCCACCCATAGAGTTGAAGAGAAGGAAAAATATCAACATAAAGTAGGGGAAGATTTTAAAAATAATAGACAATAGAGTAAATCTAAAAATATAGCTGCCACTCCTAAAATTTTAAAGAAACTAGATCTAAACAAGAGATTCACCAAAAGCAATAGTGGGTTTGACAAGATTAAAGGATAGAATAAGAAATTTAAGGCGCAAAACTCACCTAAATTTGGGCCAAATAGCATAAATCTAAACCAAGGTAATCAACATGGGAAAAAATAGGGGATAATTATATATCTATTACACCTATTAGTATTGTTTAAATATTGGGTATATGGTTATAACCACTATCAAAAATACTATCCCAAGCTAAAACTTGTACAATCAACCAATCACAAGGTTTATGTAGTTATGGATAATCAAAATGCTAATTTTTATACAACTATAATTAAAACCACAGGTATATTATCCTGTCTTGATATTTATATTTTAATTGATTATGGTGCACAAATCAATTTTTTCATCTACTATAGTAATTAAATGTAACTTTAAACCTATTAGAGTCAAATAAGGTTGGGGGATTGAGTTCAAAACAAGGAAAAAGGTACTGATCTACAAATGCATAGAAGGCATCAAGCTATAATTTGGTGAATTTAAAACCAAACTAAATCTATTTCTATCACGTTTGGGATCTTATGATTGATTCTAGGAATGGAATAGTTATAACCTCACAATATGATACTAGATTTATCTAGTAAGAGGGTTTATTACACAAATGATTATGGTAGAATAAATGAAGTACAAAGAATTCAAAGGACTAAGGAACACAAACTATTTTCAACCTTGTGGCTAAAAAAGGTAGTGTGTAAGTGATACTATCTTTATGCAGTCTAAATGCATAAAGCAATTGAAAATGAATAAAATGTCTTCCAAAAATTCCCTCTTTTAAGAGAATTTAAAGATGTATTTCCTAAAAAAATATTTGGACTTATAGGCAAAAGGGAGTTTGACTTTTTCCTTTAAATATCCATACAAAATGAATGTGGTTATTTTTTAAGAACTGAAAGTTCATCTACAAGAGATTCTATAAAATGTAAGTATAAGGCCAAGTGTGTCTCCTTGGGTGCTCTTGTTGTCTTTGTAAAGAAGAAGTATAGAACCCTAAGACTTTGTATGGATTATCAAACGTTCAATAAAGTGACAAGAAAGAATTGATATCTATTTGTAAGGATAAATAATTTGTTTGATCATATGAAATGAGTAATAGTCTTCTTTAAAATTTATTTAAGATTAGGCTACCATCAACTAAGAATCAAGGAGGAAGACATTCATAAAAATAATTTTTAAACTTGTTATGGTCACTATAAATTCATTGTGATGTATTTTGGATTGACTAATGCACCATATAAATTTATGGAATTGATAAATAATATTTAATATTTACTTGATAAATTTATGTTGATTTTTCTTGATGATAATATAATTTATTCTAAAAATATAGCTGAACATGAACACCACTTGAAACTAGTTTTTCAAAGATTAAGATAACATAAGTTGTTTGTAAAATTATCTAAATGTAATTTATTCTAGCTTAATACCCACTATATTAGGAATTTTATCACTAAGGATGGTATTACTGTTGATTTGACCAAGATCAAAGCAATATAAGACTGACGTGTTACTACTAATATACATAATTTATGTATTTTTATGGGCTTATTTAGCTTTTACTACCAGTTTGTGAAATTGTTTTCTAGCATAACCAACCCCATCAATTATTTTCAACTTAAAGGGAAGGAATTTTTTTGGTCACCCCTCTATGAAGAGGTGTTTTATAAACTTAAAATGTTACTGACTACAGTGCCTATGCTTGTTGTACCTGACCCAAATAATTTTTTTGAGGTCTAAGCCAATGCTTCCAAGGAAGGTTTTGGTGGTATATTGACCAAAGATGATGAGATGGTGGTTGATGATTAACTTAAGATCAAGGAGCATGAAAATAACTATCTCATGTATGCCATGGATATTTATACCATAGTTCATGCTTTGAAATAATGGAAACACTTTTTTCTAGGAAAACATTTTAAGGTGAAATTTGATCACTGTAATTTGGAGAATTTATTTTCCTAGGAAGACTTAAATGCATGTTAGAATAGTGGATGGAATTTGTAAGAAAATTTTATATGAACAATTCATATGTCAAAGGAAAGGAAAATCATGTTGATGATGCACTCAGTCGATACACATACCTTGATGTAATATATGTTATCAGGTTTGATTTTAGAAATGTTATACTAAAATAACTTTTAGATAATTACTACTATGAGGTAAGTCTAGTTTTGGTTGATGAGCCTATTGTAGAGAATTTTGATGATTTTTAATGGAAAATGATGATGCAGTAAGGCATAACAATAGGATTTATGTTCCTAAAATTGGGGACTTATGTGGTTAATGTGTGAAATAAGTGCATAAAACACCTCATTATGTACATCCTAATGTCATAAATATGACACATGAATTGCAATGGTAATACTTATAGCCTATAATGAAGCATGATATGGCTTTTTTGTGGCCAAATGTTTGGAATTATAGTATGTTAATTACAAGCATTACCATATTGGAGGTCTATTAAACCCTCACTAAGTGTTAAAAGATAAGTGGAATGTGATCTCACTTTATTTTATTTATGGGATGCCTAAATTCCATAGAAAACATGATATAATTATGGTGGTAATTGATAATTTGACCAAAGTGGGCCATTTTATTACATAAATCTGATAAATGATGCCTATATTTTTGTAATAAGTTTTGTAAAAGAGGTTGTTTAGCTACATGGCATGTTAGAAGTAATAATTTTAGATTGATATAAACTATTCACATCATGGTTTTTGAAAACTTGGACTGTAGCCTTCAAAACCCATTTAAACTTTAGCTCTACATATCACTCAAGAATAGATGATCAAATAGAAAGATTGAATCAAGTGGTAGAATACATGTTAGGAATGTATGTAATGGATCAATAGTCTAAATGGTAATAATATATTAATTTATATAAATTTTATTATAAAACTTATTATTCTATGCTTAAGATGGATTCTTTTGATTCTCTTTATGGACAAAAATGTAAATATATGCTTAAATGTGATAGTTTCAAAATTAGGGTTGTTTTTGGACCTAATATAATGCAATATTATGACAATCAGATGGAAATTATTAGGCACATTCTAAAAAATAACCTTTGATAGACATTTTTTTTGTAGATCTAAAAAGATCAATCTGAGAATTTAATTGGGTGATAAATCTTTTATGAGAGTTAAACCTCAGAAGAGTTCAATAAAGTTTGGAAAATCATCTAAGTTAGCTCTACACTATGTTGGAAATTTTGAGATCATTGCTAAGATTAGTCCTATAGCCTATCGAATGGCTCTTCCTCTTTATCTATTTATGATTCATGATGTTTTTCATGTTGGCTTGTATAGAAAGTATATTTATGGTTCCACTCATATTTTGGATTATAAAAACTTTAGGTTACATAAGAGGAGAAAATATAGTTGGAACCCATGAGGATCCTTGACCATTATAGTAATAAGTTGTTAAATACAAACATATAATAAGTGTTGGTTTAGTGGGACCTACTTAGTGAAAGGAGTGCTACTTGGGAAGATTTTGATATTTTTATAAAGAAATATCCTCATATGTTAGGATAGTCATCAAGACAAATCCTATTTATGTGGGAGAGGATGTCACAACTCTTTTTGGTGCTCATTTTAAAATTGTTGATTATAAATACCTTGGATATTGAATTAATATATTATGTTGTTGTGATTATATTTTATCTTGATTAGAATTTGTTTGAATTAAATCATAAGGATATTATGTTGTATTAACTTTGATGTTTCATTATATTTAATTGGATTTCTTTTAGATGAATTTTTAGTTGATTCTGTTGATATGTTTATTTAGATATTCCCTTGATAGATACTATTAATGTCATATTTGGTGTTTTCAAGAATTTCATGAGCTAAGCCTGATAAAGAATCCAAATAATGGGGTTTGAAAATGGTTACTAGTACAATCTGACTAGCAATTACAAAATAATGAGTTTTCAACCATCCTGAATCTTGTTGTAGTCAATTGTATTGGTCATCTTGGTCATTATATGAATGTTATACCAATGGTTTTTATTCATTTTATGGATCGGTTAATTATCATATTTATGTGAATAACATAACTTGTATTACATTATCACACTTGAAAAAAAGAGATCCTATATCTATTCAGGCACCATTTTAATAGGCATGGCCACCTAGATTCTATGATAGTAAACAATGTCTTGATTAAAGTATTTTTGAGTTATTTATTTTAGGTTGTAGGTTAAAGTTTTCTTATGTTGATTGAGTTTCATTTTTTTGAATCATGAAACCATTAATGACTTCATGGCTTCGGCAAATGTCTTACATTATGGGGCTCATTTTGCATGGTCTTATTTTACGTTGGGTTTTTGATTGATTATAACCATTGATGACATTAGTCATCAAGAGCTTGGCATGATGGTGGTCATTGAATTAGGGTTTTGGATCATACTTTTATGTTATCTATTGGGTTCTTAAAAATTATAGTTTTATTTTTGTTTTTGCTTGGAGCTGCAAAGGGATGAAATCCTACTAGCCACCATAACACCTAGAAGACTATCTACCATGTCTGGTGGAAATGAAGGTCACCTAGATTGTTAAGTTTGTTAAGATGTTTTCATTTGGGTAATTTTTTTTCCCATGAATTTTAGGCATGTGGAGACATGGATTTAAGGCTCTATTTCACTACAAATCAAGTGGAAGGTGGATATTACTATTCATTTTTGCATTGCAAAGGGAGAAGAAAAATAGGGTGTGTTGTTCTTTGGAAGGAGAATGTAAACTTTGTTTTGGCTCTTTGATATGTAACTACAAAGGTAAAAGACTTGAATTTCCAATAATAATTAAGTGATGTAATTTTATCATACTACATGATTTATCTTGAGAAATATTATGTTGTTTTAAGAAAATATAGATTAATAAAGGTTTGACAATTTTGGGTTGCACATTATGCCTTCATGGTTATGAAGATTTATTGTTTGTGGGTTTTAGTTATAGGGCTATGTGAAGTTGTCTTGTTGGATTATGTTATGTTATTTTAAAACCCTATGAGGAAAATAACATCGTTATTTTTATTAGTTGTAACACTATTGTATTATAGTTATGTTATGACTATGAAAAATAAGGGTTGAAATGGGAATATGCTTGTCTAAAAAAGTGAATTTGGGTGTTGTGTTTTTTGAATGGTTATCAACTCTTTGTTTTATAAAAAAAAGGAATGACCAAAACCTCATGAGATGTACTCCCAATTATACCAATGGTTGGGGTGGTCTAGGGTCACAAGTGGGTGGCTCATGGAATGGGTCGAGTGGGGTTGTTCATTTTTAAGATGGATTCAAACTATGGACATTTTGAATATTATTGTTACAATATATATTTATGGATTTGGAAATTATGGAAAAAAGTTACATACTCTGGACTATGTTTTTGATTCATGTTTGTATATACCATAGTATGCTGTTTACCTTTATTTCATTATAATGTAATGAGTAAACCATTATGATATATATTTATGACTGTTTAATCCTATCATGATGAAGTTTCATTTATTTTATAGAGATATGGAACTTGAAAATTATATATTTGACTCATGTCTGGGTAAGAGTGTTTTTTATGTTTATTCCATTCAACATTATATGGCTTATTTATATGCACTATGTGTGGTAAATCTCTAAGTCATATTTATGAGATGATGTGGTTACATTTTAATAAATATGTATATCTAGATAATGCAAATTAAATTATTAGTATTCAATCATTATGGAATGAATAAAGGGTGCTAGAGGTGACTTTAAATTTATGGTGGTTGAATATGCATATTATAAATTGGTTAAGGTATATTAGTTATTCATATATATGAATTGAGATTCAAAACCTATAGTTGTCTCACAAAGTTGTAATGTAATATCTATGTATTAGTCATGAATGTTTTGATAAACAACTAAGTACTTTGTTTATGCCACAAAGTTGTGGTGACCATCTCTGAGCTTTATGACTTGTTAAATTTGATTTTAATTATAATTTGTTTGGTTAAGTGTATATTTAAGGAATTGATTGTGCACTATATTATTCTTGATTGAGTGGTTGTAGGATAATATTGTGATATATATGCAATGATTGGTGACTAAGCTAATGTTATTTTATAAGCAAATAATTCTTAGATGTTAAAGTATGAATTTGAGTCTTGGTATGTGCCTACAATTGTGTGTCATATGAATTAAATTAGTACTAATTATGTTTTTGTAAACTATAATGCAATTATTCATGTTGTGGGTTTCAACCCGGTTTTTGAGGTTATCAAATAGGTAATGGGACAATGGTTATTACACTATTGATATGAAATAGGATGCTCTAGTTATTGAATGTGTAAATTTTATTATTAAGATGTGAGACTATTAAAAATAATGGTTATAATAACTTCTTGATACAATGAGTAATTATTTGATATGAATTGATTCATTGGTTGTATTCAAGGATAAAGTATTTCAATATAAGTGTAATTTGTTCAAGAATGGAAAATACATTCTCTTGATTGGATATAATTTTTTATTGAATGTTTCATTTATGATTATGGTGTTAAGTGGATTGTCCATCATTAATATATTATGATTTTATGAAATAAATATATATTAGCTACAGTCTTGGTTATGAACTTAACTTTAATGAGGGCTTCAAACTAATTAAAGTTTCAAATTCAAAATATGCACAAGGAAGGAAAAATTTAATTTGATATATAGATATTATTATTATGTTCCTATAACTAGGTCAAGTAATTATGAAGTATGTTTGGAACTCTAATATAATTAAGTCAATTTTGGTGGTATATCATGTTGGGAATTATTTGGGTTCCACTCATATTTTTTGTGGAATTCACTTATTTTATTTTCACCATGATGGCCACTTCATGTTCTTATGACACTTTGTCATGTCTAACCTAGGGTTAATAATTTTATATATGTTTTAAACATATTAACATGAATTTGGATTTAAATATCTTGTTTGATAACATAATTTCATGTGTATCTAATTAAGGGAAATAATAATTTTGTACTTTATTTTAATGCATTATCTAAAATAATGAATATCACATTAATCAATTTATGTTGTTGAAGTTCTTTAATAAAGAAAATGGGAATTAACTGAGTAGTGGATTATAATTGTTGAATCCATGATTTTTTAATACAAATATTTAAACATAAATTGGATAAGAGGGATCATCCTATCCTTTATGATATAAGGGTTAATAATATATAAATGACAATGCACAAGGGTGATAAACTTAGATATAAGCATACACTAAATCTTTTATGCTGAGTATAGGCTGGACATAAAAAAGTAAAACTAAGGTATGTGTGGAAATGAAAAATAAGTGATATAATTACCTGGTTCTGATGCTAACATGGTGTTAGATTTGAAATAGATATAAAATAGCCTTGAAGATTATTTTGGAACAATCATCAAATTATAGATCTGATACTTTTGGACCTTTGAACACTAATGTTAACCTAGGATGTCTATGTTAATGCTATTATTTGAGTTATATGTAATTGGATTATATGGAATAATTGTAAAAAAGGGATACAACCACTTGGATACTTTTGGGTTTGACTTCACCTTCCCTTTGGTGTATTTAGATCTAGGTCATGGATTGTCACTCCTCATGAATGTGTAAAACCCTAGTTCTTCATCTTCATAGTGACCTTGGAAAAAAATGGGTTAGTGGGTATATAGTTTTAAGATTACCCCAAAAATTATACTATTAGTGAGTATTGTTTACATAGCCAATAATATAGAAGAGGGCATCAGACTCATGTAGTTCTCTCTTATGTGTTGGCTTGTGTGTGAATCATGAAATATGTAAAAAGAAAGTACGATAATGACCTAACTTGTAACCTATAAAATTAGGCTATTGGTTTTATCCTTTATTACTTCATACCTATAGATGTGTTGTACTTATTATTGGTGTGGAAATATGAAATCTTTTTTTAATTAAATGCTTGATAGAGTCTTTTTGATAAGTTTCTTTGGTTTCTTTGATCTTTTTCTAGGTGAGGAATGAATGGGGGTTGATCTTGTATTTATATCAATCCCTTTGAATAAGTAAATCTCATTAAATCACTTATGATAACCATTAGGATATGATTCATTTGTAAATTAGATGAATTTAGGGTACTGGATACTTGTGTCATATTAGGAAACTAACATCGATGCTAGTGTCTATCATAAACGTTAGTGTCTAGGGAGTAGGAAAGTAGGTACAAGTTCAAAACTTGCAAAGATGGAAGATAAACATATTTTAAGCATTATAGGCAATATAAAAGGCCTAGGTCATCAACATAAGATTGGTCAAACTAAAATATATAGGCCAAGTGGTGCAAGATAGAGTAGCTGTAAGGATTATAGAAGTGGGAAAGGTATAGAACTAAGAGGAACAACCAAGGTTTGAGTTTGGCAAGTGTAAAATATTGAGGTGATATATAATCCATAAATATCATCTACATTTATCTTCTTAGGTGTATATAACACACCTTATATTTATGTGTGCCCAACTTGAGTGCTTTATTGGTGACTGACCTAAAAATAAGAGCATGTTAAAATATCAATGCATATAATATAGGTTGAAAGTAATTTAAATAGATTTAAATTGAATGAGAAAGGTTTAGGAGTACATATGTGTGTTTATGTAATCACCTTGCTTATTGGAAAGATGATTTGAAAAATATGTATCATTATAAGGCTATAAAACTAAGATTAGGACAAATATAGATAAATATTTAAAGAATATATACCCATAGAGAGAGAGAGAGAGAGAGAGAGAGAGAGAGAGAGAGAGAGAGAGAGAGAGAGAGAGAGAGAGAGAGAGAGAGAGAGAGAGAGAGAGAGAGAGAGAGAGAGAGAGAGAGAGAGAGAGAGAGAGTCATGCCCTAAACCTTGAAGCAAAATTAATTTGCCTCATGGAAATTAAGCTTTTCTAAACTATACAACCAAATGATACTTATAACGTGGTGAGGATATATGATATAGTCAAGTCCAACCTAAAAAATTGGTAATATTGAGTCATTTAATCACCTCAACCATACCAAAAAGTGAACCAAATACTATAGTAGATTGGCTTAATAAAAGTCTGTAAAAGTATACAAAGTAATAGTACAAAAAAGTCTATGATGTGGCAGTGGTCCATAAAAGAGTTTTAGAATATGAAACTAATTTATATTTTGTAATATTAGGTATACATTTCATATCATATGCACCTTAGATATATCTTATGCTAAAAATATGTATAACAATGGTACCGATGTATAGAATTATGCCACATATATGAAACTAAATCATATAACTATGTACTTTAGCCAATTTGGAAAACTATGCAAGTGTGGAGAACATTATTTCAAAGCATTCCCACATAATATGTGGAGAAATTTGGAAAATTATATAAACACCAATGTGGATAACATGTTTCCAAAACATGCCCCCACTATAATCTAGAGATGTTGAATACTAAATAAATGTGGATTAAAAGCTTCCAAAGTATGCCCCCATTGAATTCAAAAACTGTGAATGTGTGGAAGCCATGGCCATATGACATGCCCCCATAGAATATGAAAAACTATTAATTTATGGAATCCATGCACATACTACATGCCCCCACTAAATATGATAACTGATATAACTACCAAATATTGAATAAGTGTGGAGAACATGCTTCCAAAGCATGTCCCCACTAAATTTAAAAATTATGCCAAGTATGGAAAACATGCCTTTATGACATGCCCCCATTAATATTCCACCATTTTGAGGTGAGGGATAGATAGGAACTAGTAGTTACCTTACCTCAAAAGGATAAGACAATTGCATAATTTGTGAATGTAACCATGTAATATATAGAAGGAACGTGTCTAGGTAGATATATCATTGAAGCACATATAACCAATGTGATCACATGAAGGCCTAAGATGCATGATAAGGATCATGAAAACATATATATATATATATATATATATATATATATATATATATATATATATATATATATATATATATATATATATATATATATATATATATATATATATATATATATATATATAAACAATACATGCTCAATAATCAAATAAATACATACATAAGAATACTTAAAATTAATTCAAAAGGTAATAGTCTAAAGAAACTAAAAATAAGGGGCTTGTTTTAAATACTACACAATCAAAGAGACATGACTTATTTAAATGTCCACAAAGGTAAAGATGACATATATAAATGTACATACAATAAAAATGACATATGCAAATGTCAATGAAAGCATGCATAGGCATAAGGGCCATAAGTAAAGGAGTATATTCAAATGCTCAAACAAGGAATACAATGGAAAGGAAAAAAACTCAAGGAAGTGCATATAATAAATCTTAAGCAACCACAATAAACATGTCATAGTATCCCATGGATCAAGTGTGTTAGGAAAAAAATGTCAAGTGTATAACATATCAAGTACCCTGTGTAAGATATAATCATTGATAAATGCATGTGTAAGTACATATGTAAGCTTAAACATGATAATGTAAAGTGATCATTGAATTATATAACCTATGTTTATCAAGATCAAAGAATGGATGCCCCCAATGTCTGCATAACATGAGTAGAGGGAAGACCTAACATTCAAAATAGGAGTAGATCATGTATCTATGTATTCCTGTATCACACTTAAGTAGAAGTGTGACACATATCTGTATGTAGGATTAATTGAGTACACCATCCATTGAAATGAAAATAAAAAATAGATGCCAAGGAGTTAATATAAAATGTAGGCAATCAAAATATTTTTGGTTTAAATGCTTTTATTTTTTTGGTATCTTGGACTGTTTGGAAAAGACTACTCTATGATCTCATCCAATAGATGGTCATAGGTATATCCCCCTCTTAGTACTTGGCAACCTTAGGTTGGCTATGTTTGCATTAATTGTATCATGATTGGATAGGTGGAAAAGGTACATAACATTTTCTTCCTCATGTTTTTCATGTGTATTATAATAAATTATGTTATCATTTGGAATATGTATTAGTTTATCTTCATGAAGAAAGGAAATACCTTTCTGATTTAGACCAATGTTTTCTTCCATTTGGTATAGCCAAAGAGTTTCTGTGTATGTACATATGAAGATGTGGTAGGCATAAACCAAACTCATGTTTGAATTACATTAGGACCACAAATAGTTGGTATTAGTATGTTGCCTAAGGATTCTTTCCAACCTCCTTTGTTTTGTAAGTTTGTTTGATTGAATCTAATTTTTAGTAAGCATTTTACATTGCAAGTATTTTTTGCTTGTATAGGATCAATATGGTTATGCCAAAAATAATCACCACCCATGTATACAATAATTATTAAATCTTATTGGCATGGATGTTTTTTGTATTGTTTACTTTTAGATTCTTACATAATATGTGGACCTTGGATTGTCCCCATGTTAAGTAGCATTTGTAAATTGGTAATATATATATTAGAATACCAAATTGGTGTTAATAATGTTCCTTAAGTAATTTATCTCCATGCTTTATGTGAGGGATAGAAATTTTGTATTTTGATGGATATATGTTAGGTTCTGTTGAATGAGTAATTATTAAGGAATAATATCTATGCACATTATTATATAAATGGGTCAATGACACATATTGTTTATTTGATGAGATTTCACTTAATGGGGTAAGAAGGCCTCTAATAAAGATAAATTATCATTCCAACTGTGAGTTTCTAAATGTTAGTTCATAGGATGTAATTTTGAATAAAATAGCATAATCTTGAAGGAATTCACCATCATGTTGTTTGAAATTGTGAAATTTTTTTAATGTAGGTTTTTTCACCTTGTGGATCTTGAAATCCATGAGTAATGCATCTTATAATTGTAAAAAAGTGTTTAAGTAACCCTTTGGTAAATTACAAAACCAATTTTTAGCCACATCGACAATACGCATATGGAAAACTTTAAGAAATAATTTGTCATCTTGTGCCCAATGACCAAAATAATGTATATATTTAATCATGTGGTTAAATGGATCCTTGTGTTTCAAAAAGAGAGGTAAATATTATAATTAAAATCTTGTCGATAAGGATATTCAAGTATACATATTTAAAGAGGTTGATTATTGAATGAGGTTATATGTGCATTATTATTATGGATATCCATTTGCATTTGAAGTATATAAACTTGATTTTGAAAATCCCCAATAGTGGTCATCATAGACATAAGATAATCCATAGGAATATAGGTGTTTGTCATAGGTTTTGTCATTGGTTTAAACCCTCCACCTTTTTTGAATCTAAGCATATGAGTATCATCATCCTTATGTATAATAAGTGCAAGTTCATGATCATTAAATTTAGGATGTTTTGATAGTGGTATGGGATCTTCAAAATTTGGTACTTTTGGTATGATAATTTGAGGTTGAACAAACTTTAGTTGAGGTCCCTCTTTTAGTATAGATTTTGTTTATAATAAATGTATGAGGTAACTAACATTTTTTATAAGGGGAATAGTGTTTGCGAATGTAGAAATTATGGGGGTGTGAATTAGTTTTATTTAAGGCATGTCTCCATTATAAGTTATTTGTAAATCATTCATAAAATTTTAATGTATTTACCTAGTTTTTTTGTGATCAAATGAAGGATCCTCTTGGTGATATGTACCCACTTGTGTGGTAAAATTTGCATAAAATACATGAATATATGTTTTGTGTTATTGGGGTATCATGGAATTTTTGAAAAATCCTTAATCTTTTTTAGATATATTATTTTTAGGAACAATAGGTTGAACTATACCTTGTTCATGTTTTCCCAATCCTTGGCCTTTGTATCCATACTTTTAAAAATATTGAAGACCAAACAATGTATGATGGTTTTGTAGAAACTATGGGTAAAGTCTCTTCATCTTTGTTAATATGTCTCAATGCATATATTAAAATGGTGGGAGCATGGACTTGATTAAAGGGATAACATCTACTGCCATTCAGGGCTTTGAGCTTAGAAGCTTTAGTAGTTAGAAGGATACAAGAGTAATTAATTTTTACCCCTTATTTGATAAAAAGTTGGAGATTTCCATAATTATATTCATCAAATCAATCAATATCATCCATGATAAAATATATGAAGTAAATAAAGATTAAGATAAATAAGGTAATAAGCATCCTATAAGGTATGTTTGGGTAGAAATGATGTTCCAAGATTGGGTTCACCAAATGTTTAACCTTAATTTTGGATAAGGGGGATTATCCTATCCTTTGTGGTATAAGGGTTAAGAATATATAATTGAGAATGCATAAGGGTGATAATTAGATTTATAGTCAATTAATTTGGTTCTAAACTTAGATATAAGTATCTATTGAATTCATTACGCTGAGTATAGGCTAAATATAAAAAGTACAATGAATTTATGCATGGAAATAATAAAGAAGTAATATCCTTATATAGTTATGATGCTAACACAAATATTGATCTAGAATAAGTTAAAAATAGTTTGAAAGATGATTCAAGAATAATTATTATATTCTCTAAGATCTTATGATTATATATCTCTATAGGCCAATGTTAGATTGGGATGGTTGTGTTGATGCTACTTTCTGGGTTTCACATAAGTATCATATATGAAAAAATTGTTAAAAATAGATGTGACCACCTAAATGATTTTGGGTTTGAATTTGACTTGACTCTAGTGATTTTAGATCTAGATCATGGATTTTTGTTCCTCATGAATTTTCAAAATCCTAGTTCTTCATCTTCATAGTGACCTTGGGGAAAAATAGGTTAGTGAGCACATGGTGTAGAGATGACCCCAAATACCCCACTATTAGTGGGAATTGCCAGCATAGACAATACTTTAGAAGAGGGTCTCATATTCATGTAGTTATACCCTATGTATTGGCTTTTATGTGAATCATGCAATATGTGTAAAGCAAGTAAAACAAAGACCTATATTGTAACTTATAAAATTGGGATCTTGGGTTGCTCTTTTATCAATTTATACTTGTATATGTGTTATACCTATGACTGGTGTGGAAATAGGGAAGATTTATTTAATTGAATGTTTCATACAGTGCTTTTGATAAGTTGCCTTTGTCTCTTTGGTCTTCTACTAGGTGAGGAATATATGAAGTTTTATTTTGTATTTATATAAATCATTTTGAAGAAGTAACTCACATTGAACCACTTAGGTCAAACATTAAGATACATTTCATTTAAAAATTTGATGAACTCAGGGCACTAGGCACTCTCATCAGGTTAGGACAGTAATGTTGATGTTAGTGTCTATCCTAGACATTAGTGTTCAGGGAGTAAGAAAGTAGGTAGAGGTTTAAAAATTGTAGAGATGGAAGACAAGTAAATTTTAAGCATTTTGGGCAAGATAGAAGGCCTAGGTCATCAAAATAAGATTAATCAAACTAAGAGATATAGTCCAAGGGGATTAATATAGAGTAAATAAGAGACTTGTAGAGGTGATAATGGTATAAAATTGTGAGGAAATACCAAGGTTTAATTTTACCAAGTATACAAGATTGAGGTGATATATGTCATCTAAAATATAATGCTTGTGTTACAACACACTTAATTTCATGGAGAGATTCTTTGTTTTAATATTATATCTTAATTTCTAGAGATAGAATTTATTATTAGGTGCTCATTTAATTAGATGGTTTCTAAGGTATTGCTATGACATACTTTAATGAAATACTCTTAATGAGTTAATTTACAAGGTATATTTGTTTATATGATTTCTTGATAAAACTTGTGTCTTGATGGTGGAAGTTAGATGACAATTTCTATGAACCTAGTGTTGAATGTAATCAATTTGATTGGGTAGTACCATGTGGAGAATAATGTTAGAGTCATATGATATTGAATTCTATATTATTATGTTGGTGATCTATTGTTGAATTATGTTATTAATCCATTGATGAATTTAAGTGAACAAGATGAATCTCACGTTTATTATTTAATGTCATTTAAATTATATGTTTATGTTTATTGTGATTATGTAGACATCATTAGCATAAATATAAGTTTGATTATATTATGATGTGAATGCATATTTAATTTATTCTATTCAATAAGTGTGATGATTAAGAATATTATGACTATTTTAGTCTTTGAGATTTTTTAATCATATTGTAATAAGGAGAAGTCCATGAAATTTTGAACATACTTTTAAGTCTTGAGTTGGATTACATTATTATTTCACAAAATAGGAACTCTTTATGAGTGTGTCTTATTTAGTTGATATTATGAGAAAGATGACTATTGGCCATTTTTGGCCCACATAAAAAATTCTTGCATGATTTAATGAAGCACACAAAAAACACAAATACGTAGGTTGCTAAAGCTAGATTCTACATGTACAGAAGAGTCAGAAGGAATGGTTAAAAGGGTTTATTCACTTTTGTACCAAGATCATTAACTATAGGTTTTAGCTCACATGCTATAACACCATGAAATATATAAGCATGCAAATTCACCCCCCAAAGAATTTTTGAATCTATTTTCTAAGTCTAATTTGAGTCAAGTAGACATTTTCATGGTGCTAGATCTCCCACATATGACAGTCCTAAAAAGAAATAATCATATGGGTATGTTCATCTTGAAGTATAGTTCATATGTGCCAAATCCTATCTTCTTCTCCAACATGTGAAAAAGAGACATGTAGGGGCAAAAGTGGCTCATAACATAGGATTTTCTAAGTTTCCTATATCCAAAAATCTCGAATCACCAGGATATCACATGGAATAGATGTGGATCCATCAACTAGGACCTCCAATATATTCACCTAGAAAGCCTAAAAGACTAGAGGATCAAATGGGTTTGTCCTTCTTGACTTTGAAACATCTCCTAAAAATTTGAGGCTTTCAAGTTTTTTTTTCTTCAAGTTATGAACCTTTGAACATGGACCTGTAATGTGGGATGTTTGTGATAATGTCAATTTTAAGGATAGAACAAGATAACCTTACTAAGAATAAATTAGATGATTGTGCAAACCATCAATGATAGTTATGTGAATGTCATTTGATGGGGGCAATGATGTCAACTTCAAGTTACAAGAAATAGCCATTAGAATTCAAAAAATGGGTCTTAAGAAATTGATTGCCCACATTTCATCATTCATTTGAATCTAATGGTGAGTGGTAGTCAAGGAGTCAGTGAATCTTAGAATAAAATATATACATGACAAGTGTCAAAGGCACATTCCATTGAAAAGAGATAAATTATCCATGGGCTTTCATATAAATTAAAATTTATGGAGTGAGTGGAGTCAACTCATCAATGAGTTGAGCTGATTTTTGATAACCAATTAGATTAAAGGCAAGCCCAAAATTCTTGATGAAAGTTAGAAATATATTTTAAGCCATGAAACCTAGGGTTTTGTAAGGTCTTATGATGAAATTATAACCAATTCAAATGCCACAAGATGGCCCAAGTAATGTAGTGGGATGCAAAGAACACGTAGGGATCACCATTAAGGTTAGGATATGGACTTTTGGTTCATTTTTTGCTCAGATATAGTTATTTTTATAGCAATGTTTGAAATTTTCAAGAGGATCCATGTATTCATGTATAAGTTTGGGTCCCTATAGAGAAATGATGGGTCTTTTAGACTTGTTATAATATAGGAAAGTGATATATTTTTTATAGGTCTATGTTGATGTGGAAACTATAGGAAAACCAATAGTCTCAAATTGATTTTCCACCTATAGATAGACCTATGATCCAAACATGAAAATAAAGCAAGAGTAAAATTGATGTGAAGGATATTCAATCTTCAGCATGGTCAATTATCTCGACAAGAAACCACCTAAAGGGCACTACACCATGTTTCAGTTAGGTCCATCATCAAGAAGTTTTGTCTTCGAGAAAGAGTTGGTGTGAAGGATTAAATAAAGATCTAATATTGGGGAGTAAAATTAGGATCATTTAATGCACCCTTGAGGCCTCTAGGGACCTTCTCACTCAATAAGCCATATACAACATTCTAATTGATCAAAAAGGTGGCAATGTTCCATTGGATAAAGAGTGAAAGGTGGTGGCTCAAGTTCATTTAATGATCTAGGATAGGTTGTATCTCTTCTTATATATCTCTTTTTTTTTTTTTTTTGATAGCATGCTCACACATCCTTTTAGGTTGTCTCTCTTCTTATATATCTCCTAGTCTCTTTCCCTTGGTAAGGGTTCTCAACTTTTGGAAATTTTAGCATTTTCTATTAATCTTTTGAGATAAAGATACTCATTGAGACTAATGCAAAGTGTGCTCATTTGATAAGGTTAAATCCTATCAAAATATTGTAAGCTCTAAACTACCTTTTAAAAGAAATAGGATCAATATTTTTCCTGTCTCTTATATTTAATCAAAATTTAGTATGCTTGTGTATGGTAAATTTATGAAGGAGACTATTCTTAGTTTGCTATCAATTTTCTTGCTACCAAAAATCCAACTATAAAAAGGGGTTAGTGTGTAATATGCACTAAACATGCGATCACACCTTGTCTGTGGGCACGTTGCCTACATATCAATACTCTGAAGAGGGATCAATGCCAATGCATTTCTCCCAATTTGAATGTGTATTGTGTAATATTATGTATGCAATAAAAGTGTATGCAAATTTGGGTAAGCTTGAGATGACTCATGACTAGTGCAGGAGCTTGGATAGTTTAGAAATAATAGTGGTTGGTTGTATGTAGAGAATATTAAGATTTACTTGAGTTTGCTTTAGTATATTTCTAGCTTGTGCCTTTTGAATGATTTCCAACCCTTATAAATGACCTTTTAATGGGATTTAAAATTGAAAATAGTGATCTTATTTTATATGAATGCACATTAAGTTGATAAGGGAAAAGATAAGGATTCGAGAAAATTTGATTGTTTGAGGCTATTATCTACTTAGACAACAACACTAAAATATAAACACCCTAGGTCTCACTACTATAGTCCAACCTATGGCACTATTTTATAGAGGGAAAAGGACCCTAGGGGATAGAAATCTGTTCTTAGGAGAGGAGTTTGGGATAATAGGGGCTAAATCTAGAAGGCTTCAGATGACTGAGAAATAGTGAAAACATGCATAAGTGGGATGTGTAAGTGAGTAGGAGAGACCTATGGTTTTGTGTGTCATAAGTCATGCTCAAGTTGTAAAAATTAAATTTTAGTATGAATACATTTACCCCCTTTATTTTAAGTATGTAACAAAGCAAAACACTAGAATAAAGGAAAAAAAAGAGAAGCGTACTTGAACTTAACTGTGAGGTGAAGCCCAAGAAGCTATGTGATGCTGGGTTGTGCATAGTGAGAGCATGTTATACTATGTATGTCTATAAAAAGGAAAGTGAAATTAGATCTATTATTAATAGATACACTATATCTAAAATAATAATGTATAAAATTGGTTAAAGAGAGAGGAAGGAAGAGAAAGGAACAAATACACCTCACTAGGTACACAAACCAATACAAAACCTATTATGCTATTAGGTTGTGTTGGGTAATGTTAAAAGTATGTTGAACCAAGAGTTAATAAAATGAATGAGATGAGTGCTCAATCCCCTATAATTTGGATCAAGAATGCAAAGGTAGGCCCTTTGGCTCCATCATTGCCAATTATGTGAAGTTAACAAATCATGCATGTGCTAGTCAATGTTTTGATTGTGTGTCCAATGCCTTTGAATAGTTGGCTCAAGAATACAAAGGTTAGCTAGAAATTTAACACCATAATTTCCCTATAATGTGAATCTAAATGAGAAAATACTAGTATAGATGAATGTTGCATGAGATGGCTCATGGAGCCCTTGAATATGCTATGATTTGAAAATGTTGGTATGGATAACCAAATGTAAACTAGAAAGCAGGCCACTATTGGCCACTTCAAAAGATGGGGATTGGACTTGTATAGAATCCCCTCCTAAAATTAGAATCAAGGCTTAGGAAGCCACTTAGGAACTTGGATACATAAGAAGCAAACTTGTATGAAATCTTAATTGGATGTGATACCAACTACCTACAGATGGAGTAAGGCATGGAACTACTGTGAATGTACAAGAAAATGCTATAAAATTAGAAACATAGAAGGCCCATGGGCCACACATATTACCCCAATAACTGGTGTCTAGAACATGGATTCTTGAACTAAAATTTGTATCAACTACCATGTATAAACTAAAAATGGAAAACCTCATGCTGTGCATGATGCCCCCTGTATTTGGATTTTCTAAGCAAAATAAATGTGAAAAACTACTGCTTTCTAGATTAAACTATATTGGCAAAACTGTGATTGAACTCACATCTCTACCTAATTCTAGAAAAATTAAATATTCTATTGTTTAGATAATAACATAAAAAACTAGATACTTAGGGGTCCAACATTGTAGTCCCATTTTGGGCACTATTATCTGGAGCCAAAATTGATGGTTGATCTATATTTTTTGTTATTTGTTTGGTCTAGTTTGCCTGTGCTGATTTCTAGATTCTGGACTGTATTATTTTGAAATTACTTTTTTGATCATTAGGAGCTTTGATCTCTATGAAAAAACACCTATTTGTTTCCCCCTCTTTTGAGGGTAGTAATGAAGACCCTGTAATGATTTCCTTTAGAAGAAGAAACCTTATAAGTGTGTTAATTTATGAAAATATTTGATATAACATTGATATACATTATCTCAAGATATATAAAAATTTATAGAGAGATATTGTTATATCCACCGGGGTATACCTAGATAGATATAACAATGTAATAACATGTACATAAGAGTAAATTAGAATTTGAAATGTTAGTTGTTAGTTTTTAGTGGCATGGAGGGATGGAACATGATGTCCATCATGAAATCTAAGAAGCAAGGTAAATGCATGATTGGAATCATGGCATTGCACACAAAGATAAGAAATAAAGAAACAAGCATACACAAAAAGAAGAAAGAAACATGCAAGGGTGGCCAAGGGGCTAAATAATCACACAAGGCATGCACACACAATGAGAACAAGAAAATATTGGCATAAGGGCCACAATCACATGAAAGGCACACACAAAGGACATTGACAAGTGTCCAAAGGTACACACATATAGATATGAACAAAAGACATTGGAAAATGTCTTAAAATACAAGTAGGAATTAAATAAGAATTGAAAAATATAAACACATCTAGCTAATCAAAGTGAAGAGTGGAAGCATGCAAAAAACTAGAAATATAAACATGCATCTAACTCTAGAAAGTAAGAAGCAAGAGTATACAAGATATGTAATATAAGACTAATGTATATGCTATGAAATACAAAAGTGTGATATATACTAGTAGATGTTGATGTGATATGTATGTAAGAATGTAAGGAATGTACTACATCAAGATGTCTAGAGTGTATAGTATAAGAATGATATAACCTATATGGTGTAGTCATGTAGAGTATGCCCCCAGTGGGTAGATGTATCGATATGTAATTATAATGTAGAATTATGATACCCCTCAATGGGTGAAGTGAAGTAATCAAGGATCTAGATTTACTACACACACTCAAATAAGATCATTTGAAGCTTAGTAATATAGATAAATTAACAAAGAATAACATAGAATAATGTAATGTAAGTCTAGCATAATGGTTAGTAGTAAAACATACATGATGCATGCAATTGACATGTTTTGCATATTTTAAATATTATATTATTTTTGTATTTAGAAATATTTGAGCTATGTACAATCAAGTAGAGGAAACTATGTACAATCAATACTAGAAGGAAATGATACTAACCAATGAGTCTCAGATGAGACTCCCTATCATGGTGTCCTATATCAAAGAGTGGAATCGTGTGTGATCGTGAAGCATGATGAAAATTTCAAGACTATGGATTTGAAAGTTGTATATGCTATAATGCTCTAAAATCTCTGAAGTAGAAACCAACTATGGGGACCATCTATAATTATAAGAAGTGGATGTAGTTGTAAGGTTCTTAGGGACCCATCTAGAAGTAGGGAAAACTTGTTGAACATGTGCTCTATATGTAGATGCATGAGATCTCAATGAAACTAATCTGGGTGTGAATAATATAGATAGAAGTTGTCTATAATCCTAAAGCTATGGAGGTGTATGAACCATTTATACTTATGCTGAATATCATATCTTTGTCTAATGCTGAATTGGAGAAAAAATTGGTGACAGAGCTATAACTGGTAATAGAATTGGAACTAGCTCTAAAACTGGAAGTGGTGATTCATATGGAACTCCATTAACTATGTTAACCTGATTAGCATGAATGAATTTCACACATTGATGTAATGTAGATGAAATTTCTCAAAGTTTTAATATCCAAGGTCTACTGAGTAACATGTCAAAACTCCCATGTTAGGAACTATAGTAAATGAGGTGGTCATGTGTGTAGGACCAACCTATAGAGGAATGAGGATCTCACTCAATGTAGTCTGACTATGTCCACTAAAACCAATGATAACTATATTTGTTGGAGTAATATCCTAGTTTGTATAACCCAAGTGCTATAGTTGTCTCATAGCACACATGTTAATGCTATATCCATTATCAATTCGAACACTATGAATGGGATGACCATGAATAAAAGATATAATAAAAAGTGCATGATAATATGTGTCATCCTCAATAATCTCTTACTAAAAAAAGGAGATGGAAGGCCAAATTGGAATGCTAGAATGAAAATTACCAATCATGTGGCTTAATGGATGTGAATCAACTACTGATGCCCTATATGTAACTAGTAAAGGTTGTGCTTGATATGCATGATGTACACTTGATGTGCCCTATGTCTCTGACTTGCCATGTTATGGAAATGGATTTGAAAATATTTTTAGTGACTTATCCTATGTTGGTTTGGTTTGAGCAGGCTTAGTTGAAGTTCCTAGATCAATTTGATTGCCATTAATTAGATCTTATATCTTATGCCTGAAACTAATGAATCTATTTGTAGTATGGCTTGGTGCCCTATGATAGTTTCAAAATGTGTTCTAGTCATATCCTTGTGGAAGAGGCTTTTCCAAATCAATTTATTTGATAGGAGGAAGAGATATGATGTTATATTCTAATAAATAATGTAGAACTCTTTCTAGAGGAACTGGGAGATCTGTAAAAGGTCATCAAGGAGGTGTTGATAAAGTAACTCTCTGTGAGGACTCTGAAGTTGCATTAACTGTTTGCTGAGTTGGTCTTGTACTATCATTGAATTTGACCTTATATGGGGCTTTGTTGTTCCTTTTATTAGTTGTATCTGGTGCATTTGTGTACTTAAGTTTGGCCATTGAAATGAGTTTGATTTCTCTTTCTTTTAAAGTGTGACAAAATTTAGTTAAATAAGAGAAATGTTTGAACATGAAAGTCTCAAGCAAAACTAGAGGAAGACTCTATTTGAAGAGGTCCTATAACCCTTGATCTACATAGGGCTAGTCATCTTAGCCAATATGGTCTTGTATATGAGAACATACTTAGTGAGAGGCTCATTTTATTTATATTTTTGTTGTGAAATTTGGGCATATGAAACCTTATCACCGATATTTATACTAAAATGTGCTAGGAACATGTTGACAAGAGGATTGAATTCATTAACTAATTGATTTGGTAGACTGTAAAACCATTATAATACATAATCCTTGAGGCTTGTCAAAAATAATTTTGTTAATATCCAGTCATATGGTACATAATATAAACATGCTACATGAAAGGCTCTCAAATGTGTTTCTAGATCACCCTTACCATTGTAAAGAGTGAGGTTAAGTTGTACAAATCTAGGTGGTAAGGGTGTAGTAGCTATATGTCATGCCAAAGGTGTATGCAATAGAATGAATGAGTCCAATGCCTGTGTAGATCTAGTGGTACCTTGCTCAAGATGTTGAACCTTGGATTGAAGAGGATGAATCTCTTACACAAGGGATATCACATTAGGAGATAGGGATGTACTAGCTATAACTAGTGGCATAGAAGAAAGTTGTATTACTATAGTGGTTGTTGTGATATAGTTTCCCCTGTAGTGTCATGTGCAATTGGTGGATCTATGGTTGGAGAAGAATGATCATTAGTTACCTTTTATTGTTTCTCTTAGAGGATTCTAATCATGTCATCTTGAATATTTAGGTGTTTGGTGAAGAGTTATTGAAGCTCTCTTTTATCAGTTTCATCAAAGCTGGTATATTAGACCATTGTTAAAGTAGGAAAATCATTTGAAATGTGTTTGAATGTTTTGCAATAAGTTGTAATAGGTAATGTGCTAAAACTGAAATGTATTAGATATATGAAACAAAAAATTCTAAAATAGTAGTTTAGAATTTATGCAAAAATGATACGAAGCTACCAAATATGTAAGGTAATACCACAAAAAGCAAAGTAAGAACTAGTATATGCAAATAGGGATTTTTTATAAATATTATTTGCAAAATATTATGAACTTTTTAATTTGAAATTGATTTTCTAAGCTAAGTATGCAAGATAAAATTCAAAAAAATATGAGAAATTACTTTCTTGAATGGGACCTAGTAGATGTAACTAGGGTTTTGAGACAAATACTTTTTTTGGAATTTACTATGAATTTTTGAAATTTGAAGTGATTTTTTGGTTTTAATATTCAATCAAAATTTTCAAAAAATAAGTGGAATATTACTTGAAAATTATCAAGATTTGGTTGATACAACTAGGGCTTTAAAATGATTTTTTTTTTCAAAATTAATGTAATATTTTGAAAATTTTTCTATAAATTTGTAGAATTGAGCTTGAAAATTTTAGGAAAAATTTGAAAATATTTTTAAAATTAGCAATATATTTTTCCTAGTGGTTTGAAAGTGTTTGTATTCAAATGGGACCTCATATGTGCAAACTAGGGTTTTAGTGAATTATTGAAAATATTTCAATTAATTTTTAGTTTTATGATTTTTAAATTTAGGAAAAATTAGAAAAATATTATAAAAAATAAAAAATAATTAGCCCTAGGGTTTTTAGGGTTTTTGTGCAAAAATTTGAAGTAACTCAGGTTCACCAAATGTTTTACTAAATTTGGGAAACTATAGGTTTAATTTCCAAAATAGTAAAGGGGTCTAGATTAAGGGGGAAATTAGGAAATAAATGTACCTTAATTAACCTACTAATTTATTTAATTTAGAAGTGCTTAATTGATTTCTAAAAATAGGAAATAGGGGGATATAGAGTAAAATTTAGTTGATTTTGGGTTGAGACAAAGGAGATAGAGGTTATAAATTGATGATATAGTTGGGAAGACTATCAAAATTAGGATCTATAAGTCTATTCTCTACCTGGATAGGAGTGCTAAAAATGGGACACCTAGAGGTTCAGCACTATAGTCCAAGTTTTGGCACTATAGTCCTTAGTGTTTGAGCTTTCTAGGTTCTATTCATCTACTTTGAGAGACCCTATGCCTGAAATATTGAGTCTTGGTTATTTGTGAAGCTCTGTGTGCAATTTATTTTTTCTTAAAACTTCTTAACCTATTCATGCTTGATAGGTGATCTCGAATCTAATTAGAAAAAGGGGTTAGTGTGTAATATGCAATGAACATGTGATCACACCCCATGTGTGGGAACACTGCCTACATACCAATACTCTGAAGAGGGATCGAGGCCAATATAGTTATACCAATTTGAATGTATATTATGAAATCCTATGTATGCAATGCAAGTGTATGAAAATTTGGGTAAGCTTGAGATGACTCATGATTGGTGCAAGAGCTTAGATAGGCTAGAAATAATAGTGGTGTGCTATATGTAGATAATAGGAAGATTTGTTTGAGTGTGCTTTAGTATATTTCTAGCTTGTGCCTTTTGAATGATTACCACCCCTTCTAAATTACCTTTGAATGGGATTTTATAGGGAAACTAGTGATCCTAGGTTAGATGAACTTGAATTAGGTTGACAATGGAAAAGATAAGGATTCAAGAAAATTTGACCATTTGAGGCTATTGTGAACTTGGACAATAGCATTGGAAAGTGGACACCCTAGGTCCCAACACTATAGTCTAACCAATGACACTATTGTCTAGGGGAAAGGGACCTTGGGGGATAGATCTATGCCTAAGAGAGGAGTTCAGGATAATAAGGGCTGAATCTAGAAAGCTTCAAATGACTGGGAAACAATGAAAACATGCTTAAGTGGGTTGTGTAAACAAGTAGGAGAGACATATGGTTTTGGGTGTCACAAGTCATGCTCAAGTTGTAAAAATTACATTTTAATATGACTACGATTCCTTATTACACTGGGGACCAAGCTATAACACCCTCTAAACATCTCATGGATATATCAAACTTTTACAATATACATAATGTCACATAGGAGAATATATATATTAGGTTGTTAGCCACCTCTTTCAAATGAAATGCATGCTTATATTGGAGGAATTGTGTATAATATTCAAGGACAAAAGTGACCATTTTTCACTTGTAGAACAATTGACTACAATAGAAAAATATCCTCATGAAGTCATGTAAGACTTCAACACAAGGTTCTAGAAAACTTGGGACAGAATCCCAATTATAGTTAGACCAACCCCAAAATTTGCTTTCCTATATTATTTAAAATCTTTGAGTAGTGACATAGTGGTAATGATCCAATCTATGGGATAAATATAATTCCAAGTGCATATGAGGTGGCCATTAAGGTAGAAAAATGTCTAGTTCAGGATGGCAAACTTACAGCTAGACTATTGATGCCCTTATTTCTGAAGATTAGACCATCTCCCATTTCTATTCCCCTATTATATATCATTATCCATACACCAATAACTACTAAAATCCCTACATTGAAGAAAGAGAAAGCTTATACTAGTGGATCTAACGATTCACTAGAACAAAAGAACTTTTAGGAGCTCAAAAGCATGTTTCAGTCTTTGGGGAATGAGCTAGTAAATGTCAAAAGGAAAGAGGCCTTCAATAAGCCTTATCAAATTTCATATCAACCTTAGTAGTAGGATTTTCAATAAAATAGGCCTCTTTATAAGGGAAACTACCAGGACCAAGATCAGAATAAAGGGCAACATGGATACAATAGGTAGGGTAACTTCAACCCTAATGTTTCTAGTACTTCTAACTCCTTGGTCCCAGTTTAAAATAATTTCACCCAAGAAGTAGAAGGTACCATGCTTTGGAACTAGTCCTTTGGTCAGCATATTTTCCCAAATATTGACCTTAACCAAGCCTTTAATGATTAATGGAAATAGGCTACTAGCTTTGGATATAACCAATATCTTATGGACTAAAATGTAGAGGTTCTTATGATGGATAGATCAAGAGGAACTTCCATAGGGTCAAGGGGTAAATTAGGGACCAAATGAACTGGATGCTACAATGATGAAATATGAATAAGAGGAATACTATGTAGCCAACCAATAGGAAAGTTTTATCCAAGCCTATAGTCTAGTAGTAGTAGACACAAGATTTAAAAGAAGGAATATGGATGGTAGTTGAAAAGTAGTCAAAGAGCTTCCCACCATAGCTCCTTCACTGACAAAGCCCAGGGAACTTGTTGTCACTCCAAAGGTCCTAACCCCCAAAGAGATCAAAACCAAAGGAATATTTTTGTCTCCTAGGGATCACAAGTTCAACAAATAACTATGGTGGTACCCAAAGTGCAAGCAAAGGTTGGTGGTTCAACAATAAACATTATTGAATAAATAAAAAAGTCAATTGTGAGTCTACCCATGTGGGATATTCTCTCCATGCTTATCCAAGTGGACATTATTCAAGAGGGTCTATCTAGGATTAACATTACAAATTTTTCAGACAAGCCATCAAGAAAGGTAAATGAGGTTCTCACCAATGCAACCAAAAGGTCAGAGGAAAGGTAGTCAAGTAAAGCAGTGAAGCCTCATCCCTTCTATATTTTAGTAATCATAGGCAATTCTCTAGTACATAACTATTTGGTGGACAATAGGTCTAGTACCTTAGTAATGCTAAAGTCCATAGCTAATCAACTTGGTCTAAAATATGAACCATAGTCAAAATGAGTGCTATAACTTGATGGATCTTCTCTTAAACCATCTAGTATAGTCAAGGACCTCAACATAACCCTACAAGCTTATCTCAATGTTTTGGTGGCCTAAGATGTATTAGTTTTAGATGTACCTCTTTGCTTTGCTCTATGCTTATATAGATAATTCATAACAAATATATAGGGATATCTTGTAGTAAACTAGTCCTATATGGATTTTAAGACAAGGTATGAGACTAAGGTGTCAATCAAGGTATGTGCTAGGTAGTGTCAATGCCAATTACACCATAATTGATGAAGATGAATTTGTAATGGGGAAGGATTTGAACACTCATCTAAAGGAGGTACTAGACATGTTATTGGATGAGTTATGGAATGATAACCAGTCAGTAGACACCTTAGAATGTGTCAAAGAAAGAGATTTGGTGTTTTCTATTTGCATGAGGAAGACTAGCCTATGCCATCCCTCATAAGGCCTCAAGAATATTCTAGTGGTTTATGGAAGTTATTCTTTGATGGCTCAAGGAGTAAGCATGGGGTGGGTTTAGGTGTCATGATAATTTAACCTTCAAATGATAAGTAATTCTCTTCACATAGGTTCTGATTCAATTGCTCCTTAAATAAAATAAAATATGAGGGTCTCATCCATGGACTTTAATGGGCCAATAAGAAAAATATCAAGTATTTGTAGGTCTATGGGGATAAAAAATTAGTTTTGAACCAATTAATAGGTTATAATGCCACTAAGAACCCTTTATTGAGATCCTAAAAATATAGGGTATGTGAACTCATTGAGGACTTTGAGGATTTCAACATCCAATCAGTGTCGAGAGGCCAAAACCAACATGTTGATAAGTTAGTAGCTATGGGAACCCATTTAAAAATCCTGATTGAATTGAGAAGAATCAAGTTTCAACCACATATCAAAGTGGTAATAATACCATCAGTGCCAAAACATAAATCTCACTAGCAAGTCTTTGAAAATGACAAACAAATTGCATGCTTCTTACAACAAGAAGTACAATTCTTCTTCATCAATCAAGAAAAGTTGCATCACTAGTATGGGAAGTAGATTGTCCAACTAAATTCCAATAATCTTATTAAATTTCTAGTCACCCTAGAAGGCCTCTTTTATGAAGGATACCATATGAGGAAGGATAAACCAGTGATGACAACTAATGAGGAAAATTATGAAAGAGTTCTTATATTTGAGGACAAGCTTCTCAAGCTTGGGAAGGTAAGCTCTAAAGATAAAAAGAATGCTTTCATAGAGATCTATAAGGAATATATAGACATATTTGCTTGGAAATATAGTGACCTAAAGGGCTTTGATCCCAATTTAGCTTAACACACCATTGAGATGAAGGTTGATGCCAAGGTTATTAGGTAGAAGCAAAGGCCCATTAATCCCAAGATTGAAGAGCTCATGAGAAAGGAGTTGACCAAGCATGTGGAGTCTAAGATCATCTTCCCCATCAAACACTCCTCATGGGTAGCTAATCTAGTACCTATCAGAAAGAAGAGTGGAGAGATGAAACTGTGTGTGGACTTCAAAGATCTTAATATGGTCTTTTTGAAGGACCATTACCCTATACCATCCATGGAACAAATCCTACAAGTAGTTACTAGTTCATAATGTTTCTCTCTTCTAGATGGATACTCGAGTTATAACCAAGTGCTAGTGAGAGAAGAGGACTAGTACAAGACCGCCTTCACCACAAAGTGGGGGACTTTTTCTTATCAAAATATGCCCTTTAGGTTTTCTAATGCTAGGGAAACCTTCCAAAGGGAAATGGACATAGATTTTCAAGGATTTTTGTTAGTATACTTGGATGACATTATAGTCTTCTCCAAGAATGCCAGTGACCACATAAACCATCTGAGACTAGTTTTCCAAAGATGTAGAGACTATGTGATCTCTTTAAATCCTTAAAAATGTATGTTCTCTATGCATGAAGGCATGTTGCTAGACCAA
Organism: Torreya grandis; assembly: GCA_037957365.1. Taxonomy (NCBI): domain Eukaryota; kingdom Viridiplantae; phylum Streptophyta; class Pinopsida; order Cupressales; family Taxaceae; genus Torreya; species Torreya grandis. Next base: position 457,918 of record JARHVA010008163.1, read on the forward strand.
ATTATTTCCAAATAAGTGTTATCCTTTCAACCTAATAGAGTAAGCACCATCTTATCCTTATCCTTGCCAAAGCACAAAAAGGGGATCTAGAGCTTCTTTAGGAAGATCAACTTTGTGAGAAGATTCATACCTAGTTTTTAAAACCTGGTCAAGCCTATCACTACCATGCTAAAGTAGAGCCAAGTTTTTTCTTGGTATGATGAAGGTAGATTTTATTTTGAATCCATAAAATATGTCATTGCTCAAGCACCCTCACTTCTAAATCCTAATTTCTCCAAAGACTTCATCTTGTACACCTTTTCTAACATTAATAACATATCAACTATGCTAATGCAAAAGAATAGTGAAGCAATGGAGTAACCAATTACCTTTTTCAGTCAAGGGTAAAAAGGATATGAGGTGAGGTATAATTTCATTGAGAAAAAACTTCTTGCAACCTTGAGGAGCCTCAAAAAGTTTAGGTCCATGCTCTCCAACAACGTGATCCATCTATTGGTGTCTCATCCTGGACAAAGATTTAAGTGAGAAGAGAGAAGGATGGATCACAAAGGTCATGGAATATGACATAGAAATCAAGGTCACCAAGATGGTTAGTGGAAGATATTTGTGTGAACACATGGTGAATGACCTCCAAAGGAAGAAAGAAATTATTTTAGTGATCCAAAACAACAAACAAGTAGGTGCACTCCCTCCTCAGAAGAGTTAGCTTCGAGATATGGCTCAATTCTTGGTAACATGAGAATGGCCTTGAGGTTTGGATAGATTAAAAAGAAGGTATTTAAATATTTAATCTATAACTTATGTATTAATTTATGGTGTTATTTTTATAAAGGACCTAAATGGGGTGCTCCTTAAATGCATAAATGATGACCAAGTAACTAGACTCTTGGAGCAATTCCATGATAGACCTATAGGAGGCCATTTTACACCCAAAACCACTATAGTAAAAATAATGAGGGATATTTATTACTAGCCCAACATTTTCAAATATTATCATGGATGGGTTAGAAGGTTATAGAAGTGTGCCCTCTTTATAGGAAAAAAGAACTAGCAGCCCTTCCACTCAATCCTATTTAGGTGGAACAACCCTTCATGAAATGGGGGTTAAAATTCATAGGGATGATAAAACCACCATAATCAAAGGCATAAATGGGTACTCACTACAATTGACTATTTCACTAGGTGGGTGGAAGATATTACTTTAAAGGAAGTGAGTGAAGCTGTAGTCTTAGATTTCTATGATAACCTCTTAACTAGGTTTGGTGTCCCAAATACCATAATATCTAGTAATGGATTGGGATTACTTGGTATGAAGATAAGTGAATGGGATCTCAAACTAGGCATCTACTTTAACAGTTCTTCCAACTACTATCCTTAATAGAATAGACTAGTAGAGTCCACAAATAAGAATTTATTGAGAATCATCAGGAGGACCATGTAAAAAAATTAGAGAACATGGCATGCCAAACGAAAGACAAACTTATGGGATATTAGGGTCACTCCTAAAAATACCATTAGTAATTCTCCATATGTTCTTGTGTATGGAAGGAAATCCAAATTGCCTATCTCCCTTGAGTTGCTTGCATTAGAATTAGCTCATTAGCTTGAGTTAATACCAAGTTTAACAACTTATGGAGTGGTCCTTATTTAATCCATCCATGTAAATAGCATAATGTTTTTTAGCTTACCCAACTGGATAGAGAGGTATTACCCATCTTAGTTAATGTCATTCCTTTAAAGCCTTGTTATTAAATAGAATTGCATCTATTATAGTATATTATATTTATTAGAGTAGATTTTTCTTTCCTCTTGGTTCCTTGTGCACTTTTTCCTTCTATTTTGTTTTTCCCTTTTCCAAAGTGCCTTGGGCATTTTGTTGTTTTGTTTCTTTTGATTCTTATTGCTTCAAAGGAGAGGCTCAACTTAGTTGTAGAAGTAAGTAATTCCATACCCAATAGATTGGATAAGATAATGATATAGGTTCTCAAGCACAAAAAGCATGCTTCCCTATGAGTTGCTAAAGATGTTGGCCTTTTTTGGCCCACATAGAAAATTATTGCATGATTTAATGAAGCACATGGAAAACACAAATAGGTAGGTTACTAAAGCTATAATTTGCACATGCATGAGAGTTAGAATGAATGGTCAAAAGGGTTTGTTCACTTTTGTACCAAGATCATTCATGGTAGGTTGTAGGTCATGCACTATAATAACATGAAAGATATAAGCATGCAAAGTCACCCCCAAAGCATTTATGACTATGTTTTCTAGGTCCCATTTGAGCTGAGTAGACATTTTCATGGTGGTAGATATCACATGTATGGTATTCCCAAAAAGAAATAATCATATGGGTTTGTTCATATTGAAGTCTAGTTCATATACACCAAATCCTAGGTCCTCCACCAAAGTGAAAAAAGAGATATGTAGGGTCAAAAATGGCTCATAATGTAGGATTTGCTAAGTTTCCCATACTTAGCCAAAAATATTGACCATTGCTAGGACATCATGTTGAACAGATGTGGATCCATTAGTTGGGGCCTCCAATATCTTCACCTAAAAAGCTTGTGGGACCAATGGATCAAATGGGTTTTTCCTTCTTGACCTTAGAAACATCTCCTAAAAGTTTGAGGCTTCCAAGATTTTTGATCTTTAAGTTATGAGCCTTTTAACATGGACCTACAATGTGGGACATTCACACCAATGTAAAATTTAAAGACACAACAAGATAACCCTATTAAGCATAAATTTGATGGTCGCACAAACCATCAATGATGGTCATATGAGTGTCATTTAATGAGAGTGAGGATGTCAACTTCAAGATTTGTCAAATGTCTATTAGAATTCAAATAGTAGGGCTTGATAAATTGATGACCCACATTACATCATTCATTTGGATCTAATGATGAGCATTGGTCAAGGAGTCAATGAATCTCATAAGCAAATGTATACATGACAAGTGTGAAGGGTGCATTTAATTGATAGGAGATCAATGATCCATGGGATTTTGTATAAATTAAAATCAATGGAGTGAGTAGAGAAAACTCATTAATGAGATTAGTCAATTTTTGATAACCAATTAGATTAAAGGCAAGCCCAAGATTCTCGATAAAGGTTGGAAAGCCATTTTTGACTATGAAACCCAGAGTTCTATAAGTTCTTCTGATGCCATTAGAATCAATTCAAATGCCATAGGATAACCCAAGCAATGCAATGGGATGTAAATAACATGTAAAGATCACCATTAAGGTTAGGATATGAAATTCTAGTTTATTTTTTGCTCAGATAGAATTGTTCTTATAGTAGTGTTTAACATTTTCAAGAGGATCTGTGTATGCATGTATGGGTTTGGGTCCTTGCAAAGAAAGGATTGGTATTTTAAACTTGTTATAATATAGGAAAGTGCTATATTTTATATAGGTGTATGTTGATATATAAACTATAGGAAAACCTATAGTCTCAAATTGGTTTTTCACCTATAGATAGACCTATGATCCAAGCATGGAAATAAAGTAGAATTGTAATTAATGTGAAGGATCTTCAATCTTAAATGTGGCTAATTATCTCGACAAGTAGTTACCGAAAGGGCATTACACCATGTTTTAGTTAGGTCCATGATCATGAAGTTTTGTCTTTGAGTAAGAGTTGGTGTGAGGGATCATAAAAAGATCTAATATTGGGAGCTATAGCTAGGAGCATTTAATGCATCCTCAAGCCTCTAGGGACATTCTCACTCAATAAGCTATATTCATCATTCTAATTAATCAAAAGGGTGGTAATGTTCCATTGGATAAGGAGTGAAAGGTGGTGTCTCAAGTTTAATTAATGATCCAAGATAGGTGTTTTTTTTCTGACAACGTGTTCACCCATCCTTTTAGGCTATCTCTCTTCTATATATCCTAGTCTCTTTCCCTTGGTAAGGGTTCTTAGATTTTGTAAGTTTTAACATTTTCTTTCTGAGACAAAGATACTCATCAAGAATACTACAAAGTGTGCTCATTTGATAAGGTTAAACCCTATCAAAATATTAGATGAACTAACTTTTAAAATCAATAGGATTAATCTTTTGCTTGTCTTTTATCTTTAATCAACATTTAGTATGCTTGTGTATGGTAAATTTGTGAAGGAGACTCTTCCTAGTTTATTGTCCTTCTACTTGCCTCTTTGAAGATGTCTTCAAGACAAATTGTAGGTCTAGATTAGTGTTTCATTTGGGACCTCTTCTATGAAAGATTTATGTAATTGATGAGATTGTGAGATTAAGTCATGGTTATATTTTACTGATCCAGTGTGGGTTCAAACTTATATGAGTCTCCACTTTGGTTTGGTGCATCACCTGTTAATATTCTTAGGAGCCCTCTCTCTTTCTAATGCTTTTCCCATGAAGAATTAGGATTAGATTTAGTTTTAGGTGAGCATAAAAGAGGAATATGACCTACTCTAGAGGTTTAGCCCCAACATAGGTAACCCACAGTCTAGGGTTGTTCCCATTATTGACCAAGGTTTGAGTGAGGAGACTTGAACAATCTTCTTGCTCAGCTTAGGGTACAATTCTAGCTGATAACAATGGCTTACACACACATGTTTATAGATCAAAATTTATAAGACTATTTTAGTACTCATATACATCCCATGCTTAATATATAACAAGGGATCATACACTTTATTATAAGGTCTATTAAAGAAGACATTCCTATAGGTTTTTCATTTTGTAAACCCTACATAAAAAACCTATTGCTGGTATAGAGTGATTTTTTTTGGGAGTTGGTGCCATGTTATTTATTCCTTATAGATTATCAACAAAAGGTGATCTCTATGAATTGGTAGTGGAAAGTGAACTAAATGATCTTCATGTTTAGTTTTATTTTATAGATTAGAACAACACCATTGAAGTTCAAAAAATTAATTTTAAAAATCCAAAATTTTCTAGTGTACATGATAAAATGAATAAGATTTATTCTCATGTTATTTTATCTAAAGCATATGTGTAGTAAGTATTCAAAATATGTAGGTAGAAAAATGTATTAAAGAAAAAATGGGTCACAATTAAGTTCATTGACCCATTATGTAAAGTGATGCCTATATGGATGGATCAAAACATGCCTATATCACTAGGAAGTGTTTGTAAAAATACAAATAAATGAAATATATTTACCATATACTTGAAAAACATTATGACTATTACTCAATATTTCAAAGTTTACTATGTAATTTCCTAATATGATTTTTTTGCAGTCATTTAATTATCAAAATTAAAATATTTTTGAGAGATTGTAATGTATGATATTATTTATTTAAATTCCAAAATAAATAATTGAAAAATGGGTTCTTTAATTTTTGTTGTAAAAATTATGTGCACTCAATTATTTTCCTTAAAAAACATTTCAACTTTGGCTTCACACAACTATTACTGTTGGATATGTGATGTAATCATTAAACACATATTGCAAAATAATTAAATAACATAAGGTTATAAGAACAAAATTATTGATTTTTTTTATAGAAATATATACCAAATTTTTTAAGAAACGTATTTAAATGAATCCAATGTGATATAAAATTATCAAATTTATGATACACACTTTGATCAAATATCTGTTACTTTTGGAGATGATAAATCCAAGTGAAAAAGAACAAATTTTGCTGAGAATACCAAGGTAAGCATAATATATAAGAGTGTAGAGATAAAAACTATGCCAAAAAGGTAAGGGGCAGTGTTGGATATTTATGTCATGACTTTATCTAAATAATTTGTTGGAAAGGATGAGGATATAAGTGGATTCACTTATCTATGTTTGTTTCCATTGCAATTAAAAATAAGATCAAATGGCTTGAAAAATCATTTGATACCATTTAAAGTAGAGGTTTTATTCTATTATTTTTATAATATTGTATCTCAAATAGAGAAATAAGATAATGTTGATCTACTAACTTGTGTTGGTTATAACACAATGACTTATTATTGTGTATTTATTTCTCTTTTATTAAATTCCCATATTTTTAATTAGGTTGTAAAAATCTATAACAAAGAGTAAAAAAAACTCAAATGAGAACATTAATACATGATTCTACATAATATACAAAGAAAATAAGGAATTTTACCATCTATTAATTTTGTATAATGTAGTTTGTGTGCACAATTATATTGAAATAGTGGAGGAGTGGTTCATAATGGATTTGCATTAATATGAGTCACTAGATATTGTGCAACCAAGGGAGATTAGTCTTATGGGAAGTAGCTATCCATTTGAATATTAAATATATTTAGTTTTTGGAGAGAATTTTATTTCTAAATGTAGTATATATTAGTGTTTGTTATTATTATATATGACAAAAAATCCAATAAGGAAACAAATAAAATGTAGATCAAATTTAGTAATACACATTGTTAAAAATAGTGAACAAGAGATATTATTGAGATATTCCCACAAACATATCATAAATAATTCAAGTAACTTTTCATCATAGTTTATTTCAATTAATTAAACTAGGATTTGCCAATTCTCTAAAAAAATTTAGTTTTGAAAGTTATACGAGCATCAAAATGAAGTGAAATGAAAGAAAAGTAAATGATCATAAACCAATTACATGAAACTCAAGAGGAGTGAGTGAATCCCCATGCAAATGTGGGGGACTCATTCACCACATAAGGATGGAATATAGTTAATCAAGATCAAATAATTTTATTATTGTATTTCACATTTCTTATAAACATCATATTTATTGAAATGGGATTATTTAATAAATATGAGCATAATAATACAAAAAAGAGACTAGAATAAACATAAAAGGTATACTATTAAAATGGTGTTTTTTGATTATAGTTTTTTCATTATAATAGTTATAATTAATGGCGACTAATTTCAATATATCAATAATTTTCTATTATTATATGTATTTAATTCTTATATTAATTATATGTATTTCATTCTAATATTTATAAATTGTGATTGCTAATTGAAATATATCATTGGTTTTATCTTATTGTATGTATTTCATTATAATATTAATTACATTTATTTCATTCTAATATTTGTAATTAGTTTTATCTTATTATCTGTATTTCATTATAATATATATTACATAGAATTAGAAAATAAAAGGAATCTCAAGGGATTCAATATTTAAATGGATATGGATAAAATGCACAGAACACAATGACTACTATAAGTATGTAACTTTTAAAATATTATATTTGAATTTTATAGATAATTAATAACATCATCTAAATATTTCATATAGTTATTAAAAAAAATTAATTATTATAGATTGGAAGGTTTACTAACAATGAAATTTTCTAAAATAAATTTATAACTTCACATTCAATGAACAAAGATAACATACTTATAAAGGCACAACACTCAATTTATTAAAAAGTTTCTCCAATAAATTCTAGTTTTTTCTTGTTATTTTGATATAGAAAAAAATGTCCAAATTATTGCTTAAAAACTTCTTAATAAATTAAAATTTTATAATACTTATTTGTTATATTAAGGTATTGATGAATTTATATTAAAATATGATAAATATATAAAATACTTAAATAGAGTTTGGAATGACAATAATTTTCAGTTCATTGAATGAACTATTCTTGTAGTAGACCATAAACAAAAGGAGATGCAAAAAGAAAAAAAATTAATTATAGTACAAAAATCCTTTCAAAATTTTTATAAACACAATTGGTTTTTTTCAACATTATTTACTCAACTAAGATTGATTAAAAATAACACTGATATCAGAAATACCATAAAGAAACTACAATATGCTATTTATTATTTATTTAATTTGTAATTGTTATAATTTATTCAATAGTTAAGTTAATTTCCATGAATTTTATTTTTAAGATATCTTTTAAATATTTAATATTATTGTCAAATGTTTAGAATAGTTTCTATAATAATGTATGTTATGTGTTTTTATTGGTTATTTTTATAATTTTTGAATGAAATTATAGAATAGAAAGCATTGAATAAATCTTTGTGACATTGTTTAAAATCTCATTACTAGAAAATAAATTACTGATATTGGGAGTATAAGGATTGTTGTTTGTAATTCTAAGAAATTTTGGATTTAAATAAACATAAAATTTATTATATTTTTTCTTTTCATGTTACAAATATTTTCAATGCATATTTAGACCTAGATTATTAAGGGTTGGAAATAAACATTTCGATGTTGGGTTATGGTTTATATATTTGGATCAACATTTTATTTGTTCTTTCATTAAATAATTATAGTGGTTGAAAAATATTAAATCTAGTTTTAATTTAAAACATTATATTGAGAAATAAGTGACATGTTTTTAATATTGAGGAGTGACAATATTTTTCCAATCTATATTAAAAATATGAAAAAATTATTATAAAAATATACATGATATATGAGTTAGAAAACATATTATTTATAGATAAAAATAAATATTTTTATTATGATGTTGATGAAATATTTTATTTTAAAATCATTTCTTGTTAGGCATTTGATGGGACATTAAGAACTAATATATATATATATATATATATATATATATATATATAATATATATATATATATATATAGATAGACACACACTTATGTACATGGTTAAATCTTGTGGGGTTGCAATTAAATATGTGTCATTCATTAAAAATATTTAAATTCATAATTAGTGATTATAATAATTAAGTGTAAAATATTTTATAAAGGAAAGTTTATATTTATTTTATATATATATATATATATATTTAGAATTTAGGTTTTTTTGATAAGATATATTAATTTATTATTTATTATTTGTAGATGAAAAATGGAAAAAATCACCATTGAGAATATTTGACTTGAATGGTGTTCTAATATATTCAATGCATAAAAAAAGAATTAGATATAAATAATAGTATAGATTTTTTTAAAAAATAAATATTATTTTATGAGACTATGTGCAAAATAATGCTTGCACAAATATTTATAAAATGTATTTATATACTTTATCACCTGAAAAAAATATAAATGACTTCATGTGTTTGTTTCTTCAAAAAATATAATTGATTTGGGATTTTTTTTAATTTACATAAACCTAAGAATACTGTGAGTCTATTTGGTATAAAAATTACAAGGGTTATGGAAATTCAATTATATTTTATTAAGTGTTGCAATCATTTTAAAATTATATTAAATGTACCTAAAATCATCTAAATATATCCCTGTTGATGACTTTGATGAGGAAAAAAAATATAATGACAAAGGAAATTATATCATTGAAAATATTTTTAAAATTACATTGAAAATGATGTTAATGATGTGTTTAAATTTATAATTTATGAAATATTTTAAAAATATACAAACTATTTTAAATGAATTACATTGAGATATGAATAATTCTTTCATCTCTAATTTTATAGAGGCACATTTCATTATTATAAAAAAGTTGAATAGATGTTCTATGTTATTATTATTATTTTTTAAAAATTCCTTAAATCTATTACTATTTTCATTTAATATAAGCGTTCTTTATATTAGTGATTTAAAAATAAAATATAATTTTAAAATTTCCATAAACTTAAACAACTCATTTCTATTTTTTTAATTTTTTGTAATTTCACTAGAAAAATGTAAAAATTATCATTATTAGATAAAGTTTGAATACATATTATATATTCTTGTTGAATATTTTTATGTTTATTTTAGTGGATACCATTAATTTAAAAAATATAAGTATAAAATTATTATAATAATTTTTTTTATTTACCGATAATTTTACAAAATAATGTATATTTGAAGAACTAGCAACTACTTGTTTCTATATAAATAATAATTCCATAATTCATCAATAATTACTTACAAGTTATCTGTTATTGTTGAAGATTTTAATGTGTTATTTCTGATTTTCATACATTACTAAAAATAAAAATATAAAATTTACCTAAACTTATAATAATAATTATTCTAACTTGCCAATAAAAATAAATTTATTTTTTAAAATAATATATAATAAGATAATTAGTGACTTCTTGTTTCTACATAATTAATAATTCCATGGTTTGTTAGTAATTACTTCAAAGTTATATGTTCTTTTTTAATATTTTTATTTTTATTTATCTTGCATCCATTACTAATTTAAAAAAATATAAACATAAAATTACTCTAAAAATACAATACTAACTATTCCAAATTACCCATAATTTTTTTTTTGTTATAATAACATATACTAGGAGAATTAGTAGCCACTTATTTCAACATATATAATTATTTCATAATTCATCATTAATTTTTTATTTTTACTTGTGCTTCTCAATTATTAGCATAGAATATGCAACTACTATTTCTAATACTGATTGTATCTTAATTTTTGGAATGACATAATAAATTTTATCATGACAAAATAATTTTTTAATTATAGTGAAAATGATGAAAAATACATGGTAGATTATATGTGTAAAGATTTATTGTGTTTCAAGATGTTGAAAATATGTAAACTACTATAAAATTAATAACATTGAATAATATTACATCCTTCATCATTATTTTTATTAAATTAATTGAAAGATGAAAACATGATATATTTATAGAACATTTTAATACATGTTTTTTTTTTTTTTTTCTTAATGATATTATGTACTTTTTTGGAGGTTACTTCTTTATTTAAATATACAAGTGTTCTTTACTAGTGATTTTAAAAAAATACAATTATAATATTTCTCTAAAATTAACCAACTCAACCATTTAAATTATTTACACTTATTACCTTAACTTAAATTATAATTATTGATTTCATAAAAATAAATAAAAGTAAAAAATTTAATTGTTTTGTAATTTCATTTATGAAAAAAAAATATTACATATAAAATAAAGAAAATTTTAAAACTTTCAAATGTCAACAAACATATATTTTAGATAAGGAATCAAATCCTCAAGTACCTACAAGATGAAATGGGGTTAATGAATTTATGAATGAGCTTTTTTCTTTTTCCTTTTTCCCTTATTCCATAAATGAGTTGTATAAATGGTATATATCACATTTTCATTCCGTATAGTGTTATATTACATGTTTATAAAGCGGCATGGACACAAACTAGGTAAGAAAAAATTATATTGATTCAGATCTAGGTAATTATGAGTTTTTAATTGTAATTGGATAAAAAATTAGAAAATTTGAGAATTAAAAAATGGTAGCATTATAATCTAATTATAGTCACATTAGATTATGATATTACTAAAATTGAAATCCAAAAATATTAAAATTATATTATAATTATTAGAATATTATAATCTTATTATAAAATAATATAGAAATCCAAAATCAACCTATTTAAAATAATCTATGGACTAAATAAGTCCATACTTATTAAAATATTCATACATACATATATACATATATACATACATACATATGTGCGTACACACACATATATACATACATACATACATACACATATACATACACATATATATACATACATATACATATACATACATACATACATACATACATACATACATACATACATACATACATACATACTTACTTACATACATACATACATACATATATATACACACAAATTTATGAAACATGATTAAAAATATATCCATATTTGATGTAATTAAATTATGCCTATGTATGGGTTGCATCCAGAATAATATTTTAAGAAAAATAATTTATATTTGACATATTCTATTATTTCTATGTTCATTTAATTCTAACACATAGTTGTTTGTTCAAGCGATGTGAATATACACCAAAATTTTGGTTAAGTCTTCCAATTTCATTTTATTTTCTTTTTTTTTTAAACTTATGAGTCCTTACCCACAATATTGATTCAAAATTTTTATAAACTACTTATAAAATAATTAAGACATATTAAAAAAATCAATTAAAGAGCACATTTTAAAAAAAAAATTACATCATTGGCAAATATACTATATAGTTTTGATATTTTTAAAACCATATATATTACTCACATTATATTTATATATATATACATATATATATATATATATATATATATATATGAATGTGATTTGAATGATTATAGAAAGTACAATATTTCTTTGTAGCCATCTATATTTTATAAATTTGTGTTTACACATCTATATATTAATACAATTAAAATTATACAATCTAATTTGTATTGATAATTGACAAATATATAAACATATTATAATGATCATAATTATAGTTTCCATAAAAATAAACATAGATAGTAATATTAATTCCTATGGAACTACATGGGGTTTCCTTAAATATTTGTAAGGTAACCTTTATTGTTCATTATGATCCTTAAATGCTTAAGGTGAAATGTATGATGGTGAAAGCTATGTCATATAATTTAATTTAAACCCAAATGTCAATATACTATCAAAATTTACATACAAATTGATAAATGTGTTTATATTTTATAATGTGGATTAATAATTGATAATTGTACAAACATCCTATAACTTACAAAGACATTATAGTTGAAATAAGTAATGAACATTGGTATTAAGTGACATTAGATAGTAATATTAATGTTTAAAAAAATTATTATGGTTTACTTGATTGTGAATTAGGGTCCTATAATTCTTGATGTGTAATGTATGGTAGGTCCCTTAGAATACCTTGTCTCATGGACATCATTAAAATATTTCATTCATTTATTGTTTTTAGTTTTGATAAGTATTGAGGGTTGAGAGATCCTCTCCCATAATAAAATGTAAAGTTAAAAAAATCAAGTTTTTAGAAATGAAAAAAACTAAGAGAAAAATAGAGAACTCAAGAAACACTAATAAAACAAAGAGGAAACATAAGACTAGAGAAAATGGCCATTGTAATCAAGAACTATCAAAACCAAATTCATCTAGATGAAGAATTAACTTAAATAATCTACTATTATTCTACCCCTTTGAGAGAGAAGGTATTCCATATTTCATTAAGAACCATCTCCAATAGAAGCAGAGGCATTTGATTGAAGTCTTTCCACTTGCATCTTACATCCCCTATGAAGATGAAGCTTCAATTCAAATTCAGGCTTACACAAAAAATATTTTGTCAAAGAAATCATGAGAATCTCCCTAAAATAAACCTCATATTTTATCCTATACAAAGGAACAACTCCTTCCTGATCTTCCTCAGAAATAAATTCTTGGAGCTTTAAACAATTTCCACTCACTACCATCTTGATTACCAAACATTCAAAATTATGCTAATAAAAAACTAGAGAGGGAGGGTTATCCAAATAAGATAATAAAGGGGGATGAATATATAGGGGCTATGAGCACACTGATGATTTCAAAACCTCCACTTATTTTTTTTAAGGAATCAATCCTTTTTGAATCATCTCCCATATGGACTTCATTCACAAGACTCTCAAAATGAAAACTAATAGGGGAAAGAGAATCTCGACCAAAGCCTACATCTAAAACCAAGGTTTCCTTGGGAACATCCATTTACCCAATAAAATAAATTAAAATGGGATAGTATTCCTTATTAGTCTACCATTTTAAATGAAATGATATTGATATTTTTGAATTCTTTTTGGAACACTCTACCATATTGTGCCCAAGATTACCACACTAAAAGAAGTAGAAGGACAACCTTTCATTGTTAATAAATTATGTCTACACCCATTTTTATTATTTAATATGAATATAATTATGCAATGGTTTGGAAATATTTTTAAAAATATAAACTCTCATAAATTTATTGTTAGCTTCCTACTCATTGTCCATTTTGACAAAAGTTCTAATATCATTGACTAGATTTTTGATTAAACTAGGATTATGCATTACCAAAAGAAGACTATAAAATTACACTCAAACTATAAATTTGGAGAATATTGAATATATTGGGTCAAATAAATAATAATAGGGTCATACAAACACATCTTTACTCCAAAAATACCATAGTCCCTTATCCCACATATAATCTCTATCTTCTAAGAAATAAATCAAACTAGAAAAATCCCATTATCTAACAAAACCATAAATAGGTCATATATGTTGGGACAAACCAATTTTTTCCATTGAATAAATTTACATGTAGAGGGTTTCTTGTTCAACATCCTAAAAATCACTACCTTGCATCCCAAGTCATGATCTGCCTTGAGAACTAAGTCATTTGAAACAAAAAATTAGGTGCCTCATAATAGAAAGACAACAAGATATCACCTAGGGTTACATGTGGATCCACCAAGTTTTCCATATCAATATCCTAAAGACTATCTAATTGAATATAAGCATGCATCACTCCATCAGACAACTATTACTAAGATGAAATATATTCAAATTAAGGGGCTAAATTGAAGAACCACATTTTGAAAAAAATCAAAACAATTATGAAAATATTTTAAAAAATTAGAGAATGATAATGAACCCCACTCGTCACACTCCTTGGAGCCAACCCTATTTAAAAAATGTACCCTCTGGACTTAATGTGACATTGACAGCCCTAGATCACCATTATCAACTATGAAAAACATAACCTTTCCCTTGTGATGACACCTTTTGTCAATAAGTGTCTGCTCTAATACTTCCATCACTACCACCATTACCATTTTAAATTCCAAATGTATACTTTATACATTCATTTATTAATTTTTAAATTCATGTTTTTAGTATTTATGTACAAGCTTTAGGAACACATTACAAGTGAATGTTATCATTTAAACAATATGAAAATTTAATAATTTTTTAAGTAACATTTTTGTGTAATAAGTATTCATACAATACTTATGTAATGTAAATCCAAATTTTAATTTTTTAACTTAAAATTAAAAAAGGTTTATAATAGTTATAAAAAAGAGCAAAACAATCTCAACTCATTATTGAAGAAACCAAAAAAAACTTATAAAGTGGATAAATTATTAAATATATATACCATATATTACAAGTGATGGGAGATGATGGTTGAGGAATATATATGGAATATCCTCTTTTCCATAATTCAAGGTAATTCATAAATATAACATGCTTGAATTTTATTATCTTAGTGACAAATCTCAGTTTTCAACTGATTGGGCTCATCTTGCAATACTTGGTTGTTTGGGAAATATAACTAACTATCCAGATTATTATGATGGTATTTGTCACTTTGGATGTAACATTGAGGTGATAATTATTTCCATTCTTGTTATATGATGAGCCCTTATCTAAGATCCTATTGATTATTCCCATTATAGGTGGTGTAATTCTCAATACGTTTGGTGGTATTTAATCCATCTCAATTTATCAACCTAAGTTTCCAACCACAAGATATTTTTAGAACATCAAATGGAATATTTTTTCACTCAAAAAATAAAAGTGGTGGATTATATTATTTGATTAATATGTGGGTTTATGGAAAATTTTAAAGTGAAACCTCTCATTTGTTATTATTGTAAGTTTTAAATATGGATGCAATGTGTATCGTATAATGGATTCAAGTCGGTTAATGTTTTAAATTTTTAATTAATCATCAATATATTATGAGAAAGAATATATAGTTCTATTTATTTTAAATAAAATATATTAGTAATTCATTAGCCAAGTAAACTAGTACATACATATTACAATACAATGTGTTACTAATATAAACTTTAGTGCTACAATAAATGCTCTTTAAATGTTTATTTACTATTTTTAGAATTCTTATAGTTGTTTAATTGTTTGTTGTGATCAATAAATTTTAAATACTTAATCAAATGCTTTGTAGATGCCTAAATACACTAATAAGCATATCTAGTTATAGATGAATTGAAATCAAATAAGAATCCTATTGGCATGTAAACTGATATTAAATGATAAAAAGAGAGAAAAAAATAGGACCATAGACATGAGCACACCCTAATTAATGGAGACCATCTTAAATCCTATAAACATGTTCTTTGCATTTTTTTGGCCCAAAATTGTATTAAGAGAGATTATTTAAGACTATTTACAATCCACAAAATTGGGAAGAAAGAGAAAGGAGGAACAGAGAAGAAGGGATATACAACAACACATGAAAACCCATACCAATAATACCTAATTTAGACCAATAACCAATAAATACATAAATAACTTACAATTATACAATTTAAAAACTAATAAATATCTACAAACTATTTTTAAGTATCTCAATTCTTCACATTTAACATTAAGTTTTAAATTTGTAAGTCGATTATTTTAAGTTGCATATCTTATATCACATTTAACATTAAAATTTTAAATTTTGTCTAGATGCATAATATAAATATTTTAATTTCTTACAATAATTTATTACATCAAATTTTAAAAGAGTTTAAAATTTTTAATTAATAATTTATGAAATCACCAACTGTCTAAATAGACAAAATTAATATGCACTTTTTAATGAAAAACACCCATTACTAGTATATAAACTTCTATTAATAATAATTCACAAGATAATATTTAATTATAAAATTCTAGGTTCTCTCTTACTACTATCAAGGATTTGATTTGGAGTGGGGAGATTCATACTTTTATATGATGTGTGTTCTGCTAGAAAAGAGCTCTTAAGAAATTGTTATTAATTTTATTTATTATTTTAAAATATAAGGTATTAAAATTTATTTGTTTTGAAAAATATCTTAAGGCATGAGAAAAGTATAAAGTATTATATTTTATCTTAATACATAATTTTATGTTATGTGACTAAAATATATTGTGGTTCCTAAAATATCCTCTCAAATCTACCTAGAAATACAAGTTATTAATTTAATGGTTATCAGGGATGAATTTTCAAACTAATCATGAATTCCGTATCAAAATTTGTTGAAGACTATCTATTTTAGTATAGAGCTTTATTCCAAAACAATTAGAAAATGGAATATTTTTAATAGGAATGTAATATTTATTCCAAAAAAAATTATAATTTTAGTAGAGCTTTATATCATATTTATGAATAATATGTACTAAATGAAAGGTTATAAATTTTTTGTGTTATTAATTTAGTAGGGTGTAAAATTTACGGCCTAACATAATATCATATAGTATTTAAAAATATAAGGAAAAATATATAAGTACTTAAAGATATTTGGAATAACATAATTTATTTATAAAAACCCATATTTTATGTTTAAAAATATTAAATATGTTCATGATATAGAATGAAGGTTAGAAATAATATCATGCATCCATCTACAAGGTTCAATAAAGAGGTAACAATGCACATTCTAATTTTAGTATATATATCAAATTAATTTAGAATGTACTTGATGTTTATAAAATTTACTATAATTGTAGTACATAAAAATGAGTAGCACAAGTTACACATATTCAAATCATACAAAATAAAATAAAAATCTATATATTTATATTAGTGAAAATCCCACAATTATAAAAATAATTTGAGATTTATGTATTATAAAAAAATTGTATGTAAATTAATAGTTCCATACCATTTCGTAGAATAGTTTAATTTAAAAAAACTAACTATAACATCTGATTTTACATTTAACGCTCTTTTATATTTAACAATAAAATGCTTAAAAAATATATATTGAAAATTGATTTAGATCTATATAAATATACATATGTGAATGTAAAATACATAATTTACATAACTTAAAAGTGAGCTAAAAATAGTAAATTGACATAAGATATGCAATCATCCCTCAAACTTATTTTATGCTAACTGTGATTGAAAACTACCTATAAAGGCCTATAAACTATGTCATAGACGAAATAAGGAATTCAAATTATGTTGGAACAAAGATACACTAGGAAGATAGGGCCACATTGTCGCCTTAATTATTAACTATGGTTTCATACTAGTTTATTATGTGACATATTTTTATATCTAGGTTCGTACACCTATCTATGAGGATTGAATGATTTCATATATGCACCAATTTGATGCATGAAAAACCAAAAAAATAAAACCATATCTCCTACACAATAAATAAAATTTAAATCAAATAATAAAGGAGGAATGAGGAAATGATAATAGCAAAGATATACCCAAAAAAACCCCATGTAATCTAAGTTTTTCTTATATATCCCAAAAGGGCCTCAGGGTAATGTAGTTCTCCCTCCTATAGTGAGTGTGTGAATCTTGAATTTGATATATGAATGCAACTATATATTGATTTAAATATTTTAAAATAAGTTCATTTGAGATCAAATTAAATATATTTAGATTTGTCTTATGAATTTTAAGATAAAACATTGAAATTAGAAAGAATAATGATCTTTTCCTCAGTGTGTATTAGAATTACCAAGTAATTTTTAGATATGTTTTGAGATGCCTTGATGTGTTTATATAGAGGAATATTTTGAATATTTACACTAACCAACCCTTATAAAATTATTAGAGGGGTAAAATTTAATTTCTCAAATTTAAAAAAATTACCACCGAGGTGTAAGGGATAGGGCCTCACTAGTGGATCAAGGCATCGAGTGCACCTGTATGACCTAGCATAGTCATATCCTAGAAGGAAATAGACTATTAAAATTAGTTTAAATTATTTTTAAAATAAAAATAAGGTTGTTTGAATGATTTTTTAAGTGATTTAAATATAGATTGGAAAATAGTGAATTCTCCCATATAGATTATAAGTTAACAAAAAGGAGAATTGGCTAAGTAGAGTAAGGATGTCAAGTTTAAACATTATTAAGAACTTACTGATTAAATTTAGTTTTATGTATTCCCTCTTTTATTATAGTGATGTAATGAATTTAAATTAATATATTAAAGTATATGTAAACCTACGTGTGTATACACATTTTATATTTTGATATGGATCTTGATTGTGTAAGATGCCTTAATGAGAAACCTACAATAATGCCACTAAAAGTATTTAATGTCTATGTATTAAGATTGAAAATTTGAAATTGTCAATGTGAAATTTGAAAATAGAGACATGGAATTATACACTTGATCTAATTACACTATAAGTTGAAACTAGATAAGTGTACATGCCCCCTTGTTGAGGCATTTATAAAAATGCTGAAACCTATGTTGAATTAAGAGTGATAAAATTTCAATCTAAAAAAATTTGAAAGCCCTTGAGTTGGAAATTTTATATGCTCCAACTCTCATATGACTATGTATAATACTTTATAAATCAATTGAAGGGGTGGAACAAAAACAATGACTCACTATAATATAAAAAGTGAAACCATGGACATTGAGTATCACTAAACTCTAACGTAGCCCTCTTTAAACATTGAAGTAAATCACACCATTATAAATTGATCCAAATTTATTTTTAAACATTACAAATTTGAAATTTTTGAACTTGATAAATTTTAAAATTACATGTAAAAACATGAACATAAATGAATATCATGCCCCCTATATCTATACTAAATTGACATTGAATGCCATTTGAATTTGTAACTATTTTTTTACATGAGCATGTATATGAGTTAATCATATGTGAATTATTAACTATATAAATGAGTGCACATGCATGTCATATTCACCCATAATATGAAAATTTTGAATCATGTTGTATTTTTAAAATTGTATAGTCCCATAATTTTTTTTCATAAGTACTTGAGTTCTCAAGATGAGATCATTACAAGTGTAAAGTAATAGGTAAAAAAATGCATGATATAAATCATGGCACCAAAGTACCATGTAAATGAATAAACAAGCAATGTTATATAATGTCACACAATTTTGTATAATATGTCATACATCAAGCCTAGATGATCCAAAACTCAAAAGTTCTGGTTGATAAATATTTCAATAGCATAGAAATAACATAGTTATAATGAATTCTTTGAGAAGAGATGTAGTATTACTCAAGATCGCAATACAAATATATGCTTATCTCTAGGAAGAGATGTCTACCTTCACTTTTTGGGTTACCTCTTCATTTATGCACATTTTGAAATCATGGGGAGGATGTGGAAGGTCACCAATATCTAAGGAGATTAAGTGGTTTGACTTCCAAGATTTAAAACAATACAGAATTCAAGGAATTACTATTTTTAAAAATTTACTAATTTTAGACTGCACTACTAAAATTGAAATTTGGGGCACTTCTATTGGGTTTTTAGGGGTAAAAATTCATCAATAAAAGATTTATGCCATCTCAAAATGTTCTCCTCATTCTTAGCTTTCCAACAGTTCAAATGATGAGTCAATTGGACCTACGGTGTAAAAGTTATGGCTCCTAGAAGTTTCGTCATCAATTGGGATGGAACTGTCACCTGAATTGTCGCCTAAATTGTTGCCCGGATCACTAGAGGCCAAAAAATAGGGATATGAAAATGTTACATAAGCACACAAGGTCAAGTACCACACAAAATAAGCAATCAAGTCCTAAATTATCATGAAGAAAAGTAAGGAGGAAACATAGAGTAAAAGGAGACTAGTATATATCTATCATATATATCAATGGCATTTTTAGAAAATAACATTTTCATGTAACACAATATAAAGTATGAGTTTTTAGAAAAATATTTGTATGATATATAACTCAACATGGTAGAAAGGATCTGGATAAATACAACCTATTAAAATATTCATGAATAATAAAGAGGTGCTCCCTAATTTCAAACCTAAAATTAATATTCTTTGGTTTTAAAATTCTTTCTCCTTCTAAAATTAGGGGATTGTGATTAGAACCAATTCTGGGTAGAGATGAGAGATTATTGGTGAAGTGGATATTTCAATTTAAGGAGATCAGAACCCTATCAAGGAAGACTTGAATCAAGTTATCTCTCATTCTCCTATTGGACCAAGTGAATGGGTTGCCTTTTAGGCCTAGATCGACAAGGCCCACTCTTGAAATAAAATCATTAAAATATAACATAATTTTAGTGATATCTATTAGTCCCCCCTTTTTTCCCTAAGAGTAAGTGAGGTATTAAATTCTCTAGATACAATCTAATTCCAACTATCACATGCCTTTTGGAATGAGAAGAGACCCCACTATAGCTTATTATGATCATTTTTTTAGTTTGGGGAACAAATGTTGGATAAAATACATTCCTCATTGCTGTCTAAATCTCTAAAAGGAATAAAATCCTAATCACTGGTTTTCCAAATAAGAACACCTTTAAGATTTTTTGGGTTCTAAAAGACTGTTAGAGCTTTTGAGGTTCCTATAGATCCAAATAATTATAGACTTGACTTCCTATAGGATTTTTTAGTACATAAACTAAGGACATTTTTAGACATTTTTATTTCTTAGTTAAGTCAAATGGTTGGGTCAATTCTTTTTTTGAGATTGTAAAGGGTCTTCTAATTTTTGGGGTTGTTT
The DNA here is from genome assembly GCA_037957365.1 of Torreya grandis. Lineage (NCBI taxonomy): Eukaryota > Viridiplantae > Streptophyta > Pinopsida > Cupressales > Taxaceae > Torreya > Torreya grandis. The sequence goes on from JARHVA010008163.1 coordinate 479,064, forward strand.
AACCCTCTAACTTTCCATGTAATAATCTTCATTTTTTATCCCTAGTAATTTTGAGGGTTTGCTAAGAACCCTTTGAAATTTATTTTTCTATTTCAATATTTCATGTTACCATTTGGGGATATTTACCTACTTATTTTGGAATGACACTAAAATTAGATTTCTTCCTCCCTTTACTATTTTTGGAATGTGCATTAAACCCCTATTCTTGGATTGCTTCTAGGGTTGGTGATTTAATTGAAGAGAATTATCCCTTATCTTTGGGGGGTTCTAAGATCTTACAAGGGGAAGTTGGTAGGGTTTCCTATAAAGGAGACCTATATTCATTATTTAAGCGAACAAAAAGTGGAATTTTATGAGCTAAAACCTAGGTTGCCTCTAAGAAGCTTCCATGTTTCGAAGGCCAATCCAAAACCAAAGGATGATCCAATAGGGGTGATGGGTGGTGGGGAAGGATAGGGGAAAGCTTAGGAGATTTTAAGGAGTAAAGAGGAGGGGGAGATGCTCTAGGGGTCTTCTCAAATGGGGGGGGGTTCAATTTGGGGATGGGTTTGGTGAGGTTGAATGGGGCCCCACCATAGGGTCGATATGGGTCCAATCTCCCAGGGAGAGGGGATGCATGGGGATGCCTAGGGGTTGACCATCACTATTTAAATTGGTGAAGGGGGTCTTAATGAGGGGGCCTTCAATAAAGGGGAACCAAAAAGACCCACTGATAAAGGGACTAGGTCACCTTGAGGATTTTAGGCAATTAGCATATCAAGTAGAGCAAAATAATTTATATAAGAAATACTGTCAATGATTCTATATGAGGAGCACTTGGTAGAGCTTTAAGATACCTAATATTCAAAGGTATATTAGCCTTTTTATCTAATTATGGAGTAGATTTCTAGGCCCATGCTTGCTTGGGAGTTATAGGAATCTGATTCTTATTCAATAAATCCTTTTAAATATGGATCAAAATGTTTCAAAGAGGGAAAATAATAGATTTTTTCTCATACACAATCTGTTGTGACCATTCCACATAGTTTAACTTGATTTTGATCTTATGGAGAAGTAATTTATCCACTAGTAGGAAGATGTGAACCCAGGCTGTAACCATCCTTCGATGAGAAAGGGTGACTGGGTCAATACAATGGGATGTCCTAGTGCTCTGGAGATCCCCAAGATGACTTTCAAGTGCCAGTATTCTAAGGGGAAATCTTAGAGGAGAAACCACATCAGGATGTCATCCATCAATGTACTGTTAAGTTTCAAACAAGCTTTCCATCTCCTAATGGAGACATTTAATTTTCCCATAAACCAAGGTCCTTCAGAAAGGACCTTAATTCAATATTATTGTGTTGATAAATTTATCAAAAAAAAAACCTCTAGCCAAGGTGACCACATCCAAGTGTCCTTTAGGTTTCCATTTTAAGTTAGACCAATTACAAAAAGAGTTGATGTTCGATCAAAAGTTGTTCACCCTAACCAAAATATATATTTTTAGTTTCATGTCAGTTAGTTTCACTATTATATTGATAAAAAATATTCACACCTCTTTATTTTCAATAGATAGAAATATTTGGAGTCCCAATAGTTCATGGTCCACCATAATTTTATCTTTTACTCTGTCTACCCAAGACATGGGGGCACATTGGAAGAGCATGGTTTATTTTTAATTGGTTATTTGTCATTGTTGTCAATTGGAACCAAGGGAATAGCCAATGCTTTTGGGTCTTTGTACACCATGGAAATCCCATGAAGAGAACTATGTGGGGAGGCATGAAATAAGAGGGATATTAAAATAAAAGGCATAAGAATTTATGCAACTGAGGAGCTAATAGGAGAAGTTATCAAAATACATGTGAAGGGGATAAAGCCTTCAAATATCAATAAAAAAAATTAGAACACATGCATAGGTATTTTTAAACCAATGAGATCATTAAAATGGACAAAACGGGGTTCCCCTACTTGGACATTCTATGACAATGGCCTGAAGTCTATTTGTAGATAATGAATTATATCACCCTTGAAGGTAAGTATACCCTCATTGTCTCGAATCATTTCTTCTTTTTGAACCATTTTAAAGGCTTCAAAATTAGCCTATCATATTTCTTTTTGAAATCTATAAAGTATACAAAACTTGCATACTAAATCAATAAATCCAACATAGTCATCCATCAGGGACTCATTCTGCTACTGGTAAAACATGGTGAGACCTTTTGAGGTAAAGAGGTCCTGCTAGAGGGGTACTTTATAGAGGAGGAATCCCTCAAGGAAGATTATATCTTAGGCTCTCACTACTCATTACCCAACTTTACCTATGTAAGCCCTAATTAGAAGTTATCTACTAGGGATCCTCCCTTAAAACTCACAATTATCAAGCTTAAAACCCTTATATTAGAGGAAGGATACTTGATGGAGGTGGTGGGGAAAGGTAAGACTCCCATGTCGAAGGGATTAAGACTAACAAGGATCAGTTGAAAGAGCTTAATAAAAAATTACATGAGGTAGGGATGTGTTTGGTATGTTTAATCTAAGAATGGGATTCTATTAATAAAGAGGTCTCTAAAATAATTCAATCTTTATCTCAACTAGCAAAGGTTGAAGGCACTCCCCATAAGCAACTTATGGAGGACGTAGAGACTTATTCCATAAATCTCCCCCTAAAATCCCCCTAAGAAGACCCCATGAGAAGGAATAGCATGAAAGATACCCAAAATGGTCTTGCCTAAGGAGGATGTAGAAGGTTCGAATAATAGAATTAGGGCCAAAATCAACAAGAACAAATAGGCTATGAAAGAGGAGACTGAGGCTATTAAGGTATTTATGGAGGGATCCCCCCTCTTAGAGTAATTTATCCTTTTAATTTCCATTTTGTTTCTATCCTATACGGTGATAGTTATCTACCTATTTTGATACTTTGGTTTTTGGTCCTTAGCCAATGGGGCTTGTTTCAATTTACTACACTTTGTTGATACTCTAGTTTTTAGTCCTTATAAAACTAGGCTATTTACCTAATCAAATAAAAAAATAAAGAGGTGCCCCCAAATTATCAAGGTTTTTGGGTAGTTAGGGAAGCCTAATATCAAACAACCATATAATAATTTGTCTTATATCACACTCAAATACCTTTTGAAAAATATTATGCGTTAAAAACTAAAATATGATATCTACCTAACATAGAATAAATAATATATGAAAATACATAAGCTATCACATTTTGAAATTTCTTATAGTTCTTTATTTTTAAAAATATTTTGGATTTTTGAATTTAATATATGATTTTTTATTTTTGTATTTTTCCATATTTGAATGTTTTTGAAATATTTAAACTTAAAATATCAATAAAGTGCTAAGAATCAAGGCTTATAAAATGGAGGAAAAAGGAGGGATTCAAATAATCCTTAACAAGGTGATAAAGCATAATGTGATAAGAAGGAATAGAAATAATGTGACCCAAATGTATGCTTGAAATAATTATATCAATGTAGATAAATATATTCATGTCCCCAAAGGGAATGAATCTATGTGTGCTCATGGAGAATATAGGTATACAAATGTGATCATGTAAGTGCAAAGGAAACCATAACATGATAAAGATGCAATAGTAAACAACTTGAATTGAGAATTTTAAAGTAATGTAATATAGTTTTTTTGTATTGTTTAAATTGGTTTGAAAATCAAGAAGATGAGTGCCTAACGTAAAGAAAAAATCCAAGTGCTATAAGAATGTTCAAAGAAGGGATATAATAGTTAGTAATGAATTAAAAGAAAATGAGCTATATATGAAGGAAAATATATAAATATATAATGAAGAGACTGCACCTAATCAGTTGAATGATAGAAAGTAGGATTTTTTTTCCAACCAATGATCTCATCAAGAGGATGTACATATATATAGCCAACTACATTGTATGAATGTGTGACTTATTATGAATAGGAGGTGCCAACTATAGATGCCTCTAAATTTGAATAATAATCATATGTTGTAATATAGCCCTTTGAATCACTACCCATATTCCCATGTAAACTTGTATCATCATGTGAAATAGGAGAAAATGTAACATGTATTTATGGTGAAAATTTATGAATAACTTATGGTTCCTTAAGAGATAAAGACCTCTTTTTAGGTGCCTATTTTTGTTTATAATAATTTACCATTCTCTTTAAAAATATATAATTATGCTCATGTGTAACTGTATCATGCTCATAGATGGATGGAGAGATGAATTATATAATATACTCATGTGTAACTAAATTATGCTCTTGAATAATTTGATAGAATATTTCATTACCATGTTGCTCAATATATGTGCCATCAAATTATTCTATATGAGAATTAAATATCATTGGTTTTAAAGGATATTCATATTAGATTCATATAATTTAAACCACTTCATCACCATGAATATATTTGAGATATCTATGCACTGTATAAGGTATTACTCTATTTTTTTTCTATGCAAGGTAATAGAATATTAAATATCCATGTTACTGGTAGAAATAAGAATGGAGTGGGCACTATGAGAGGTCACACTTGTAAAGGTAACATTATATTCTTAAGAGTATCATGTGTATGACCATAAAATTCTTTGAAAGAAATATAATTATCTTGTAAATATTTCTTTGTATACCTAAGAGATTTATAAAGAAGTTTTATGGTGCATTAATTTTTTCTTGATGTATTGTCTATAATAACACTATTTATGTATTGATTTCAACATATTCTTTGTTGATGTGCTTAATGTGCTCCTTGTGTCACTAGGGAATTAGGGGAAAGTAATAAACTTAATTTTAAGTCCTAGAATACTTAGGGCTTGAGTTATTTATAAAACTACTACTATAAGTAGCACAATAGTAGACATATGGTCACCACTTATAAGTCTGCAAATAGACTCTACTATAGGGACAACATATATTATGCAGTGACACTTAAATCTTACTAATCTTTGTGAAATTATTCCAATCTTTGCCAATTATTGCCCAATATATAAACAAACCATGAATATTTATAGAATGAACTAAGCTAAAGTGGGTCATGGGGTAGATCCAAAGTTAGGCAGGGTAAGGTAGAAAAGAGGGTTTACTTCAGATGATCAAAGGTATCAATTCTTCTAACTTCTATGATAAAACATATAAAACTAACATTCACCAACTCTAGTGTATTACTCAAAGATAAACAAACACAATTGAATATTTAAAGAAAAAATAAATGCATATGAATAAAATCATATGTTGCAAAAAAATTACTCATCCAAAGTAAATTATATAAGCACTTTTAGTTGCAAATAAGATGAAAATATAGCAAATATACTAGTAGATTTGTTAGCCTAGTGTCAAACTCAAACTAACAGATGCATGTATTGATTTAATTTCTAGATTAGTAAGTACAAAGGAAACCATTAATTCTCTAGAAGCATGATAAACAAGAATCATAGAACACACATAATAAAGCACTTAGATAAACTCTTGAATTCTTGGCTCTTTTACATTAATTCTTATAACATCTATTTTTGATTTACAATGAGGGGAAATACCCCTATATATAGGCTTCAATAAACTACCTATATAAGCTTAAGTGGGCCCATTAGAAGGTGCCCAAATGTAACCAAGTTGATAAAATGCCACATTAAAATGGAATATTATAAGTTAAAACTTACAAAAAGTAGAATATTCCTTAATGTCCTAGAGGAGGTTGCTGAGATGCTTACTGTTGCTACTGCATCTTCTTCTCTACCTCTTCCTTTATCCAAACCTCTACAGATGCCAAGTAATCCTGATCAATTTGGCCAAAATCTAGGATCATGGGATGAAATAGATTAGACATATCTTGAATGATCCTGCCATGTTCTACATGTATGGGCCTCAATGCTTCTTCAATGGCATTTGCATTCTCTAGCTTCTGGTTGGAAAAAGCTACAATGCTCATTACCTTAATATCTATATTTGAACTATCAATGTCCTAATGGAACTTGGTAATAAAAACATTTATTTGGGCCTTGAATTATTGGTCATTAATGAAGGTGACATCATATTTAGTCACCCTTGTGACCATGGAATCCTTTAGTAAGAGGAAAATCTTGAATTTAACTTTCTCTAAGGATGCAGTTGCATCCTTGACTTGATCTAACCACCTTTTCAATATCCTTTTCCTATTCATAAAAATGGTTTGTGCAAGGATGATATCCTCAAGTAGAAACACCTTGATGTCTAGGAACTTGTTGGTTCTTACAACTCTAGCCAAGTTTTCCAATTTAGCATCATAGAGTGTGAGTCTTTGGTCAGATTTAATGACCACATTGAATTATAGGGTCCCATATTCCTACCTCCTCTTCATTACTTTATAAAAATTAAATACATTAATAACTACATTGATTATTTAAATTATAGTGATTTCTAACACAATAGGCAACACTTGTTCCTTTAGTCTTTTAAACTTTTGATGCATCCCCCTCATCAAGGTTATTATGGACTCTGCCTGGGCTTGGACTATGGACATAGGATCCTCTACATATTCATCAACCTCGTAGAGGTTAGATTTTCTATTCCTTATAAAAGTGAAGAGGGACTCTTCACTTTCATGGGTTACTAATGAGCTCGACTAAGGATACTCAACCTACCTCCTCACTACCCTATTCATTATACCTATGGTAGCATCAACCTCATCCCAAATTGAGTTACATAGAGGAATACCTTAGGCCTCTCTTGTATAGCTACTTGGATGATATTTATGACCCAATTTGGGGTAGTATTAGGTGTTAGATTTGTTGGAGGTAGGTACAATGGAGGTACCTAGGTATAGGTTAGGGCTATAGTAAGAATGTGCAAGCTCATTGGGTCTATTTTCCCAAGAGTACCAAATAAAGTTTATAGGGCCCATGTCAAGAATAAATGAGGGAAAATTTGAAGGCACACTCACCCTCATAGTTACATTAATATTGAGTGGATTTTTAAGGATGAATGGATTTGAAATAGGTTTCAATGGCCTTACAAGTGTAGGAAAACCAATATAAAATAAGGCACCTATTGTGACTATATGGGAGGAAGCAATGCTTATAATTGCATGAGAAATAAATTTAGGGAAGGTAAATTTGAAAGAAGTACTAGTTTGGCTCATGTTAGTATCCATTGAGGATTGGGTAGTGGTAGTTGCAATAGCTGATGACATTGAAGTTGATGGGGAAATAATGGTAGGGGGAACAAAAGTGGAATTATAAGTAGAGGTAGATGTACTAAAATTTGAGAAGGAAGGTAGTGTGAGAGTACTTAAATTAGGATCCATTGCCATAAGGGTGGTTTGAGGTGTGTTTTTGGGCTCTACAATAGTCACTTGAAGAGTTTTTAAAGGTGTTATTGATCCCCTCATAGTAGTCCTGGGCTCCTTCTTCCTCTTGTGTACCTTCTCGATATTCTTCTTAGCTAGTGCCTATAACTCTTCCATAGATAGTTCAATTCCTTGTTACAAATTCTTAAGGTTAATGGTAGTGGAGTTAAGTTGATCTAGGATTTAGAGGGTGGATCCCATTACAGCTATAGATATCAATATGGGCCCTTAGAAGGGGTTTTCTTGGTTACTAGATCTTCCTTTCTCAAAGCTTGGAGGCAGGCTCTATCTACTTGAAGTGGCAAGTAGTAGAGGTATATATGGCCTATTCTTATTAAGAGGAATGTTATCTTCTTATTTCTCTTCCTTTCCCTCCCCATAATTAGCATCAAACTACTCCCATGAGTTGGTGGTGGCTAAAATTTACATATATTCCTTCTTCTTCTATCTATCAATCCTCATTTATAACTCAATGTTCTTTCTTGTAACAATCATGAGAACTACCTCGTCATTCATAGCATCTCTATATATCGATTAATGCACTTATTGATGCTTATAGTCCATTGATGTATCCTTCTTAAATTAGAATAGGTGTTTGGAAATGACATTGTTTAGATCCCATGACTTGAAGTCATCCTTAGGAAATAGGTAGGAATCCCTATACCTAGTGGCCACAATAGCATCATGCCATTTTATGATCCTAGTCCCTCCTAGTTTTTAAGGAACCTTGTGTGGGACTATCTTATTATTGTTTTTGAAGATGTCATCAAATTCATGTAGCAGTTGATAGGCCATCTCTTCCTTAGCTAAATTTATTGGCACATACCTTAGTAATCTAAGAGGAGCCATTGCCACTCCCTCTATTCTAATTACTATGTAATCTAGGTACAAATAGTAGATACCCACATCCCTTAATGCCTATCTAAATTTTAAAGGAAACCTTTGCATATCACACTCAGTGATTGACTTGTAAACCACTAGGTAGAATTCTTCTACAATTACCTTGATATTGCACCTAAACTGGTGAATGTGCATTATCAAGAAAAGTTAGGGCACAAGCTCCTGTCACTTAGGGGACTATGAATTCTAACCCAGTTATGTAGTGGTATAGATGGCATCTAATAATTACTAATGATTTCCCCAAGTGGGGAAATTTATTGATCCTCTAGGATTATTTGTAGTAGCAAAAGAGTCCTTATGTCCATATAGGCAATATGTGGATTACCAAATATTATATTGAGGAGAGTGAGGCCAATCTTGAATCCCTTCTTAAATTTATGAATAGGCAAGTTCCCTTGGTCATTCATAAGAATGGCTCCTATTGGGTTAGTCACCCATGATGCCAAGACCTTCTCTGGGGAGTGTATCTCATGCTAGTTATCAATGATGGCCTAGTTATAGTCTATTTATGGTGAAGGAAGGTCATAGTACTTCTCAAATCTAGGTCCTAATATAAAGGTGATATGAATCCCTTAAGACATTGATTTGAGTAGTCCATCCTCACATTTTTACCTCCCAAAGATTTCATAAACTAGGTTAGCAAATGGCATGACCTATGGCTTGGCTACAACCTTGTGGAGATCAACAACATTGATGGTGAGGATGTTTGAACCAGGTTGAATTATATGAGGCATTATATCATTCTACTCAATAGTCCTAATGACGTATACGTTGAAGTAGATGCTACTGTATTGAATTTCACTAGATGTAATGGCCTTGAGGATGAAATCTATGTATTTGAAAATAATTGAAGTACCATACTAAAATAGGAAGTCATCATTCCCAAAGGAAATGATCTTACCTAGAGTAAAGGAACCTACTTATACCATCTATTTAAATGTTTTGGGTAACTATCAATGTCTTTCTAGTATCCTCTTGTAATGTTTAAGATTCAATAATGGTAGTCTGGAGTGCAATTTACAAACAACTTGAGCTTTATTAATTTGGGAGAGTATAAACAATAGAGAGAGTAAATGTGTATAACTCAAAATACAAATAGTAATAACTTTGTTGGGTATCCTTTTGAAATATTACCTTGATTAATGCAAGGTTGATGACGATCCTAGTTCATGTCATATTAACGATGAGATTATCAACTTTGCATTTATTTAAAATAACTTTCAGCTATTGATTTTGAAAATTAATTGCATCAAGATTAAAATTTAGCTTTAATTAACCTTTGATTTTCCATCAATTTTAGCTTTAAATCTAAATATTTACACCTTTTGACACATGGCTACTATTGACCATTTTGGCCCTGCAGGCCAAAATCGGTCCCCTTCTTCCCTTACTATTCGGAGCTAGTCAATTTTGGGTTGCACGAGTTCATCAAGCTTCAGTTCAATGGTGAGGTTCAACAGAGAAATAATTTAATGGCAAGTTCAATGGTGAGGTTCAATAATGACAGGTGCACAAACATCAAATTTCATAGTAGAGGAATCATCAAAGGGAAGGAATAAGTGGAAGCGGCCACGTGTCAACTTCCACATGATTATCAAAGGACCCTAAAAGTAAGTAGATGCTACCACATGTCCTCACCTATCTCATTGGAATGTGACAAGTGTCTGCATATAAGGATTTAGGTTTCTTTTAAGCTTTGAAGATAAGCCTATCTCGAAGTGCAATGAAGCTACCAAGTGTCAACATCTACGCATTTCTCCTATTGGCTTCAAAGAAGACTGTAGTGGGCCTGAATGAGTTACTAAAGACTACATGGATCATGCCAAGTGTCACTATTTGTAAGAATCAAATGAGTCCTAAAGGTTTCCAAAGGCAGCTAAAGGCTCTGCAGAAGTGGCCACATGTCGCCTTCCATAGAAATCTCAAAATGCTTCACGTGACCCTCAAGGGACCCTCAAAGGTGAGTGGATGCCACCACTTGTCTTCACTTGCCTCAGAAGAGTGTGATAAGTGTCTACATCTGAGGCCTTGGGTGTCTCTTAAGCTTTAATGGTAATTTTCTCTCAAGAGTAAGTGGAAGTGGCCACGTGTCAACTTCTGCTTGTCTCTCAAAGGACCCTCTAAGTTAAGTGGATGCTGCCATGTATCCCATCATCAGATCAGTGGAAGCCACCACGTGTCAACATCTATGTTTCAAAGTGTCTTCGAAGTGTCCAAGTAGTGGACTATGACATGTGTCAAAAATAGATGCGCTCTCAGCTAAGAGCCAAAGGAGTAGCAGAAGGAGCTAGAGGAGACAAAGTAGCCAAGTGCAGAAATAGAAAAAGTGATCCAAGTGGTGTGAGAAAGTGTTGATTCAAGCAGTTATTCCAGTGGTTGACATAGTACCTACCATGTGATCATCAAGAGGTGCAAATAGTGAATGGTGCGACCCATTTTTCTTCATTTTTCATTAATGAGCAGACAAATGGCATGGCCCATAATTTCAAATCATGATAGGGGCTGAGACAACATTATCTTCAAGTAGCTTCCTCTTCCCAATGCTCAGAAGGTACATGGGTCACTTGTAAAAGGGTGCCAAAATGGCCTCTTTCTTCCTCTATATATTATAAAGCTTCTCATTTGAGAAGGGATCCACCTCTTAGCCTTAAGGCAAAAACTCTACCCAAAAATCCCTCGGGCTTGTAAGGCAAATTGCTACCATATTTTACCTTGAATTAGGAGTCTTAGCATTTTTACCTCCATCTGGACTTACACTTTAAAGTATATGTCTATTTTATTCTTTTGTGTTAATTCATTATTTTCATGCTTTTCACAGATCGATTACAACATGTCTAGTGCATTGTGAAGTCTCTTTTCTGCAGGTTTGTCAGAAGTGTCTATAGCAAGAATATAGGTGCATGTGAATAGGTTGTCAAAGTGTGTCTCAAAACACCTTTGATAGTTCCTTCCTCCCTGTATCTCCATGGACCCCTAGCTAACTGTTGCAAAAGAGTCTCCCACATTAGATGAAGTGTATGGGAGCTTCTTCTTGGTGAAAAGTGTATGTTCAGGCTGAGTGGATCAACTTTTTTGGTGTATCACCTTTTCATTTTTTAGGCTTAGGTTCTATTTTTTTAGCATCTCTCTCTCTCCCTTTTCATCCCCCCCTTTTTCATTTTATTTTTTAATATTAGGAGAAACCAAGGCCTAAAAGATATATCAGAGGGAACTAGCCCTTATCTAGAGACTCTTCCCTCTAGCTTTGCCAGTCCCATAGGTGAAAGGGGAGTTTCCATTGTTGCATGTGGAAGGGTGAGAGCTAGGTGTCCTGCCCTAGGTGTAATCCACTGCATCAACAATTTTTGGCATGCCTAGTGGGACCAACTAGGACAAGTTGTGTCCAAAGAGTTGAAGAATTTTTGGTGTGTTCTTCAACCAACCAGCCTTTGGAGGCTTTTGCATCAACACCAATGGCAAATCTGAATTGAATTAGCTGGTTAAGCAACCTAGTGCCATCAAGAAATCACATTTTAATATGTATAATTCCTTTGCATAAAATCATGGGCCTTATTTTCCTTCATATTACCATGATCAAGCTCAAGTTTTTTAGGGAATCCCCTCAAGTAGCCCTCTTATTTGCCCTTCAACAAAAAGGGAAATTTCCTATTCTGAGATCTTTCACCCTAATGGTAACCTCCTGACCTGGGGGGAAATAGTGGAATCATGGGGCAGGAAAGAGGAGAAGAAAGGTTTTGCTCAAAACGTTAAAAAATATAAAGCTGCTCCTACCCATGATTCTTATGATCTCCAAGAAAGGCTCTTCCAAGAAAACATAGCCAAGAGAATTGTAGAGTTAGAATCTAGAGAGAGATTCCTTAGCCAATGTGTGATGGATGGTTCAGACCCAATGGCACATTCCATGTCTGAACACACCCCATCTACACACTTCTAAGAGAGTTATCAAGCCACACTTGATGTTGATGAAGTTCTATCTGGATGGAAGGAGGAGAATCATTTGATTCTAACTCAAGGACTGCCTCCTCCTCCACATGGTTTTCCCACTTCATCCCTTCTCAAGGAGGAACCTATTCTATAGGAGGTGAGTGAGGAAGAAAAGATCTAATTTGTAGCTCTTTAGGAGGCTATCATGAGTGAAAACAAAGAAGAAATCATCATCGATGCCCCTTGTGAAGACCTCATCAACAATGGAGAAGACACAGGTCACACATACATGCAGATGTTCCAGCAGTATGAGGAACTTAAACATGGTGAGCTCTCTTCCCCTTTGTTTGATGAACTTCCTTATTTCTTTGATGAGGAGGATGACTACACCAAGGAGCCTAAGTTAGAGGAGGATCAGGAGAATATCTTTGAACATCTAAAGATATTGATCTTTGAGGAGGAAAAGGAGAGGTCTGGCTTCATTGAGGAAAGCCTTGAAGAAGAAAGTTTTGAATAGAGAGGTGATGTTCTGTGGGATGAGCAATCAATTTGTGATTCCATTTCAGACATCATCATAGTCACCCTTCTTCAAGAAGGCCAAGAAGAAGCAGAGGATGAGTCTGATAGAGTCTTAAAAGAAATAGAAGGAAATGGGTTAGACCATGATGCACTGCAAGGGAGCTATACATATCAAAGGGCTTATGGTGATGAGCCAAAAACCATTAATTTCTTGGTGAAATGCACCAGCATGAAGGACTCACATTCAAAAAGCTTCTAGGAACAAATAGAGTATGTATATGTTGGAAGCATGTTCGAATCTGATCCACTCAAATACCAGCCAATCTAGGTGTTAGGGAAGAGGAGTAGGTCACCAAATCTCCTTTTCATTCAGCCACTTGTCTAGCACCATAAGTCTTCTTGCCAGGGAGGGGACTTAAGAGGTTTTCCCTTTAATCCAGGAGGGAGGCAAATTTTCCTAGTTAGCTGTATATAGTAGTTTGTTTTTAGTTTCTTTCCCTAATTTCCCTAAGTGTAGTTTGCACAAGTAGTGTTTTTAGTCTTGTGTGTGTTTTCCCTTTTGTCTGGGGTAAAAATCTTCATGTTTGATTCTTGGATCTATCAAAGCTATTGCTAATATTTTCAAGCTACATCTTGACTCCATGCCCAATGGATTTTAAGGCAACTGGTCCTTAAGCATAGTAGGCATGCTTCCCCTGGGAGTCACTAATTTGTTGACCATTTTGGCCCTGCAGGCCAAAATCGGTCCCCTTCTTCCCTTGCCATTCAGAGCCAGTCAGTTTTGGGTCACATGAATTCATCGAGATTCGATTCATCACTTCAATTCAACAATGAGGTTCAATGGAGAAATAGTTTAATGGCAAATTCAACAGTGAGGTTCAATAATGATAGGCACATAAATGTCAAATTTCATAGTAGAGGAATCATCAAAGGGAAGGAATAAATAGAAGCGGCCACGTGTCAACTTCCACGTGATTCTCAAAGGACCCTAAAAGTAAGCAGATGATGCCATGTGTCCTTTCCCATCTCAATGGAATGTGACAAGTGTCTACATCTAAGGCTTCAAGTTTATTTTAAGCTTTGAAGATAAGCCTCTCTCGAAGTGTAGTAGAAGCTGCCAAGTGTCAACATCTGTGGGTTTCTCTTGTTGGCTTCAAAGAAGACTATAGTGGGCCTGAATGAGTTACTAAAGACTATGTAGAGCATGCCAAGTGTTGCTATCCACAAGAATCAAATGAGTCTTGAAGGTTTCCAAAGGTAGCTAAAGGCTCTGTGGAAGCGGCCACATGTTGCCTTCCACAAAAATCTCAAAATGCTCCATGTGACCCTTAAGGGAACCTCAAAGGTGAGAAAATTTCACCACTTGTCCTTGCCTACCTTAGTAGAGTGTGACAAGTGTCTACATCTAAGGCCTCAGGTCTCTCTTAAGCTTTAATGGTAAGTTTCTCTCAAGAGTAAGTGGAAGCGACCACGTGTCAACTTTCACTTGACTCTCAAAGGACCCTCTAAGTTAAGCAAATGCTGCCACATATCCCATCATCAACTCTGTGGAAGCCACCATGTGTGAACATCTACATTTCAAAGTGTCTTCTAAGTGTCTAAGCAGTGGACTATGACACATGTCAAAAATAGATGCGCTCTCAACTAAGAGCCAAAGGAGTAGCAAAAGGACCCAAAGGAGACAAAGTAGCCAAGCACAAAAATAGACAAAGTGATCTAAGTGGTGCATGAAAGTGTTGATTCAAGGAGTTATTCTAGTGGTTGACACAGTACCTACCATGTAATCATCAAGAGGTGTAAATAGTGAATGATGCAACCTATTTTTCTTCATTTTTCATTGATGAGCAAACAAATGTGGTGGCCCATAATTTCAAATCATGATAGGGGCTGACACAACATTATCTTCAAGTAGTTTCCTCTTCCTAATGCTCAAAATGCACATGGGTCACTTGTAAAGGGGCACCAAAAGGGCCTCTTTCTTCCTCTATATATTGTAAAGCTTCTCATTTGAGAAGGGATCCACCTCTTAGCCTTAAGGCAAAAACTCTGCCCAAAATCTCTCAGGCTTGTAAGGCAGAGCGCTGCCAAATTTTACCTTGAATCAAGACTTAGCATTTTTACCTCCAACTAGACTTGCACTTTAAAGTATATGTCTATTTTCTTCTTTTGTGTTAAGTCATTGTTTTCATGCTTTTCACAGATCGATTACAACATGTCTAGTACATTGTGAAGTCTCTTTTCTACAGGTCTGCCAGAAGTGTCTATAATAGGAATATAGGTGCATGTGAATAGGCTATCAAAGTGTGTCTCAGAACACCTTTCATAGTTCCTTCCTCCCTGTATCTCCACAGACCCCTAGCTCACTATTGTAGAAGAGTCTCCCACATCAGATGAAGTGTATGGAGTTTCTTCTTGGTGAAAAGTGTATGTTCGGGCTGAGTGGATCAACTTTTTTGGTGTATCACCTTTTCATTTTTTAGGCTTAGGTTCTATTTTTTTAGCATCTCTCTCTCCCTTTTCATCCCCCCCTTTTTAATTTTATTTTTTAATAGTAGGAGAAACTAGGGCCTAAAAGATACATCAGAGGGAGCTATCCATTATCTAGAGACTCTCCCCTCTAGCTTCGTCGGTCCCATAGGTGAGAGGGGAGTTTCCATTGTTTTGTGTGGAAGGTTGGGAGCTAGGCATCTTGCCTCAGGTGCAATCCACTAAGTCAACAACTACCACCTTAGATCGATCTTGGTACTTGTAAGGCTTGAATATGACCAAGCTACTTAGTTGGCTTGAAGTCTGGACATGTGGTACTTTTTAATTGCCTCGTAGGGTCTTATAATGTAGCTTAGTGATGACTCATTTATATCCTACCATGTGACATATTTAAATTCATGATGACATCTTGGGTGGTGCCTTTTAGTTTTGATTAGCTTCAAGAGTGCCATACATCCCTCTCATAAAAAATCATAGCTTTTCTTATCTAGGTGGATCTCTCATGAGCAATCATGGCTTTGATTTTCTAGGTGTCACCTTGGAAGGCAATCATGGATTTTATTACCAAGTGTGTCCCTTGAAAGGATTTTGGATAACTAGCAATAACTTGGCACTAATCACATGGCTTGGGTAGAGACACATGTCTCTCTTAGAGGTGATCTCATGGATCTCAAAATGTAGCTTCATGAGAATGACATGTGGTATCATTTCATGGGACCAAAATGGACATGCATCATTCTTATAAGATTTTTTTCAATCTTCTACCAAGTGTAATTCTTAGAAGGAACCTCAAATAGCTATATACCATCAATCCTTGATCAAATAGCTTGGGTGCTCCCAGATGTTTATATTTCAAGATTTCATGATCTTTGGATGGATGCAATGTGGTGTGGACACGCATCGATCTTGAATGAACCTAAAGAGAACATGTATCACTTTAGAAGGATATTCAGGTTTGATTAATTATGTTTGAGACACATGGTGGCATATCATGGGATTCTAGATTATATCAAGATGTGTGGGGAATGTGTGGGGGATGCATGGTAGCTTGGATTGAATAGGCTTAGTCATGGAGGTTAATATTATGACACGTAGCCCTAAGATTTAAATTCTAATGGATACCTTCTTTATAAACTCTCTAGATGATTCCACATATCTTGTGGACCTAGTAGATCAGATCTAAGTGTCTTGCATGAGATGTAATGAAATTTTAAGGTGATGTGAAGCCTGATAAGGTGGACACATATCCTTGTTAAGATATAGTCTAAAATTTGACATTCTATGAGATGACATAGACCACTAATTAAATTTTATATATTTTGAGGTCAAGTGAGAAGCTAAGTTATATTTTTGAAGATGTCATAGCTCATTTTAGGCAGATTTAAACAAGTTTAAAGCAAAAAAATGTTAGAAAATGATTTAAACACATCATAATTCTAGTTTAATAAGATCTAGTGAAGCTCACTATGTTCATGCTAATTAGAGATCTAGGTCGCATTCCCTTAGTGAAATCTAGTGTATACATCTTTGAACCATCAATGGTTAATAATTCATTATTAAATAAAACTTGTAATAATCTAAATATTTCTAAGTGTTAATTGTTATTACAAATGAATGATTAACCAAAGATGGCAAAAACATTTAAAATTAAATCAAATCCATATGAAGTTAAATGATTAAACATGCTTAACATCTTGGGCACTTTTGAGAATTAAAGAAAGGAGGGTCCCCATTTTGGGAATAGGGGTAGTTGATCATCAAAAAATGGTGAAATCTATGGGGAAACATTCCAAAATGTTAGAATCTATATCTTATGTTTATAGATGAATAAAAAACTAGTTGTCTCATTATGATCTTCAATTAATATCAAAACTAATTTTCATAACTAATGAAATCCCACAAGCTAGAAATATATTTTAAGCCTTGTATACAATCATACTATGTGTATGCTTTGAGGTTCATTAACCATTACCATTAGGTTCAGAAATGATAACTTTCAAACTTCAAGACATCAAACATGAAATGACTTAAGCATTATTTTGGTTTTTTATAATTATGCATTGATTATTTAAGTATGGTTTGGGTATTTCTCTACTACCATTTAGGAATCCATAGCCCCAATAGAGATACTTTTGGCTCTACTCTAGGCCTTGATCTACTGCTTGCTAGGCATCCATAGCCCTGATAGAGAATGCCTAAATCACCATCGATGGTATATGAAGGTAGTTTATGATTTCAATAAATTAGTGTATCATTTTTTTTATACCTACATTCATAAACCAGAATGGTAAAAAACTAGAATTATCCAGGTGTAAGGTTTTGCCAAGATATAGTCTGGATGTAATTCACTTTTAGATATCAAGTCTTACCCTAATAATTTATTTAGTGAATTTAAGTGATAGTATGATGGTCCACATATATTTAAATTCTTGTTAAATCAAATGATCAATCATTCAAAATATATCACAACCTTATAATGATTTAGGATTTTCATGAGAAAACTAACTTCTAATCAATCCCTCCCAACTTTTCTAAGTTAGAACACTGCTAGGGGTTTCTAAACCTTGGCTGACCAATGTTTAAAACTAACAATTCCTACTTCCCATTTGTAGGACTAGGTTAACATAAATTGAGCCAATTAATTTCTATCCATAGGAATTATGGCTAAGTTAAAAAACATAATAGAAAACAAAAAACAAGCAGAAAATAAGAAATAACACAACATGAAAGTAAAGTAAGAAAGCGAGAAAGAACAAAATAATAAAGCAAAGTGAGAAAAGAAACTAGTCTACTCCTACCTACTCTAATTCCAAACAAGATTAATATCCTTTTGGAGTTTGGGATAGAGTGGTAGAGAAGTAATGTTTCATGTATTACCGATTGATTGACAAGGTTAAGTCATTCCTTTGTAGGTCTTTGAGCTTGAATACATTTTGACCTTGTATTTATACCACTTGATATGGTCCAATACAGAGAGGAGTGAACTTGTCATGTTGTCCTTTCTTATCATGGGCCTTGTCCCATAATAGGACCAAGTTTGATATGTAGAATGTTTTAACTTTCACTCATTTATCGAACCATCTCTTACAACATCCTGATGCTTGCTAAAGTTCTTCAATAACTCATCTCTAACATTGTCTATTTGGATGATGTTTATTATTCTAGATTGTACTCTTTCATCATCTTCCATATACTCAACCATAAACTCATAGGTGGGAAGCTTAAATGTAATAGGAAAAATAGGTTACTATCCATAGACTAGTAGGAATGGGGATACCTTGATCACCTATTTATATCTCTTTCTATCTACCCATAAATCATAATTTAGTAGGGATTGCCATTCTCTAGGCTTCTTTTATGCATATTTATTGATGGAATTCATCATGTTTTTGTTATTATATTTTGCAACTCTATTATCTTGAGGGTAGTAGTTTGAAGAAGAATTGATGACTATTTGGTTATCATATGCTCACTTGGTAAATTCAACTGATGCAAAGGTTGGGCCATTATCACATACTAAAGATAAGGGCATTCCCTATTGAGTGATGATATTTTCTTCTAGAAATTTGATGACATCAATTGCTCTACTATTCTTGGTGGCTACTACTTCAGTCCATCTAGTGCAATAATCTATGGGAGTGAGTACAAACTTATGTCTCACCGAGTAGTTAGGATTGATCACTCCTATGAAGTATAGGCCTCATTGTGTAAATTGTTTCTCTTCAATTACTGGTTGTAAAGGCATGGCTACCTTTATCTCTCATAAAAAAACACTTGACATTGATGGCATTTTCACACATGAGCATGGTCATCTTTGAATATGGTCAGCTAATAGTAGCCTGATCTCAATATATTGTGTGTTATGGTAGGTTCTGAAGGGTGACTACTTCCCATCTTGTCATGGAAATTACTCATGATTTAGTGGCTTTAGCTCTAGAAACACACCTTAGATAGATCCCCTCATAATTTTTTATATAGAGGAATCCTATTTTGATTATAAAATGAGATGAGCTCAGACTAAGAGCCCTTTTTTGATATCTTTTGAGGTGTGGGAGACATGTTCTATGCAAAAAATATTGGACAATATCCTTATACCAATCATCATTAGACACTTGGCCTTCTTCAACTTGAATAATGTCACTGCATGGATCAATATTTGAAATAAGCTAGATTAGACCTTGGCCTCTAACTAACTTAGAAGATTTTATTTCTAATTTATATTCTCAAATTTTGGTCATCCACTTCCCTCTTTGTTCTCCAGGTTCATTTTTTCCCAGCATCAACTTGACAGTTAGGTTAGACACTATGGCATGTCTTGTTCCTCAGAATGTAGTGTCTAAACTTCTTGACAACCTTTACTAGTGCATAGGCTTGTTTATCTAAAATATGATAGTTAAGCTCTATGTTATTCAAATTGGTGATCATGAATGCTATGGGGTGCTCTTTGTCATATTTTTTATACATTAAGACAATGGTAATAGTGTGATTAGAAACAAAAGAGTATAAATAAAAGTCCTTCCTAAAATTAGGGCTTATCAGAACAAGAGCTTGAATAATGACATCCTTGATGTCCTAAAATGTATTTTTTGATTTACCAATCCATTCTATCTTTTCATATTTATTTAGCATTGTGTTAAGTTGCATTATATTTTTTTTAAAAACTAGAGATAAATTTTCTTACCAAATTTATCTTACTAAAGAAAGATTTCAACTCATTTTTGTTATTAGGGATCTCTACCTTTGAAATTGCATTTATCCTATTAGGGTCAATAGTCATACCTTCATGAGTGATTACATGTCCTAGAAGTTTTCCTTTAGTTACATAAATGATACTTTTCTTAGGGTTTAAATAAATGCCATACCTTCTACACTTCTCCAACACTTGTTCCAAATGCATCATGTGATCGCCTCTAATAAAAGAAAAACTATTAGATCACCCATGTAAATAATGATGTACTTACCAATTAATCCATATAATGTATGGTATATTTCTCATTGAAAAGTTACTCTTGCATTTATCAAGCCAAATAATATTCATTTGTATGCAAACATTCCCCACTTGGTGGTGAAGGTAGTTTTCATTCTATCATTCTTATTCATTGTGACTTTGTTGTAGCCTAAAAAACCATCAATAAATGACATCATTCTAGACTCACTCACCAATTGAATGACCTCATCCAAAGATGGTAAGGGATAATTATCCTTTTTTAAGGATCTATTCAAATTTTTAAAATTGACACCAAGTTTGATTTCCTTGTTCTTCTTTCAGACATGCACAAGATTGGCAACCCATGTCAAGTATTGAATGGGAAAGATTATCCTTGCATCTAGTGATTTCTTTACTTCCTTATAAATTAGAGGTGTTACCACTAGATTCACCAGCCTTTGTCTTTAACTAAAGGGTTTGCAAGCCTCTTTCAAGGGGATAGTGTGAGTAATCAAACTAGTATCAAATATCTTAAGATCATCATATGACTAGGTAATGTCATA
The DNA here is from genome assembly GCA_037957365.1 of Torreya grandis. Taxonomy (NCBI): domain Eukaryota; kingdom Viridiplantae; phylum Streptophyta; class Pinopsida; order Cupressales; family Taxaceae; genus Torreya; species Torreya grandis. Next base: position 499,690 of record JARHVA010008163.1, read on the forward strand.
TTTGAGCTTGGTTAAAAGGGAAACAGCTTCCTTCAACTCTTCATCAATGCAAACTAAACCAATGTTGACATTTTGCTCATTCCTAAGATTTCCTACGTTGACTTGCTTATAATCCTTTCCTCTCGCCTTGGGTTGTTTATCTGAATCCTTTGTTTATCTAGGTCAAACATTCTTTCCAAGGAGATCATGCCTCTAGCAATTTAGTTCTCTTTGAGTTGGATCATTCCATATTCTTTGTTCTTTGAATATTTTACAAAAATTTAATCTTATTCATCAATGATGTGAGATTTGAATATGCTAGAATTACATATGAAGTCAATTATTTGCTTATTGTCATAAATAATCTAGAAGTCATTGATGTTATCTGGCATAGATGGGCATGCAATTATCTCCATAGTAAACTCTTACAAGTCTAAAGACTTTGGAGGAACCAAGTTTGCTACTACTAAATCTACAACATCTACCAATTTATTTTACTCCTTGGTTAAGGAAATAATATTGAATGAGTCAAAATACTTAACTAAATCCCAAACTCTAAATTTATAATTTATTAGGCAAGAAAGATTAAATTGATATCTACTCTTAACTTGATTAACAATTAATTATGAATCACCATAAACTAAAAGTTCTTTTATCTTATGTTTAATTGCAAATTAAAGTCCTAAAATAAGAGCTTCATATTATCCTAAATTATTAGTACAAGAAAACTATAATCTATAAGAAGCTATATACTATTTTCCTTCAAGATTTGTTAGAATAATTCCAATGCCAGAACCTTGCTTAGCTTGTGCACCATCAAAGTGAAAGATATAAGGACCTTGGATTTATTCTTTCACCTTATCATCTATAATAAAATTAGTGGTTTCCAAAATGTAAACACCTAAGTTGGAGGATTGGTACTTTACCTTTTCATTCTTGGCATTATATTTAGTAATTATGTATTTCATTTTGGGTTCTTGGTCAATCTTGCTCTAATTGGAAATCCTGCACCATGGTAGCCACATGTGGGAATAGTTAGTGGATATACACCCATTTAGGGATTTAGTCTAGTCTTGACTCAATAGTAATTTTTAAGCCTTAGGTATATCAATGATCTGAATGTTGATGAATTGATGGATTCGAGGCTAATGAGTGATCTACATATGAATATTCAACAATTTGCCCACCACTTTCACTCTTGATTTGTCCAATTGTAACACTACCTTCTCTGATTTGAATGGGTTTAATCCCAATTTTTCATAGATCCCTAAAGGCATAATGTTAGTTGAAGCACTAGAATCAAGCAAGTAATTATGAAGATTCTTACCAAAAATTCTTATAGTCAATAGAAACTATGGAACTTCATGCTTACTCTTATACATTACCACATTTGCATGATCTAGTTTAGCTTTAATAGAGCTAAGATTTTCATTCAATGATTTCAATAGAAAATCATGTTGTTTAGTGATTTGGGTGAGTTCATGCACTGTTATGTTTGCCTTGATCTTATTTATATCTTCCACTATGTTGTATCCACCCTTTGATGTTGTGAAAGGAACTTCTATTATTGGATAACTTTAATTACCTTTAAGGGGTGGAGGATTATTATTTGTTCTAACATTAGGAGGTGTATCTAGTTTATTAGGTGGGGTGGAAGTTATTAGAGGTGGGTTCTAACCTTTACTTCTCAAGGCATATTTAATCCTTTAGTATTATTAGAAAACTTGTATTTCTTTGACATTGTCTTTAGGTTCATTTTCATCTTGATTGGGAAAGTTATAAGTATCTGCCATGATGACTATTTCTATAGCTCTACAATTTATTGTTAATTTTATCATTATGATTCATATTGAATCCCTCTATTTGGCTCTAAATGGATTTAAATACATGGAAAATCTCAACATAGTTTAGTTCTCCATGTTTAGCTGTATTGTGCACTCAACACTAGTTAGGCAAGGCTAACTTGAAAATGTTTATCTCATGTAACTTACTCAAAGGGGGCTCAAGATTATTATTAGACCTATTAAAAGGTCTATTATATCTCTAGAATTTGTAATTTCTATTAGAACTCTCACCAGTGTTTTCCATCTATTTTTTAAGATCCAAGAAATCATTAGTCAGTTTTTGAATATTTCTTTGTATTGATTCTAATTATCCCTTTAGAGGCACTGAGTTCTTGACTGATATTATTATTGAGATGTGCTCCAACATTTTCTTGGTTGAAGAATCCTAGTTTTTGGTTGGGTGCAACATTGCTCAAAGGCAACTGGTTGATCATTGGTAATTGGTTTAATGTAGACATGTTATGATTCATATTGGTGCTATTTATGGGCACCAGTTCTTGACTAATATTATTCTCGAGATGTGCTCTAACATTTGCTTGGTTGAAGAATCCTAGTTGTTGGTTGGGTGAAATGTGGATCAAAGGTAACTGGTTGATCACTAGTAATTGGTTTAATGTAGACATGTTATTATTCATGTTGGGTATGACATTTAGAGTAGGCATCATTAGATCATTATTGGTATAGTAAAGGTAGGATGCCCCTATAGGTGAATTTTCTCATCAATATGGATGACTTCAACATATACCAAAGGTAATGTGCCAATATTCAAGGATATTTTTAAGAAGATAAATGTCATTAGGTCTAAGGAATTAAAATATATTTACATATCCAAATCATCTTCTAGCTTATAAAATAGAGATGTTAGGGTATACATCTTTTGAAACCTTGCATTGAATGTCCTAGTTTGTTATTTTATGTCCCTTTTGAGGGCGGTAAATTATTTGCACACAACTCCTGTGCTTACGACCCTACCAAATTGGGTAATAAAAGTATCATTAAACTAACCCCATCATATGATGGAATCTTTTGACAAGTTGGGGAACCAATCATAAGCTACGTCTTGGATTGTAAAGGGAAAGAAAAAATAATCCACATCCTCATATATCACATTAGGCAACCTCAAAGATGATTTAAAAGACTTTATGTGATATTTAGCAATTACTCTACCAATGGGGGTAAAGAGAGGCAAATATTTCTCTAGATTATTTGGTAGATCATGCACAACTATAAGGATGTTGATGGATGAACCAACAAACATTGACATGAATAGAAAGAGGGGTCAAAAATTGGTTAGATGGGGAATTTGGTTAGGTCTTGGACCTCCTACATTTACCTTTGTTTGCTCTATCCTTTCTATGGGTTTATAGGGATGTTAAAGGGATCGTAGGTTCAAATCAAGACCTAGTTCTAATCCTAGGTAATTCCAAGATGTAGAATGGGTATTAAGAGCAAAATAACCTCAAAGGTAGATTTATAGGCTTCAAATATCACAAAAATCAGTAATCCTTTATAAAAAATCTTTAGATCTAGTAGTTTTACCTTGATATTTGAGGATCCAAGCCTTAAAACCTTAAATTTTTTAATACTTGCACAAATATTATTAATTCTATGCATTAACCTACAAAGATCAACATTAGACCAATGTTTTAGAGCATCTTCATGTCTAATTAAAAACTTGAGAGTGTTTGAGAAATTAAAAACATCTTTTAGCATAAATTTATGTAAAGGTCTACTGAATTCCAAATAAATCAGAATAATTATGATCTTAAATGCCTAGATATAGTACAAGTAAGGTCCCAATGCTTAATATTTGCACAAATTTAGATAAATATCTAGATCATTTACCAAATTTATGCAAACCTTTACAAAGATGTCCAAAATAACCTTCAATATGTCTCAAGGATAGGATATTTCACCTACCTTTGAACAAATTTAGACAAATATTTAGGTTATTTATCAAATTAATACAAATGAACACTAAATTTGATGAAATCCTTCAAATAATGCAAAGATTTATGTAAAAAATATAGATCTTTAGTGTTATTTAACAATATTTGTATACTTTGAAAAAATTATGCATATATTTAAAAAAGTACACTACATCTCTAGAAAAATGTATGAAATTAATTACATAGAGGCTCTCCTTCTAGAAATAAAAAATTCCCTTCTTGTTGATGCACTTAATGTGCTCCCTATGTCACCACAGAATGGGGGGAAAGTAAGAAACTCAATTTTAAGTCTTGTAAGACTCGGGGAGTGAGTTATTTATATAACTAATATTGGAAATAGTATAATAGTAGAGATGTGGTCATGACTTATAAGTCTACAAGAAGACCCTACTGTAGGGACAATAGATATTATGCAGTGACACTTTATTCTTGCTAATCTTTATGAAATTGTTCTAAGCTTTGCCAATTATTTCCCAAAATATAAACAAACCATGAATATTTAAAAATTGAACTAAGCTAAAATAGGTCATGGGATAGATCTAAAGTTAGGTAGGGTAAGGTAGAAAAGAGGGTTTGCTTTAGATGATCAAAGGTATCAATTCTTCCAACTTCTATGATAAAACATATAAAACTAGCATTCACCAACTCTAGTGTATTAATAAAAGTTAAAAAATGTAGTTGAAGCTTCAAAGGAAAAAAAATGCATATGTCTAAAATCATATCTTGCAAAAAAATTACTCATCCACATTAAATTGCATAGGCAGATTAGTTTTAAATAAGATGAAAATAGAGAAAATATACTATTAGATTTGTTATCCTAGTGTCAAACTCAAACTAACAGATGCATGTATTGATATAATTCCCAGATTAGTAAGCAAAAAGGAAACCATTAATTCTCTAGAAGCATGAGAAGCATGAATCACATAACACATGAAATAAATCACTTAGATAATCTCTCAAATTCTTGGATCTTTTATATTAAGTATTATAACAACTATTTCTGATTTATAATGTGGGGGAATACCCTAATAATTCTTGGTCATCCACAAAGGTGTCATTAGGTTTGGTCACCCTTATAACCATGGAATCATTAAATAAGAGGGAAATCTTGAATTCAATATTATCTAAGGATGTAGTTGCATCCTTGATCTGATCCATCCACCTCTTCAATATCCTTCTCTTGTTCATCAAGATGGTCTGTGAAGGGATGATATCCTCAAGTGGCAACACCTTGAGGTCTGGGAACTTGTTACTTCTTGAAACTCTATCCAAGTTTTCCAACTTGGCATCATAGAGTGTGAGTCTCTTATCAAATTTGAGGACCACATTGAATTGCAGGGTCTCATCTTCCTACCTCCTCTTCATGACTTTATACATACAAAAAACATTAATAACTACATTGATTATTTGAATTATAGTGATTTATATCACAATATGTAATTATTGATCCTTTAGTCTTTTTAACTTTTATTACATCCCCTTCTTCAAGGCTATTGTGGACTCTGCCTAGGCTTGGACTATGGATATAGGGGCCTCTACATATTCATCCACCTCTCTAGGGCTAGATTTCCTCTTCCTTATCAATGTGAAGAGGGACTATTCACTTTTATTGGCCACTACCGAGATCGATTGAGGCTACTCAACCTACCTCCTCACTACCCTCTTCATTTTACCTATGGTAGCATCAAACCTCATCCCAATTTTAGGTATAGAGAGGACTACCTTAGGCCTCTCTTGTTTGACTGTTTGGATGATATCTCGAACCTAGTTTGGGGTAGCAATAGGTGTTGGATTTTTTACAAGAATTTATAATGGAGGTGCCTAGGTAGATTTAGAGGCTATGATATAGAAGGAATGTGCAAGCTCATTGGGTCTATTTATCCAAGAGTGCCAAATAAAGATCTTGTAGGTCCCATGTCAAGAACAAATGAGGGAAACTTTGAAGGCACACTCACCCTCATCGCTATAGTAATATTGAGTGGATTTTGAAGGGTGAATGGATTTTAAATGGGCTTTAATGGCCTCATAGGTGTAGGGAAACTAATAACAAGTGAGGGACTATTATGGTTACTTAAGAAGAAGCAATGTTTGAAGTGGTATGAGTAATAAATTATGGGAAGGTGAATCTAAAGGAAGTATTAGTTTAGGTCATGATAGTATCCATTGAGGATTATGTAGTGGTATTTGAAGAAACTGATGACATTAGAGCCAATGGGGAAACAATGGTAGGGGGAAGAAAAGTGGAAGTAGATACATAAGCATATATACAATAAATTGGGAAGGAAGATAGTGGGAAAGTAATTATATTAGGAGCCATTACCCTAAGGGTGGTCTGAGGTGTGATTGTGGGTTGTACAATAGTCACGTGAGGAATTTTTGGAGGTGTTATTTCTCCCATCATGGTTGTCCTGGGCTCCTTCTTCCTCTTGTATACCTTCTTGATATTCCTTTGAGATAGTGCATATAACTCTTCCATATATAGTTCAATTCCTTATTTTAACTTCTTAAGGTCAATGGAAATGGGGTTAGGATGATCCAAGATGTTAAGGTGTGGAGCCTAAAAGCTTCACCAAAGGAGTGCATTACCAAAGTTGTAGGTTTACATAGTCACCGGTGTCAGTCAGGAGCGACCAACGTTGGTCAGGTGTAGTTCAAGAGACGCTGGCATCGATAGTGTATCAGCTGACATCGGTCACAAGCAAGCAAGCAGGAACCAGCGTCGGTTACCTGTGCATCCAAAAAGCTATTTTCGTGGACAGAACCGAGTGATTGCATGATGAGTTTAAGTCTTAGTCTTAAGTCCGTGTCTTTATTATTAGTAAGAATATTTTTAGAGCCTTTGTTCAAGAGGCTTAACTATTGGTTGTAAGTGCATGCTCAATCTCCTAATTCTATATGTAGAATTAGATCTTCTTAGCTTATTGTAGTTCATTGTATGTGAATGTTGAAGAATAGTACATAATTGTATAGGTGAATCAATCCAGGTTGTTAGAGTTGATTTTACTTGAGAGAGAGAGCTCTTGAGGGAAAGAGATATAGAGAGAGATCTTGTGCATCTGAGAGAGGTGTGGAAGAAAGAAGTTTCTTCAATTGTATTCCTTCTGTAAAGAGTTTAATACAAGTTTTCAGGGTGTTTCTTGTATCTCTTGTTCTTTGCTATTTATCATTCTAGTTACTTATCTATCTGATTTAATTCCATGGTTTATTACTTTCATAAGTGTAATCAAATTGTTGGTTGATCCCCAACAAGTGGTATCAGAGCTCAGGTTCACTAACAGGTGGTTCAGATCTGTGTAGTGTGTATTGATTACAGGTACTCATAGGGGTTTCTATTTCTGTGGGAGAAGCAATGGCAGAAGAAAGTAAATTGAGAATGGAGAAGTTCAATGGCAAAAATTATCAACATTGGAGAATGCAAATAGAGGACTATCTATATCAAAAAGATCTATACCTACTATTAGGTGGGATTGCAAAGAAGCCCACAGACATGGATGATGAAGAATGGGAAGTTCTTGATAGAAAGGCTCTAGGGTCTATAAGACTGAGTCTAGCATTGACTATGATATCTAATTTATCACAGGCAAAAACAATGATAGAGTTAATGACTACTTTAGCAAATTTGTATGAAAAACCCTCAGCTTCCAATAAGGTATATCTTATGAAGTAACTATTTAATTTGCATATGCAGGAAGGTGGATCTGTATCTAATCACCTGAATGATTTCCATGGAATTGTAAATCAATTAAGTTCAGTCAATATTGTGTTTGATGATGAAATTAAAGCTCTTTTAATATTATGTTCTTTGCCTAAAAGCTGACATAGCTTAGTAATGGCAATTAGTAATACTGCATCTGCTTCAAATATTTTAAAAGTAGAGGATGTTGTTAGTGTTATCTTGAATGAGGAAATTCACAGGAAAAGCACAGAAGAGACATCTGGGAATGCTTTAAGTTTTGAGAGTAGGGGAAGGAAAAAAGAGAAGAGCAAGAAAGGGAGATCAAGATCTAAGTCTAATGTGAGAGGTAGATCCAAATCCAGAAATGGCAGGAAGCCACAATGCTAGAATTATGGAAAGATGGGGCACATAAGCAAAGATTGCTGGTCAAAGCCTAAGGAGGACAATCAGCATGAAGGAAAAGAAGAAGCAAAGGTTGCAAGTATTGCACAAGATGCTTTAATATTCTCTTTGCATAATAATATAGAATCTTGGGTTTTAGATTCTGGTGCATCTTTTTATGCTACCCCTAATAGGGAATATTTTAGTGACTATATCCATGGAGATTTTGGAATAGTGTATCTAGGGGATGATGAGCCTTGTAAAATTATTGGCAAAGGTAAACTACAGCTGAAAATGTAGAATGGCAACACATGGGTGTTGAGAGATGTTATGCATGTTCCTAGCTTGAAAAGAAATTTGATTTCTGCAAGAAATTTAGGGGATGAGGTTTGTACAATAACTCTCACAGCAGAATCTTGGAAGGTGACCAAGGGTGCACTTGTTATGGCCATAGGTAAGAGAGTAGGTAATCTCTATTTATGTAATTGTGTTACTAACAATTCTCCTTCTGTATTATCTACTTCAGATGTGGATGCAAAATTGTGGCACTCAAGGCTTGGCCACATGAGTGAGAAGGGGATGTCAATTCTTAAGTCTAAAGGTAAGCTTTTAGATTTGAAAAGCATAGATCTAGATTTCTGTGAGCACTATGTTTTTGGGAAACAAAAGAGAGTGAGTTTTCTCAAGACTGGGTCAACAAAAAAGAAGCATAAGTTGTACCTTGTTCACGCAGACGTGTGGGGACCAGCTCAGGTAGCTTCTATTGGAGGATCATAGTACTATGTTTCATTCATAGATGATGCTACAAGAAAGGTATGGATCTATTATATTAAGAAGAAATCTGATGTATTTGAGACTTTTAAGATTTGGAAAGCTATGGTTGAGAATGAAACATGCAGAAGATTGAAGTGCTTGAGATCTGATAATGGTGGTGAGTTTTACAGCTATAAGTTCAATTGGTATTGTTATATGCATGGGATCTACAGGCAAAGGACGGTTCCAAGGACACCTCAGTAGAATGTAATTGCTGAAAGGATGAACAGAACAATTATGGAGCGTGCAAGATGTATGAGATTGCATGCTAGTTTGCCCTTAGAGTTTTGGGCAGAAGCTGTTGACACTGCAGTGTACCTAATTAATAGAGGACCCTCTATAGCTTTGGATGGTGGAATTCTAGAAGAGACATGGACAGGTAAAAAGGTAGATCTCTCATTTCTCAAAGTTTTTGGTTGTGAAGCTTTTATGCACATTGATAAGGAAAATAGAAAGAAGCTGGATGCTAAGTCTATGAGGTGCATATTTATTGGCTATGGCTCACATGATTTCGGTTTCAGATTTTGTAATCTAGGAACTAACAAGATAATTAGGAGCCGTGATATTGTTTTCAATGAAAAAGTGATGTATAGTGATCAGCTGAAGAAGCTGAATCAATCTGGGCAGAGTAATGGTGAATTGGACAAGGTGACGGTCTAATATGAGCTCACGGGAAAAAGAAATAATCACTTATAGGAAAACATAGAGACCGACGTCGGTAGGGTAAGAATCGATGTCGATAGTATAGAAATTGATGTCGATAATAATGAGACCAACATCGGCAGGATAGGCACTGATGTTGGTCAGGCAGAATCGACATCGGCTAGTAACAGGCCTGGAAGTGACTGAGGTCGGTCACTATCAGAGAATTTGGGTGGACAATGTGTTGTGAATGAGTCTCAGACACCCATCAGGAGGTCAGAAAGGGTAAGTAAGCCTCCAATTTGATATTCCCCTTCATTATTCTATTTATTACTAACTAATGGTGGAAAACTAGAGAGTTTTGAAGAAACATTACAGGTGGAGTCTAGGAGTCAGTGGGAGCGTGGCATGGTTCAGGTGATGGAGTCCTTGAGAGAGAACCAAACATGGGATTTGGTTGAGTTGCCAGCTGGTAAGAGGACACTTAAGAACAAATGGACCTACAGGTTGAAAGAAGGTGAGAATGGACAGATGAGATATAAGGCCAGATTGGTAGTGAAAGGATTTACACAAAAGCCAGGTATTGATTTTAGTGAGATTTTTTCTCCTATTGTTAAAATGGCTTCTATACGGATTGTACTATCTTTAGTTGCTATTGAGGATTTGCATCTTGAGTAGCTTGATGTTAAGACAATGTTTCTTCATGGAGATTTAGATGAGGAAATATACATGGAACAGCTGGAAGGATTTGAGGTCAAAGGTAAGGAGAAGTTAGTGTGCAAATTGAAGAAAAGCTTGTATGGCCTCAAACAAGCTCCTAGATAGTGGTATTTGAAATTTGACAGGTTTATGACTGAGCATGGCTATATTAGGTGTCAATCTGACCATTGTGTGTATTTTAAGAGATTGGATAATGGTAGATATATTATTCTATTGTTGTATGTAGATGATATGCTGGTTGCAAGATCACACATGTAGGATATCTCTGAGCTTAAAGTGAAATTAGCTCAAACTTTTGCTATGAAGGATTTGGGAGCAGCAAAGAAAATCCTTGGCATGAGCATTAAGAGAGACAAGAAAAATCACAGGTTGATTTTGTCTCAAGAGGATTATGTGGACAAGGTGTTGAAATAGTTCAATATGTAGGATGCAAAACCGGTAAGCACACCTTTGGCTGGACATTTTAAATTGAGTAAAGAACAATGTCCTAATTCACATGATGAGGTAAAGTACATGAGTAAAGTTCCATATTCTTCCACAGTAGGGAGTTTAATGTATGCAATGGTTTGTACTAGATCGGATATTTCCCAAGCAGTTGGAGTTGTAAGTAAGTATATGGCCAATCCAGGTAAGGAAAATTGGAAAGCAGTTTAGTAGATCCTTAGATTTCTGAGAGGAACCAACAGTAGGCATTTGTGCTATGGAGGTTCAGATATTTCTCTACATGGTTATGTAGATTCAGATATGGCAGGTGATTTGGATGGCAGGAGGAGCACCACAAGATATGTTTTCATTGTAGGTGGAATGGCGGTTAGCTGGATATCAAAGTTGCAAAAGGTTGTTGCCTTGTCAACTACAGAAGTAGAGTATATTGTAGTCACAGAGGCTAGCAAAGAGATGATATGGATGACACGGTTCATGGAAGAGCTTGGAAAGGAGCGAGGGAGTTGCAGATTATATAGTGATAGTCAGAGTGTAATTCATTTGGCTAAGAATTCGGCCTTTCATTCAAGAACAAAGCATATACAGCTTAGGTACCACTTCATAAGACATGTATTAGAGGATGGTGAGTTGAAGCTGGAGAAGATCCATATAAATAAGAATCTTGCTGATATGTTAACCAAGCCGGTTATAAAGGAGAAGTTGAATCTTCATTCAACTTCTGTTGGTCTTCATGATTGAGTTGAAGATGGAAGAGCTAGAAGATGTTGCTGTACAGGTACTGGTGCAGCGTTTTATGTCCAAGTGGGAGATTATTAAGGTGTGGATCCTAAAAGCTTCACCAAAGGAGTGCATTACCAAAGTTATAGATTTACACAGTCACCGGCATCGGTCAAGAGCGATCGACGTCGGTCAAGTGCAGTTCAAGAGACGTCAGCGTCGACAGTGTATTGGCCGACGTTGGTCATAGGCAAGCAGGTAGGAACCGGCGTCGGTTACCTGTGCATCCAAAAAGCTATTTTCATGGATAGAACTGAGTGTTTGCATGATGAGTTTAAGTCTTAGTCTTAAGTCCATGTCTCTATTATTAGTAAGACTATTTTTAGAGCCCTTGTTCAAGAGGCTTAACTATTGGTTGTAAGTGCATGCTCAAGTCTCCTAATTCTATATGTAGAATTAGATCTTCTTAGCTTATTGTAGTTCATTGTATGTGAATGTTGAAGAACAATACAGAATTGTATAGGTGAATCAATCCAGGTTGTTGGAGTTGATTGTACTTGAGAGAGAGAGCTCTTGAGGGAAAGAGATCTAGAGAGAGATCTTGTGCATCTGAGAGAGGTGTGGAAGAAAGAAGTTTCTTCAATTGTATTCCTTTTGTAAAGAGTTTAATACAAGTTTTCAAGGTGGTTTCTTGTATCTCTTATTCTTTGCTATTTATCATTCTAGTTACTTATCTATCTGATTTAATTCCATAGTTTATTGCTTTCATAAGTGTAATAAAATTGTTGGTTGATCCCCAACACAAGATTTAGAGAGTGGATTCCATTGTCGATGTAGAGATCAATGTGGGCCCTTGGGAGGGGTTTTGTTGGTTTCTAGATCCTCCTTGCTCAAAACTTGAAGGCAAGATCTATTTGCTTGAAGTGGCAAGCATTGGAGGTTAACATGGCTTATTCCTAATAAGAGGAACATTTTATTCCTCTTAATATTCCTATCCCTTCTCATAATTGGAATCAAACATGCTCCTATAAGTTGGTAGTGACTGAGGATCTACAATATCTTCCTTTTTATTCTCTTTATCAAACCTCATTTCTAACTTAATGTTCTTTCTTTTAGCATTCTTGAGAACTACCTCATCATTCATAACATATATTTATATCCATTCATGTACTTCTTGATGTTTATACTCTATTGATATATCCTTCTTAAATTTGAATAAGTGTTTGGTAATGACATTGTTTGGATCCCACACCCTAAAGTCATCCTTAGGCAATAAGTAGGAATACCTATGCCTAGTAGCCACAATAACATCATGCCACTTTATGATCCTAGCCCTTCCCATCTTTTAAGGAACCTTATGGGGGACTATATTCTTATTTTTTAAGATGCCATCAAATCCATTTAGTAGTTGATAGGCCATATCTTCCTCACCCAACTTCATTGGCACATACCTTGGTAATCTTAGAAGAGCCACCATCACTCCCTGTATTGTGATTACTATGAAATTTTAATACAACCAATAACTACCCATGTTCTTTAATATTTATCTAACCTTTGTGGGAACCCTTTGTATATCACACTTGTCGATTGAATTATAAACAACTAGGTAGATTTATTCTATAATTACCTTTATATTGCACTTGAATAAATGAAAGTGAATTACTAAGAAAAGTCAGGACACAACCTCCTATCACTTAGGGGACCATGAATTTTGACCCAGTTATATAGTGGTGAAGATGGAATCTAATAAGTATCTCATCATGAAGAATAGGGCACCATTTTTGAAAGTATCATTCATCACATATATCAAATAGTTGCTAATGATTTCCCTAAGTGGGGTAGTTTTATGATCCCCCTAAGTGGGGTAATTTTATGATCCTCTAGGATTATATATAGTATTAGAAGAGTCATTATGTCCATATAGCCAATATGTGGATTACCATATATTATGTTGAGGAGAGAGAGGCCATCTTGACTCCCTTCCTAAATTATTGAATAGGCAAGTTCCCTTGGTCATCTATGAGAACATATCCTATTAGGTCAATCACCCATGATGCCAAGACCTTCTCTAGGGAGTGTACCTCATACTAATTATCAATGATAGCCTGGTTATAGTCTATTTATGATGAAGTTAGGTCATATTACTTCAAAAAATTGGGTCCTTCTATGAGGGTGATAGGGACCCCTTGAGACATTGATTTGAGTAGTCCATCCTAACATCTTTACCTCCTATAGATCCCATAAACTAGGTTAGTGCATGGCATGATCTCTAGCTTGGCTATGGCCTTATGGAAACCAATAAAATTAATGGTGATTATTTCTAAAGCTAGGTAAATTATATGAAGAATTGTCTCATCCTCATAAATAGTATTAGTTACCTTTACATGAAAGTATATGCTACTGTAATGCATGTCTCTAGATGCAATGGACTCAGGGATGAATTTTGTGTCTTTGAAAATAATTAAAGTACCATACTTAAATAGGAAGTCATCATTCCCAAATGAAATTATCTTACCCAGAGTGGAAGGACCTTCTTGGGCCATCTCTTTCAATATTATAGGTAGCTATCAATGTCTTTTTGGTATCCTCCTATAACTTTCAAGCTTCAATAATGGTGGTTTAGAGTTCAGTTTACAAAGAGCTTGGTATTTGTTGATCTGGGAGAATGTAGATAATAGAGAGATTAAATGCGTATAAATCAAAATGTAAATAATAATATCTTTATTGAGTAAAATTTTGAAATATTATACTAATTAATATAAGGTTGATGGTGATCCTGGTTCATGCTGTATTAATGGCAAGCTTATCGACTTTGAATATGTTTTAAACAACTTCAAGCTATTAATTTTGGTAATTATTTGCATCAAGATTCAAATTTGGCTTTAATTTTCCTTTGATTTACCATCAATTTTAACTTTAAATCTAAATATTTCCACCTATGACACATGGCTTCCACCTCAAATCCAACTCAATACTCATAGGGCTTGTATATGACCAAGTTGCTTAGTTGGATAGAAGTTTGGACATGTGGAACCTTTTAATTACCTCATTGGATCCTAAAATGTAGCTTAGTGATGAGTCATGTATTATTCGATGTGGTATCTTTCAATTCATGGTGAGATCTCAAGCGGTGCCTTTTAGTTTTGATTGGTCATGGGAGTGCCACATGTTGCTCTCATGGGTGATCATAGATTTTCTTCACCAAGTGGATCTCTCATGGGTAATCATGGATTTAGTTTGCTAGGTGTCACCTCAGAAGGCAATCATGACTTTTTTCTAGGTGTCTCCTTCAAAAGAATTTTGGACAACTATTAGCAATTTGGTGTTAATCTTATGGCTCAGGAAGAGACATGTGTCTCTCTCAGAGCTGATCTCATGGATCTTAGAATATATATTAATGGTAATGACATATGGAATCATCACATGAGCCCAAATTGGACACACATCATTCTTGTAGGCTTTTATTTGATCTTCTTCCTAATGTCATTCTCAAAAAGAGCCTTAGATAGTTATATACCATCAAGCCTTGATAAAATGGTTGGGTTATCCTAGATGTCTGTATTATGAGATTTCATGAGATTTGTATGGATGTAACATGGTGTGGAAATGCATTGATCTTAGATGAAATTGAAGAGAACACACATCACTTTAAAAGGATTCTTAGGTCTGGTTGGTCACATTTGAGACAAATAATGGCATCTCGTGAGCTTATAGATTGTAGTGGGATGTGTGGCAACTCAGATTGAATGAGATTTCTTATGGGGGTTAAGTTTATGAAAAATATCCTTAGGATTTGAATTCTAATGGCTAGCTTCTTTGTGAACTCTCTAGATGATGACACATAGCTTGTAGACTTATTAGATTAACTCTAAGTGTCTTATGTGGGATGCAATGAATTCTTAAGGTGATGAAAATCCTGATGAAGTGGACACCTATCCTTATTAATCCATATTAAAAACTTTGATGTTTCATGAGGTATCATAAACTGCTACTATGACATCCAATGAGTTAAATAAGATCTAGATAAGCTCACTATGTTGATACTGATTAGAGATCAAGGTCACATTCCCTTATCGAAAGCCAGTCTACACATCCTTGAACCATCAATGGTTAATAATTAATTCTTGAGTAAAATTTTGAAGAAAACTTGTAATAATCTAAATATTTCTAAGTGTCAATCACTATTTCAAATAAATGATTAAATAGAGATTACAAAATTAAAAGGGTAAATTAAATCAAAACCATATGCAGTTAGATAATTAAACATGCTTATCATCTTAGGCACTTTTGAGAATTGAAGAAAGGAGGGTCCCCATTCTGGGAATAGGGGGTAGTTGATCATCAACATGCTTGAATAAAAAGTTCATGTTTATCTAAATCATTACCAACAACTTTATTATTTTCAAATGTAACAATAGGATATGATGTTTGTTTACTTGTAAGTATAACAATTATGTTATCAAATGGATGCCCATATGTAGAAGTAGGAGGATGCTTATTGTATGCATAATATACTTTAGGATTATCTTTCCCATTTATTACTTCATGATTTGGAAAAATATATTAATACATTTTGAGATTTGAATTGTCATTTTCATGGCTTAGCCTCTTTAATAGGTGTGCCAATGTCAATAATGTTCTCATCAATGATATCTTGGATCTTATGTTTGATCTTGAAACATCTATTTGTATAATTCCTAATGTTAGGTTGTGGAGCTAAAAGCTTCACCAAGATGTAAACAAGAAAAGTTACGGAGGATGCAAAGTTGTGGGGAGTTACAGAATCAGTTGCAGGGAAATCAGCGTTGGTCTGATCAACCGACATCAGTCAGATGGCAGTGAAGAAGCAACCAACGTCGGTCACCAGTCGGCTGACATTGGTCATGGATGAGTCGACATCGGTAGCCTGTGCGTGAACAGGTAGTTTGCATGTTGATCCCAGAGAGTCTATTTTTGGACTATTTGTTTGCATGTCAAAGGCTAGTCTTAGTCTTGAGTTACGTGTCTAATTATTGTAATTAGGTTATTCTAATTATTATAAGCATGAGATCTATATATGGACTCATGGGCTGTATTGTAAACTTTTAGCTAGTGAGTAAGAGAGCAATAAGCTCCTTCAGAGAGAAGAGAGCAATGGTGCGTCCCTCTTAGTGCCACAGTACCAAGGTGGGTTCTGGTTTGGAGAATCAACAGGGTTCTTCATATGTGTATGATCTTGGTCAGCATGTGTGCATGACTTTCTATAGGAGATCTACAATGGTGAGTAAGGTCTAGTGATTTGTAGGTAGCAACAGAGAGCAGGAGATCTACTTGGAGTACATTTGTGTACTTGGTGAACTGGCAGCGTGTTACTAACTAGTTGGAGAGGTGAACATCAATTCTGTATTGGAGTTGATTGTTGTGACCAAGAGAGAGAGGGAAGAAGGTCTTGAGGTGTGGCAAACCTTTGAGGTGGAAGAAGTGGCATCTTATTTATTGTATATTCTTCCGAGTGATTATTAATACAATTGTGTATTGTCTCTCAATTCCTGTGTTGTTTCATGTTTCTAGTTACTTATTGATTCTGGTTAAATTTCGTGTTTAGTTGCTAATACAAGAAGTAATCATATGTGCTCTAATTGGTGGAGCAAGATCCTAACTAAGTAGGCATCAGAGCATGTTTATTGTTCTAGGTTCTTGACAAGTGGCATCAGAGCTTTTGGTTGGGTTGACTAACAGGTGGTTCAGATTTGGTAGTGTTTTTGATTACAGGTCACTCGCAGGGGTTTCAGATTGAGTGGGAGTATAGCAATGGTAGAAGAAAGTAAGCTACGAATGGAGAAACTGAATAGCACGAATGGTCTGATTGATGGAAAGAAAGAGCAGGTAAAAAGAGATTGTTGGTCAGTAGAAGATCAACGTGTAGAAGCATATGTTACAGGTAGTATTTCACAGGATGTTCTGGATAAAGTAGAATCTTTGTTTACAGATTCTTTTGCCTCTTTCCATGCAGCCTGAAATAGAGCATATTTTCATGGGTATGTCTTTAGAGACTTTGGAGAGATTTATTTAGGGGTTGGAGAGCCTTGTCAGATGATTGACGAAGGGGAAGTGAAGCTGAAATTGCAGACAGATGACACACAGTGGTTGAAGGAAGTCATGCAGGTACCAGTCTTGGAGATGAGTCTAATTTATTCAAGAAATTTGGGTGATGAGAGATGCACTGTAACTCTCATAGTGGATACACTTGAATTAGATGGTGGTAAGAAAGTAGGTATTCTTTATCTATCTACTTATATTGCTGATTCACCTTCTGTTGCAGAGATGTGGCTTCACAGGCTTAGTCACATATGTAGAAGGAGAATGCAAGTTTTGATGCAGAAGTCAGATGTCTTTGACAAGCTAAAGAACTAGAAATCCTTGGTGTTCATGGAGGAGATGACAGATAGAGATCAGGTGAGGGAACTGAATTATTCTGAGTAGGGCTATGTTGATTTGAACAGGGTTTTGATCCATGGAGAGCTCATGAGTAAAAAGTTATCACTCATAGACGAACATAGGTACCAGCATCAGTTAGATAATAACTAACGTTGGCAATAGGAAGACTGACATTGGTCATGAAGGAACTGACGTTGGCAGAAAGGATATCGGTGTCGGCCAGGGAAATGACATCGGCAGTCAGGGTCAGTGTAGGAAACCGACATCGGTCGGGATCAGACTGTGAGATGGCTGAGATCGGTCATTGGAATGGATATTGGGCAGACAACAAGCTGTCAACAGGTCTCAAACACTCATATCGAGGTTAGAAAAGGTAAGTGAACCTCATATTCATTGTTCACCTTCTTTATATTACTTATTGATGGTCAAGAACCAGGAAGATGGAAGAAGCAATGTAGGTAGAATCTAGATATAGTGGGAGCTTGGCATGGATGAGGAGTGTGAGTCCTTAGAGAAGAACCAAATAGGTGTTTGTTGGTAGAGTTGTTATCTGTAAGTAAGCACTGAGAGACGGAATGGATTCCCAAGTTAAAGAAGAGAGTGGATGGATATGTGAGACGAAAGGCCAAGGTATAGGTCTTGAGGAAGCTGCAAGACAGTGGTACAGGTTTGACAGGTGGATGACTAAGCATGGCTTTAGTCAATGTCAGTGTAACTATTGTGTTTGTCTTACCAGGTGGATGATGATTACAATATTATCCAGTCACTATATGTGGGTTATTTACTAACAGGTTTGTATATACAGGGATTTGCTAAGCTAAAGGTAAGGTTAGTTCAGAGGCGTGTCATGAAGAATTTGGAGCAGCAAAATTCTTTGGCATAAGAGTCATGGAGATTTTATCTCCAGTGGGAACTGATGTGAAGACGGTGTTGGTGGGGTTCATGATGTAGGATGCAAAATTAGAAAGCCCACCAAGTGCTGGATAGTTCAAGCTAAGCTTAGAACAGGGTTCAAAATCACATGAGGTCTAGTGTAGACCTGAGTTTTCCCAAGCAGTGGGGGTTGTCAAAAAGTATGGAGCCAATTCGGGGAAGGAGTACTGGAGGGTAGTTCAGTGGGACTGGCAATAGGGATTCTTGTTATGCAGGGTCAAGTTCTTCACTACATGGATATATACGTTCGGATGTGGCAGGTTACTTAAATGACAGGTGTAGCATCACAGGGTGTGGTGGTTGGTCTTCAAGATGGATCTTGAAGAGGAATACAAGCCAAGGAATAATTTAGATGGTGTATAGGTACAGGTGTAGCTATTTATCTCCAAGTGGGAGATTGTTAGGTTGTGGAGCTAAAAGCTTCACCAAGATGCAAACAAGAAAAGTTACGGAGGATGCAGAGTTACAGGGAGTTGCAAAATTAGTTGCAGGGAAATTGACATCGGTCTGATCAATCGACGTCGGTCAGATGGTAGTGAGGAAGCAACCAGTGTTGGTCACCAGTCGGCTGACATCAGTCATGGATGAGCCGACGCTGGCAGCCTGTGCGTGAATATGCAGTTTGCATGTTGATCCCAGAGAGTCTATTTTTTGACTATTTGTTTGCATTTCAAAGGCTAGTCTTAGTCTTGAGTTGCATGTCTAATTATTGTAATTAGGTTAGTCTAATTATTGTAAGCATGAGATCTATATATGGACTCATGGGCTCTATTGTAAACTTGTAGCTAGTGAGTAAGAGAGCAATAAGCTCCTTCAGAGAGAAGAGAGCAATGGTGCATTCCTCCTAGTGCCACAGTACCAAGGTGGGTACTGGTTTGGAGAATCAGCAGGGTTCTTTGTATGTGTATGATCTTGGTCAGCATGTGTGCATGACTTTCTATAGGAGATCTACAATGGTGAGTAAGGTCTAGTGATTTGCAGGTAGCAGCAGAGAGTAGGAGATCTACTTGGAGTATAGTTGTGTACTTGGTGAATTGGCAGCGTGTTACTAACTGGTTGGAGAGGTGAACATCAATTATGTATTGGAGTTGATTGTTGTGACCAAGAGAGAGAGGGAAGAAGGTCTTGAGGTATGGCAAACCTTTGAGGTGGAAGAAGAAGTGGCATCTTCTTTATTGTATATTCTTCTGAGTGATTATTAATACAATTGTGTATTGTCTCTCAATTCCTGTGTTGTTTCGTATTTCTAGTTACTTATTGATTCTGGTGAAATTCCATGTTTAGTTGCTAATACAAGAAGTAATCATATGTGCTCTAATTGGTGGAGCAAGATCCTAACTAAGTAGGCATCAGAGCATGTTTATTGTTCTAGGTTCTTGACAAGTGGTATCAGAGCTTTTGGTTGGGTTGACTAACAGGTGGTTCAGATCTAGTAGTGTTTTTGATTACAGGTCACTCGTAGGGGTTTCAGATTGAGTGGGAGTATAGCAATGGCAGAAGAAAGTAAGCTACGAATGGAGAAACTAAATAGCATGAATGGTCTAATTGATGGAAAGAAAGAGCAGGTAAAAAGAGATTATTGGTCAGTAGAAGATCAGCGTGTAGAAGCATATGTTGTAGGTAATATTGCACATGATGTTCTAGATAAAGTAGAATCTTTGTTTATAGATTCTTTTGCCTCTTTCCATGTAGCCCAAAATAGAGCATCTTTTCATGGGTATGTCTTTGGAGACTTTAGAGAGATTTATTTAGGGGTTGGAGAGCCTTGTCAGATGATTGACGAAGGGGAAGTGAAGCTGAAATTACAAACAGATGACACACAGTGGTTGAAGGAAGTCATGCAGGTACTAGTCTTGGAGATGAGTCTAATTTCTTCAAGAAATTTGGGTGATGAGAGATGCACTATAACTCTCACAGTGGATACACTTGAATTAGATGGTGGTAAGAAAGTAGGTATCCTTTATCTATCTATTATATTGTTAATTCACCTTCTATTGCAGAGATGTGGCTTCATAGGCTTAGTCACATATGTAGAAGGAGAATGCAAGTTTTGAAGCGGAAGTCAGATGTCTTTGACAAGCTAAAGAATTGGAAAGCCTTGGTGTTCATGGAGGAGATGACGGATAGAGATCAGGTGAGGGAACTAAATTATTCTGAGCAGGGCTATGTTGATTTGAATAGGGTTTTGATCCATGGAGAGCTCATGGGTAAAAAGTTATCACTCATAGATGAACACAGGTATCGGCATCGGTCAGACAGTAACCAACATCGGCAATAGGAAGACTAATGTCAGTCATGAAGAAACTAACGTTGGCAAAAAGGATACCGACATCGGCCAGGGAAATGACGTCGGCAGTCAGGGTTAGTCCAGGGAACCAACATCGGTCGGGAGCAGATTGTGAGATGGCCGAGATTGGTCACTGGAACGGATATTGGGTGGATAACAAGCTGTCAATAGGTCTCAAATGCTCATATCGAGGTCAGAAAGGGTAAGTGAACCTCATATTCATTGTTCACCTTATTTATATTGCTTATTGATGGTCAAGAACTAGGAAGATGGAAGAAGCAATGCTGGTAGAATCTAGATACAGTGGGAGCTTGGCATGGATGAGGAGTGTGAGTCCTTGGAGAAGAACCAAATAGGTGTTTGTTGGTAGATTTGTCAGTTGGAAGTAAGCACTGAGAGACGGAATGGATTCCCAAGTTAAAGAAGAGAGTGGATGGATATGTGAGACAGAAGGCCAAGGTATAGGTCTTGAGGAAGCCGCAGGACAGTGGTACAGGTTTGACAGGTGGATGACTAAGCATGGCTTCAGTCAACATCAGTGTAACTATTGTGTTTATCTTACCAGGTGGATGATGATTGCAACATTATCCAGTCACTGTATGTGGGTTATTTACTAGCAAGTTTGTATATATAGGGATTTGCTGAGCTAAAGGTAAGGTTAGTTCAGAGGCGTGTCATGAAGAATTTGGAGCAGCAAAATTCTTTGGCATAAGAGTCATGGAGATTTTATCTCTAGTGGGAGCTAATGTGAAGATGGTGTTGGCTGGGTTCATGATGCAGGATGCAGAATCAGAAAGCACACCAAGTGCTGGACAGTTCAAGCTGAGCTTAGAACAGGGTTTGAAATCACATGAGGTCTAGTGTAGACCTGAGTTTTCCCAAGTAGTGGGGGTTGTCAGAAAGTATGGAGCCAATTCAGGGAAGGAGTACTGGAGGGCAGTTCAGTGGGACTGGCAGCAGGGATTCTTGTTATGCAGGGTCAAGTTCTTCACTACATGGATATGTAGGTTCGGATGTGGCAGGTTACTGGAATACATAAAAATATTTTTTAGGATCACATTTTATTTCATATAAGGGAATTTTATGAGGTAAAATTCTAATTAATAATGGATAATATGAAATTCCTATGTGCCAAAGGTTTATGTAGTGAGAAACATGAGTCTATGGAAGAGCTAGCATGAGAAAGAGTTTTGTCAAGTTGAGATGGCTTTAATTGTAAGGAAATAATAGTATGCTCAAGAGTAGTATTTGTATTGGTGATTGGATGGGTATAAGTATCATGAGTAGACATGGACATAGATAAATTTTATAAAAAAAATGAGGTTTCCAAACCAAAATATAATTTTATAGAGGTAACTATAGGTGTATATATAGGAATGGATGTAATAATATAAGTACCAACATTAAAAGTATGGGATTTGATAGTTTGAAAAGGTAACTATTATGGTGGATATGTGGCCAAGTTATTTTGATGGTCAAAATTTAAGGGTGTAAGTAGACTAATGATCATATTCACCTCATGGAGGTTTTTTTTTGAAGACCTTGAATAAATTCATATATTTATTGCACTTGATTGTGATCTACTCCATTAATATCTTGTGGGTCAATATGATTTTATTTCTTTCATGATCATTATGTAAATAATAGTCCTCTTTAGTAATTTCATTGTCAGTTTCAATGTGAAATCAATTTCTAGGATGCCAAGTAATTTATCAATAATATTATTAGTTTGATAAAAAAATCATGATTTTCCATTTTAAAAGAAACCAAATGAACATGCATATATGAAATAAGAATACCACTTAATCTAGCATTATGACTTAGAGGCATATAATATAATATGGATCAAACAATTCTAATGAAGTTAAATACACTACAAGTAAAAATCAAGGTATAATGTTGATCTAGATAAGGGTTTAAGTGATTAATTAGGCTCTCAAATATACTTGCTCATTCATTTATTATTATTAGTCCAATGTTTCAAAGAATTGACTATAGAGGTAAAGCCATTTTTGTAACCCATGAACCCCATTTTTGATGGTAAAATGAGATTAACTTCCCTAGGAGATATGCTCCTCTTAGGTGTACCATAAATCAAGTCGCTAAAAGAGGCTTCATATGGTGTAAACAAGGGTCCTTAGGAATTTTTGATATATTTTGAGGTACATACAAAATAAAATATATTTTTAATGTTGTACAATGGATATGAGTATTGGGATAAAAACCCTAACACCAAGATGTCTATAACATAAATCATCACATAACCCCTAACGATAGTTACTAGATAGTTTTAAAACTTTTAGAACACATTTTCTAAAATGAACACAAGTCTATATAAAATAAAGAGAAAATAAAATTGAAATATTTTTGTTTATATATATCAACAAAGTTCAAACCAAAGTAATAATAAAGATATTTTATGTCAGATATTTATCTAAGGTGAGAACATAATTTATTCAGTGTTTTATTATTCCAAGGTCAAAGAAGATTGACTCATAGTTTTAGATTTATATCCAAGGTTGAAGGTTGTTTTATTTTAGTGTCAACAATATATATATATATATATATATATATATTTGTATGAAATCCTAATAAAAAAATAAAGAAAACAATAACCAGTGTTATAAAAATAACAAGTTCACTATAATGTTGAATGTTATTTCTTAATTAATAATTAAATGATATGAATAAATAAATTATTAAAAATGATTTAGATATACAGAAATATATAGATCTAAATGTTAAATACAAAAATCACAGAACTTATAAGTGAGCTAAAAATAATAAATTGACAAGATATGCAAACTTTCATGAAATTGATGTTATGCTAATTGTGCTAGTTGACTGTGACTGGAAAGTTTTTGAAAAGACCTACGAATTATGTCAAAGTTGAAAGAAATAATTAAAATTATGTTGGGAAAAGGATGAAATAAGAGGATAAGGTTACACTATGGCCTTGTTTGTTGACCATGGCCGTGTCTTATTTGACTGCATAATTCATTTTTAAATCTAGGTGCATATGTCTATCTGTGAGGATTGATTGATTTACTGTCTATGCCAATTTAATGCATAAAAGACCTAAAAAATAAAAAACCCTAGCTCATGAATATTAAAAACATTTAAAATCAAATATCAAAGGGGCTAATCAGGAAAGGGGAATATATGATTAATTTGAGTGAAACCTATATATCCCAAAAGTGCCTCAAGCTGATATAGTTTTCCATCCTAGACTAGTGTGTAAATATAGAGTTTCCTAGATGAATGCCACTAGATATATTATTTTAAATTATTAATAATTAGTACCCTTTACCCACAATAAAATAGATTCATACTTGGTCTATGAATATTAGGATGCAACAAAATTTAAATTGGAAAGAATAGTTCTCTTTTGTTTAGTATGTATTAAAATTTCCAAATTATTATTAGATATTATTTAAGAGGCCTTGATGTTATTATGTAGATGCTTATTTTTAATATTTATGCCAATTTACATTGATAATATCATGAGAGGTGTAAAAATAAATTTCTTAAATCAAAAAATTTACCATTAGGGAACAAGGGATAAGGTCACACTAGTGGACAAGGCTGTAGTGTAGCCCTATCCAACCTAGGATAGTCATGTCCATTAGAGACATAGACTAATTAGTGAGATAGGATTTATTAATAAAAATAGGTTTGTTTTAATGATGTTACAAGTGGTTGAAAGATAATTTTTATAATAGTGAATGCTTTTGTATATATTGCAAGTTAACATAATGGAGAATTGGCCAAACAAGGTAAAGAAGCCAATTTTAAGCATTTTTAAGAACTTAATCATTAAATTTTAGTGTCTAAATTTTGTGAATTATACAATAAAAATTAAATTTAAAAATAGAAACAAACTCATTTTCTAGATAAAGCATTATTTTTATCATTACCCTCCCCCATCACAAGCCACCGCAACAAAAACTGAACCATTAATAATAACACACATAATATGATAATGCCATTAAAAAATAGTATTATATTGTAAATATTAATATAATAATATGTATTTGAGCTAATTTTTACCTTATAATGACTTCCATGATTCTACATTTTCATTTCCAACATATTGAAATAATTTCACTCTATTTATTCTCACTATGATATTGAACTTTCACCACTTGATGTCTAGGTGCACATAACCTTCAAATTCATTTATGGTATATATTACATTAAATTTTATAAATTATTTAGTGACATTGATTTTTCATGTATAACAACCAAATTTTGATCTCTAACATTACACTCACCACTTATCTATTTAAAAATTTGTTTCCACCCATACCTTAATAAAGCCCCATATTAAAGCCAAAAATAAGAAATGAATAAGTTATTTTTAAAATATAATTTGTTAATTATTTTATTATCCATTTTTGGTTCTATTTTAAATTTTAGTTCATTTTTACGAGGGTCATACATAATATATGCATATTTTAATTCATCATTTTTTGATAGGGAAGAAACCATAATTTACAACATGTATTATGTGTAAATACTCTAAGCCAAATAATGGAAGGGAAAATATGCATGATTCACTACCAATCCAATCTATTCGACATTCCATCAATGTCATAAATTAAATTTTAATAACCCAAAAATATGACAAAGTGTATAGAAGTCCCTGTGTGATAAAATATGCACACAAAAATTAAAAACCTTCAACTCAAGCATTATTGGGGTTCCCCTTGATGATTATTCAAGTTACCTCTAACATTCATTGAAAAAACTTGATATATAATGGGTTTCACTTAATAAGTTAAATTAACAAAAACTAGTTTGATAAATCAAATAAAAAATCAAAGTTGTGCGTACCCAACTAGACATGTGAGGCTTTAATAAATGCTAGCCCATGTAGAAATTATGACTTTAAATGTTAGAACTCGTATATTTTATTTCATGGCCCAATTATATTAATGGTTAATTAATAAATGATACCCAATATGGGAACACAAATTTTATTTCTTAATAATTTATGTAGAAGGTGCACATGCTTAAGTTAAGTGACATCAAAGATAAAATTAATAGGATCGACCATTGAACTATCAATAATTTTTACTCCCATATCATTTTTTATAATATTAAATTTTTTTAAGAGACTACATTTGTATATTGTAGATACTAAAATGTGTAATTATCTACTTAGAAACATATAATTTGACTTATCTCTTCCTTACATGAATTGTTCATACATATATGGCTTGTATTTCCCCTTCTCTTACATCCACATGTTTTCCATAGGTATAACCTTCTTGATTTGCTATAAGTAATCTATAAAAATTTTCTAGTCTATGTTTGACCTATTTAAAATCACATTCATACTATCTATATATCATTATATTAGTACTCCTATTTATTAGATGAATCTATGAAAATTAGATTATTTGGGAATTCCAGGTTCATCCAAACTTGATGGACTCATCCCACTCCAAATAAAGATTAATTTTCAAATTAAAAATAATATTATGGGTTGGAATGTACATTTCATATGTTTTTGGCATGAGAAAATATCTAAGGAGCCCCATATAAATAAAAATTGGTATAAGGGTATTCCCTATCTTGAGAGTATCTAGCATTGTTAAGAAAGCCTATTATAACACTTGGACATTCAAATGGATTACCCTATTATTTAAAATTTATCCATTAGCCACAAGGAACAAGTCTTAACCAACTTAGTAGCACCTTAAAACCAAGTAAAATTTATCATTTTCCAAGATTCAAAAGCTAGATTAAGGGTTGTATTAATTAAAGGAGAACTATTTCAAACATACACCTAATAGGGATAAATACATGCTATTTGAATTACCTCTTTAGAGTATTATATATCTAGATATCACCCATCCATTGATTAGGAAATGGTTGGCATAAGTTAAACCCACTATTATTTCCATTTTAAGGCCTAAAACTAGTGTCAAAAATTGACTTATGGTTTCAAAGAGGATACAAGTTTCTAGCAATGAGTACATATATAACTCTTAAATATCACACAAAGAGATGGGTTATAGGTACACATGATGGCTTATGATAAAATATAGAAGAAAAATCCACTAAGATTAATCCATCAATTATATATGTTAGCATTGGTTGATATCATCAAGATTCTAATGATTGTATTTAGGCATATTCAGAGACTTAGTTCTTGATCCAGGTGATTATTGATCTAGTTTTCCACATTTTTTACCACCTCTATTTAGTCTCAAATATACATAGTATAGTACAACACTAAGTATCTTATTCCTTTAGGTATTTTATATTTATGGAAATTACAATTGTCAAATTAGATTCTACCTTTTACATTTACATTTGTTTTAATGTTATACATAATATAATCTAAATTAGTTCAAATTTATATCTTATTAAGTTCACATAATAAAAAATAAGGTAAAAAATATTGATGAGCCAATTTATATACCAATCAAGTCAAACCCTATGTCTTCCCTTAATATTTCATCCTTCTTTTTGGGATTTTAGATTTCTACATTCCAATCTAATTTTCAGACTTCATTTCTAATTTTCCCTTATTCATAATTTACACATGGATATAATGGATATACATAATCTTATTTATTAATTAAAGCTATGATTTTAATCATCACATGTTGTTTTCATTTAATATGTAAATTGTATAATAACTACATTATTCCATGGATCAAATATTTTTACACTATTAATGATGAAATTAAAAATGAATGATATTTAGCCTTCAATAATTTATATTGTTATAACATTTAATTAGTGTTACTTCATGTTACTACTAGGTGCCAAAGGGAATGCACAAATCCTTTTTCCCCACATTCCCATTATTCACCCAATGATTCTATTGGATTATGTGGTCCATGTTGTCACTACTATAAGAGATACATTACACCCTCTTGATGAACTTTATGAGATTATTTAATTTGATACTTCTTTTGAAACAAGTACTATGGATGTTAATAATAGAAATGACTACGTAGATTTTCTTGATAAATTTGATGACATAGATGAAATATAAATAAATAATTATCTTGACATGAGCTCTAAAATGCATGATAAAATATTATATGTAATAAGATATGAACATAAATTTTTATCTAAGGTTTTCACATTTAAATAATAGTATGATCCCTTGAATGATTTACATCAACCTTTATTGACCCCAAGAATTTGAATAAGTTATAAGTAAGACTAAATCATGTAAGTGTGCTACATGAGAAGATATAAAAGTGTCTATATCCAAGTAACAACATGTACAATCCAAACCCATAACCTAAATGCATACCCAACATGAACTACCATCAAGACATGTAAAGTCACTAGAAACCATATCCTAATGCACTAAATGACAAATTAACAAGATATAAACACGTGACCACCTAAATATAGGAACTATAATAGAAATTATGGGGTTAGATGATGGGATTTAATATTGAAAACTAATCTTGACACAAAATTGATAATTGATGATGGAATATGACATTAAATGGTATCAAGCAATCCAAAGCATTACCAACAATGTAATAAATACTATGTTGTTGTCATTGGTGGTAGAAAGGGATCTTATGAGCCTATAAAAGGAAGATGATTATGAAATAAAAAGGGATGGTAATGAAATAGAGATATCCAATTAGTTATAAAAACTCTATTAGATTGTATTTATAATGTTAAAACTAAATTAATATCTTAGGATAGAGATAAAACTAATAGTGGGAATTATGATATTGTAATCACTATGACCACCTTGTAAATAATTCAAATTTATGTAAATTGAGATTTTAATAAATAAAGTTGTGTTATTGACTCTATGATAGTTGTTTATATACCTGAATGAATCACATTATTATCTTAATTAGGGTTAGTTACTACAAACTATATTGTGTTTTATTAGTTACCAATGGAATTAAAATAGACTAAACATATATAAGTTAGTTTATGGTTATGGTTCAAGAGGAAAGGTTCATGTATTCTCTAGACATAAGCATGCATGAGGAGAAGCTTCCAAGAACAAGCTTCCATCTAATTACAAGCAAGTAACTTTGAGCTAACCCAATAATATTTTCTTATGCCTCGAGTGAGTGTGCAAGGTCCCATTTCATGATATGCCAGTGTACAATTTAGTTTGTTAAATATTTGATATAAAGGATAGACTAACAACATTAGAATATAATAGGCTACCAAAATTTTAATTTTGTTTCTAGGATGGATCATATTTTGTTACTATGATTATAAGTGGAAGTGATCAAGAAAGCATGGAGATGGAGGGATATGTGGTTACACATGTGAGTTGTATTAATATTTGGGGGATAAGTGAGATGTGATTTAGATGGTAGTGAGGAAAGTTTAAACATGGAAGGACTAATTAATC
Organism: Torreya grandis; assembly: GCA_037957365.1. Lineage (NCBI taxonomy): Eukaryota > Viridiplantae > Streptophyta > Pinopsida > Cupressales > Taxaceae > Torreya > Torreya grandis. Next base: position 528,857 of record JARHVA010008163.1, read on the forward strand.
ATGAGCTCAAAAGGTAAGATATAGTGAGAATTGGTAGAAGGCAATGGAAAAAATGGACCCCAGGGAAAGGGGGAGTATGACTCAGGAGATGTCAAAAGGACATCCATATATCAATAATGGCATGAGGATGGATCTAATGCATATGGTTTACCTTATAGCGATAGGGAATTAAGAACCAATGAGAAACAAAAAAAATTTGAAGAATAATCAAAAGGATATTAGGATGAGGATAGATTTGAGAAAGCCATTGAATGAGTGTTTAGTTCCCTTTAACCTAATGTGTAGGATCATGTATACCACTTTAAATAATAAGAATAATTTTATGACACTATGGATGTTGGTGATATATGAGGGTTCACCATGAATGTGGGGGAAGGGATCCCACTATAATAGTCAACCATGTACCCAATACTTGAACTGGTGGTCACACAACTAGAGGACACCATATAATATGGTATGACACCCATAGGAGGGTATATAGGCCTTAAAATAAGTATTTAAACCTAGAGTGAATTGGTAGAAGATGGAGGAATGCTGATATCCAAAAACATGCTCCAAGTAGTTGGAGGAGTTGTGGTATAGACAATTACAGTCATTAGTGGGGCCATACCATCAACTAGAGGAAGTTAAAGCTCAAGAACACCTTCAAGTAGTGTGTTGGTGATACAAGTCCCAAAGACAAGTCCCACAAGAACTAGTTATGATTGTACCTTCCCCTTAATTTAATATGGAATAAATTTAAGCTCACCTAAGTATCATGGGGTGAATAATGCTACAAAAAATATCACAAGGTTGAAATCATCTAGTGATTGGAGGGAATCACTTTGCTAGACCATAAAGTAAGCCAGTTTTCCACCACTTTATTAGATCATTTGTATATATGGTATAGGAAGCTGGACCATATCAATGACTATTATTTCTTGAAATATGTGTCCTAAAATAATTTGACATCCTTGAATTTGAATAAGAGAGAATTGTTACACTCAAAGAGATCAAGTGAGAACCTAGAGAGAGTGTCCATGCCTATGATGCTAGGTTTAACTCCTTGGTGTTTAATCTCTCATATACACTACACCTAATGAAACATGCACAAAGGATTTTTAGAAGATTAATTTTTTGGATTCAGTGCCCCTCTCTGTGAGGGCATTATTCAAACTAATAAAAACACTAGAAGTGAAATTAAGGGTTGAGGTTATTGGGATAATAGACATAAGATTCATCTTGATGATGGAGGTGAAAGTCACATTGATGGATTCATTATTGTAGTGAGTGTTATCCAATTAAGAAAATGACACACATTATAGATTATGGTGCAATGACTATGGGGTGGAGGGGCATAAGAAGATTAATTTTTGGAGGTGTAGTATGTGCAGCTTGATAAACTCATGTGATATATGTTAAGAGGGACATGTAAATACCCTCTTCTATATAATTTTATTAAGTCCATGTGTCGCTATACTATAATATATGTGATAATTCCACCCATAATGTTGATGATTGTTAGGTGGTTGATGAATTCTATAAGGCATGGGAGAAAAACATGTGATAAGCTATTATAAGACCCCTCAACTAGATATCAATAAACCAAGGCTATGGTGTGACATATGTATGAAGTTATGTAAAATTTAAGTAATATCATTGAAATATAAGACATGTTAGAGGACATAGATGTGGTGGGTTTCAACAATGATCTTTTTATAAGTGTGGTTTATTAGATTAATTTCAAATTAATTTTACCTAGTATCCTACTTATGTGCATTTTTTTGGCATGCACAAGGTTGAAGAATGATTAGACCTATATTCCAAAATCACATATAATGGAAACATTGAGAAGGGTTTTGTAAAGATATAATGTGAGCATAGTTCAAAAATTAATAATAAAAAGAGTGTTAGAGATAAGGTCCAAGATATGACATGTATTGGAATGACTACATACCCAGTAGTAATTCCCATAGAAGAATATAGGCTAAGATGTAAGAATAAAGACCAATGAGTAGGAATAACACACCCATATCCTATCCTTACAACCTTCATATAAGTATCATGATAAACATAGATGATGAGAAGGGCCATGGATTCCATTTAGAGCTTGTATGGAGAGATTCAACTCACCCAAAAGCTAGAGGAAAAATCTTAGAGATAATAATAAGCCCATGAAAATTAAATTGGTACTATTGTCGACCTACTCAATCTCTTGAAATTTAATGGTATTATTCCCATGTTGAAAATCCTTTAGGATAGATATGATGAAAAATAACCAATTGATATATTCATATAAACTTCACATGAGTGCATGAGGTAATGATCACCCAAAATACAGGATATGATTAGGAGTTGATTTTGGATGATGAGATCAAAAATGGTCACTCTGTGACATCTTGATGGACATAGGGGCTGAGGTGAACATCCTCATAGGAAAATCATGACATAAAATGGGAAGCCCTGTGTTATATCCCTCGCCTCACATTTTTTTTATGGTGAACAAGAATAGGGTGAAACCCATAGGGGTTCTACATTAAAATCATAGATGTCAAGTTTTACATTGAATTTGAGGTGATATAACTTATCAAGGAAGATAATTACCAAAAATTATTGGGAAGGTCTTGGTGTTATGCTAACAATGTGGACATGAGCTTCAAACAACACTGTATGAGCTTAGAGAACAAAAGTGAGTGCATGTTGATCCCATTAATTATAGACCAAGGTGCCCTATATTATAAACACATAGAGCCTACCAAAATGTTAAGAAATGGTTGAAACATACCCCACATAACAAGGAGAATCTATGACCAAATGGGGAAAACACCCTAAACCAAGATGATGTGGAATATGACTCTAAGACCATAAGTATTATTGATAACTGATGGGTGAAATAGACATATGAGATCATGAGAATAAGGTGTGGGGTGGTCCAATTTAATCCCATATTTTAACATGAGATTGAGGATAAATTAATTGATAAAAAACTTTCATACATAAGGTTTTTCCAAAAGTGTGGCATGATATGGTTAAGACCCCAACCTAAGCACATGCATAAGGGACCACATACCAGAGTCAAACCTTCCACTGAATAAATAATTTTGAGGTTGAATTATTCAATAAGAAAAGGTCTTAGGGAACAATTCATACCATTGGTATGGGTCGTACACTCACCAAAGCAATCCCATGTGTACAAGGGTTTAGAAACCTTTAGTTATAAATAAAGTTTGGGTGTTATGCATACCTACTACCTCTAAAGGAAGGAAGGTTCCTAGATACAATAAGGTGAAATTTCCTTTAGGGGACAAATAATAAGCTACCATATTCCCCAAGGTTGAAATAAATAGTTAGTTCAAAGGATTTTGAGGCTATGTATCATAAAAAAATAGTGGTGAGATGCCTTAGGGACATTTCATCAGTTATCAAATTAGGATAAAATTATAATAAATCTTATTTTTCTTATATCTATTTCATTTATGTTATCTTTCTTTGAGTATATTAGAGTAGGTTATTCCTACATGTGGTAAATGAGAATGGTTTTTAATATATGTACACACCTCTTAAAATCTAATCAGGTGAGTTAAGTGAGGGTTTATTTAGAAACTATTATGCCCTATATATATGTTTTTAGTGTAGATTTTTGTGATTTAAAATGTTTAAAAGGCACTTTGTGCCACCAAAAAATAGTAAAATTAATGAAATCATGACCATAGAGGCACAAAGGTATAATATTATTTCACTAAAGGACCATACATAGGATTTATTATGGGTAGGTGGTGTTGAGGAGATATAGAGAATTGGTAGGTAGAAGAGAGTCAAGAACAAGACATGAACTTAAGGTGGATGACACATACATGACACACAAATAAAGGGGATATGAATGGAGAAAGATTTGGTGTTCAGAACAAGTAAGGTTATAACATGGAGTGACATTTTTGGGCCATAAAGACATAAAGTGACAAGTTGTCAATTCACCATCTACATAAAATGATAACTAGCAGTGATTGGATTAAATAAAGGACAGGAGAGGATGATAGATATAGTAAGCTGATCTAAATTATTAATATTAGAATTAAGTGGATAAAGGAATGAATCTACCTTAAAAGGAAAATAATGGAAAGTATTAAGGCATGAATCATGATAACACCTACTAAAATTTAAAGGCCCAAGGTATGAAGTAACCACCTTAACACCAGTGATTGGGATAAGTAGTGATTTGAATGGAAGAATAACTATTGACATGTCAAATGGATCAACCACTGACCACTTTTGCATCTATAAATATGTGAATTTATCCCATGAAAAAGTTTTCCAAATAAATATGTTGTGTAAGGAGGTTGATACTGAGAGAGGTTAGTGTTTTTGGAGTTGTAGCGAAAGAGGTTAAGAGAGATCCATTATGTGGAGAATATGAGAGGATCAAAGGGAATAAGAAGAAATATACCTAAGGATCAAGATTTGAATAATGTTGATAGAAGATCCCATAGCTGGTAAAAGGAGACATGAAACCCTTTTTATAGAGATGAAAGGTTAATAATATAAAGATCCCATACATTTTTATTTTTATGGTTTATTTGACTAAAAAGGCTTCAATGTTTTGAATCCCACCCTCTTAGGAGATTAAAAGAAGCTTAAAGGCCTTCAAGTAGTAAGGAATATACTATGAAGGCTACCAAATAAGTGGAGTGTTCATGTAGGATATGAATTAGGAATGAGTCAATTCCCTTCATCAAGCATGGATAGGTAGAGTTCAAGAAGTGTAGGAGAAGACACACACATCTCAAGGAAATACACACATGAATAATATCTATAGGAGAAGAGGAAGTTGATCAAATATGATGAGAATAATTTTTTGCTGAGGAAATTTTTTAGAACTATAGATGAAGATTATGTGTGTTGAGTTATTCACTTGGAGGATGGTGGGAATTCAAGGAGAAAACTAGATGGCAAGGAAAAGAGAGGAGATAGTTGGTCTCCACACCACTACCTTTGGTAGTGGTTTTCTAGACTTTTCATAAGGTATGAGGAAGTCCATAGGGGAGGTGTAATTTTAAGAAGACATGCAGTCATCCCCAACTAGTTGGATAGATCCATCTAGGAAGATACCCTAATTATTTGAGGGTACTATAGGTGCACACTACAAGGGGTAAACATACAGGTAACATAAAATGGTTGGGTTAAGTCCACAAACCTAAGATGTGAAATCCTAAATCAAATGACACCTAATTTGGATCAGATATGCATGAATAAATAACCATGCCACATATTCTATTGTAAGAGGATACATTGAGGAAGATTTAAAATAGATAAACTATGAGTATTAGGTAGCATGGTGAGTCTCATGTATCCCTTAGGGAAAATCTGAGGTATGTGTAATAATGTAAAGTGTGACACAAAAAATTGGCACCTCAATGCCAATGGGATCATGCCATTTAGAATTTAGAGGATAACATGGAGATGAACTCTATGGAAAGACACATTGATGTGGAAATTATATTGAGATGATGCACATCACACAAATTAAACTATATTTATTTTGGGATGAAGATGGAAATAAAGCTAAGAGGAAGGTGTGGAGACACTATTTCAAATAAGAAAAAATCAAAGAGTGTGCAAACTTTCAATTTATGCTAGAATAAGTAGTAGTGTCTTGTGGTGAGGCATGCAACACAGCCTTGGAAAAAAATTAAAATATAAATGAAGAAATTAATTATGGTACAAATTTGTATATAGTTGGATTGAAAAAATAAGGTAAGCAAGAGATAATTTGGTTCCTTAGGGACATATACCTAGTTTAGTGTGGGGTGATGCTGACCCTAAGAAATAGGCTGTCATACTAAATACTAAAGTGTTAAATCATGCTATAAGAAAATATATATAGCTAAGGAATGGCATGCATAATACAAAACCATAGTTTGTATGTGCACGAACATGGACTTTCAACAATATTTGTGGGAGATACTAGAAACCATATCCACATGAATCAAGTGAAAAATGGTAGGATATAGAGATTCAACTCCTTGAATCTAAGAACCATAATATAGATCATGGGGATATATATTGAGTGTTAATATATGCAACTAATCTTGATAGGCAATTGAGAAGTGAGTGTTAAACATAATGGTAGATGACATTGAGTACTCTAAAGCATAAATGCCAAGTGGAAAAAATAAAGAAATAACTATTATGTGATTGTATTTGATGGTAGAAAGGGTTCTTAAGACCCTATAAAATGAAAAAATTATGAAATAAAAGGGTTTTAAATAAACTCTATATGATTGTACTTATAATTTTAGAATTGAAGTAATATCTTAGGATAGGGATAAAACTAGTAGTGAGAATTATGGCATTTTAAGCACCAAGAGAATCTTGAAAAACATTAGTAGCTATGTATTATTGAGACATTAATCAATAAATGTATGTTATTAACTCTATGATGGTTTCTTATGTCCCTGAATGAATGGAACTGTTATGTTACTTAGGGTTAATTACTACCTATTAGATTGTGTTTTGTTAGTTACCAATGGAATCACTATAAGCTGAGCATATCTAAGTTATTTTATGGTTATGGTTCAAGAAAAAATGTACAAGTATGATTTATACATGAGTGTGCATAATTATATTATCATGAAAACATGCTTTGCATGAATTAAATACAACTAACAATTACATAGCCATGTAGTATATCTCTATGCTTTGGGTGAGCATGCAAGGTCCCCTTGCGTGATATGTCATCATAAGGTTTGATTCATTAAATTTTGGATATTTCATATATATTGAATATCTTAGACTCTACTAGGATACCAAAAACTTTTTATAGTTACTAATTCTACCATGGTGGTAGTTTTTTACCATTATTACTACTTATTCATATGTCTACACCTTTGGATACATATGTGATTCCCACCTAAGGTTTGGTAAAAACACAAGGTTACTCTTAAATTAATATGAATATTATTACACACTCAACCTATATACATCCTAAAATGGCTACACATGTGACATCATCATTCTCTCCTACTACAAGATCCCTCAAGAATATTTTTATAGCTTTTTAGGCTATGGTGTTGTTGTTAGAGCATGGTGATTCTAGTGAAAACCATTCAATGGATTATAATGCATTTCCTTGTAATCCATTATCACCATATAATTTATCTTATCTCTTACCTATGGGTTTCATAGCTCTTATGCTTAAAATTTATGATAGAAAAGTTAATCTAGTGTAATATATAATATTTGTTAGTAGAGGTTCTTGAAGCATCAAAACATGCTAAGGATGAGGATAAATATGAGATAATTCATGTGTATAGAATAGTTTATCATAAAATATAGGAAATTAGACAATAGAAATGTAAGATGCATTAGTTATTCTACATTATTGAGCAATTTAAGAATAACCAATATTTTATAAACTAAAATAATGCATTTAGAATAATTTAGATAGAAAGTAACCAAGAAATTACATAGAAAAGTGCATGAATGAACATAGCAAGAAATCATACAGGTAACCATAACTAGATAATCTCTATTGATATCTTCTAAAAATAGAACTCCATTCTTCCTAAAAACAAAAGTATATATAGATGTTTCCAATCTATGACTGTTCATTTTCTTCTTTTACTTGGCACCAAAAGTGGAGTATTTATATTCTATCTTATTACAACTCATGAATATAAGACAAAATAGGCTATAAAATGATAAAATGAGTGTATAAAACACAAATATTAGACAAATATCTTGTGAAAATTTATAATCCACATTCTTCTACCAAAACTTTCTGACTTATAAGGTTGTCTCATCCTAAGAAAACATCTTAGGATATTATAGAATGCATAAGTTATAGGGATTTGAATAAATGGTTAGACCAGTAAGAGTCATAATAATCACTCAAGGCATCATTTTTGGTTTTCACCTCTTATGAAATTCTTAGCCACCTTTTTAGGTTTTCAACTAAGTAGAATACCAACCTACTGACCTTTTTGGGTTTTCAATAGGATATCATAACTAGGTGGCCACCCTTTATGGGCTTTCAACCAACCTATCCCCACTTATCTTACTACATCTTCCATAATACAAAATTTTATACAAAATTTTTTAAATTTTTACTCTACACATTACTTAACTTGAAGGTGGTGGCATGAATGTAGATGAAGGTTGATCAAAAGAGTCCTTGGATTTGGACTGAATAGTCGTGCATTGTGTGATAATTTTTTGGAGATATAAAGGTCACTTATAGGTAGGTTTATTCATAATCAGCATAATTGAGTTGGTGAAAGGAGTCAGATCTATTTTATATGAATTTAAATATAACATCACTTTTTGTATCAAATGCAGTAGGGTGCACACTAGATCATGGTAGCCAGTGATCATCTTAATTTATTCATCATCAATGATGCTCAATGTAGCCTTAGTGTTTAGAACTCTTATCTAAATCTCTCTACTCAACTACTCTATCTTGTCAATTTATCTTTGAGATTATAATCTGGTGAAATAACTATGTGATAGTTAGATCTACCATTCTAGAAAGTTATCATGCACATTATCACTAGCATTTAATGATTCCTAGAGTGATATGTCCTTCTCTTCTATAGTTATAGTGGGGATTACCATGGTTTCTTTAGTTATGGTAGCCTTTAAAAAGTCTACCTTAGAATAAGCTAATGTAGTATCCAACTATTGCTTCTAATCAAGCTAGCTACATGAGACTTGTTAGGCTTGAACTATGGTATCATCAAGCATACCTTGATACTCATCCAAGAGAGTGATGAGTGTTACAACCCCAGCCTTGACAACTTGGCCCAATGTTTCCAATGTGCATAATTTCTGCACTACACACAAATCTCTATGCTAGTCGAACATAACTTGGTCCCCAATTTATCAAGTGACCAAATATGGACAAGTATCCTAGATGAGTTTTGTAACTTCCTATAGTTGGGTATTCAACTTGATATTCTTGATCTTTGTTTGATTGATATACTACTCCATTGAGAAGGCCTTTTATATGATGGACTCTTAGAATGCTATAATGCCTTCTAATTGCATCTTCAATGGTAACCTAAAAACATATAATGATTCTTCATGATAAAGTAGGAATGCTTCCAAAGTTATTATGGTAGCTAAAGGATCAGATCATGGCATGGTTACAAATGGAAGGGAAAAGGTGGTGTGTCAAGAACCCACAGTTATAATGTCCTAGAGCCAAACTCATCTCAAAGGCAAGGCTAGTTGATGCTCACTTATTTTAGTTATAGATTTATCATTTTCTTTCACTAGCAATTCCAACCCATCTTATTGATATTATTCAAGAACTTATTGTTGATGTGCCTTGGCATATTTTTTAGTCTTTAGTTATTTCACAACATCTTCATCTTATTTTATCTTTGCTTCCTCCAATGCTTTCCAGTTTAGCTCCTCTTCCTTAGCTTTCTTTTTCTATTCTTGTTCATCTACTTTCTTCTTTTGTTGTTCCTCCACCTATTATTTATACACATGCTCTTCTTCCTTTTTCTACACTTTAAGTGTAACATCATTATCTTATTCGGCCTTGACTTGTGCCTATGCCTCTAAATTAGCCTATGCCTTAGTTGCACATAATTGATCTTCTTATGCTTGAGACTACTATTTATGCAAGGCTTCAATATATTATTCTTTATTCATCCTCACAACTTCATAGGCTTACTATTGGGAAAGAGTGGCATCCTTTAGAGCCTTCTTTGCATGTGCCTCTACATCTTGTCATTGATTATCTTCTGATGCCTTGGCCTTGAATGAATATGCAACCTTTTTATTCCTCTACTTTTTTCCATCTTTTTTTAGTGTGCATCATATACCTTATTTTATACATTGGTAGCTTCTTGTGCCTTATTTATATCCTTAATATCCTTTTAGTATCAACTATATACATCATGGGATTTTTTCTTGGCCTCAGCTTCCTCATCTTGGTGATGTGATTGCTCATCTTACTACTATTGGGATTACTCCTTCTGGTTCTTATTTTATTCTTGATGTACTCACCATTCTAATGCATGAGATGCTTCCTCTTATGAAGCCTTTTATTATTCATTTATAGGCTAATTTGGTATCAAATATTAAATATTCAGGTCTTGTTCTATGGCTGACAGAATCACTTAGCTGGTCAATAGAGATAAAAATAGATGTTTTATTCCACCCCAAAGTAACTAGCCTACTATTTGGTTGGTAGTTAATTTAAGGAAGGAGAAGACTACACTTAATACACAATATATGCCATACCAAATATGCATTCTTAAAGAGTAGGAGAAACCCTAGACTCTCATTGGGTTCTAGGTCTGTAAACTAGAGTCTCTTCTAGACTATTCGGTAGTGGAACAAATACATCAATGACTATGAAAGTGGTGAAATGTTGTTACTCAAAGAGTTTGGCCATTCTCTACATTTATTTAGACCCTTCATGCATAGTGTCAACAAAGATGGATGCTAGGCATGGTGATATTTCCACACAAAGACTTGGAGGGAACTTATTATGCACTTGAATTATGCACACTACCTTATATAAGAACTCTTCATCCTCCTCCTTCTCATATAGGTCACCTACCATATATTCAAGCATTACTTAGTAGACCTCCTGATCATCAGTCCCCATCTGAGGTAGGTTTTAGGAGTTTTTGATCTATGGTACCTTGGTGTAATCCATCCAAGTTGATGTATTCATCATCTTGAATTTTGATGGAGGTGATGGTTTTTGTTCTATGGAGAGCTTGCACTTTATTTTATGTTATTTCAAGGTTGTGGCTTCTGATTGTAGCTATGATGAAGGAACTACTATGCTATGTGGTATGGATTGAAGATGTTTCACATGTCTAGATGCATATACTTTTTATTTAGTGATTTTAGCTTGTATCATGGCCATGGTAATAAAATATGGTAGGGGTCCAAATGATAATCAAGGCAACTTAGGTATATGAATCAAGATGCCTTTTGGAAGTAAAGTAACAACATGTTATCCCAAGTACTACATGATGTCCAAAAACACCCTTGGGTGTATAATAATTAGCTCCAAACACTCTTCCTACCATTTATTCAAATTTCCATCAAGATTAAGGGTACCGCACTCAAGTGTCCATATCAAATTATAAAAATTTTATGCTACCTAGTAGTCAGTGTTTGGGTGCACCTCTCCTTTATGGGACTTCCATTGAGTGAAACATAGTAGAAAGATAAAAAAAATTGGTACTATAAATTCTACTTAGAAGTCATGCAATACTTATAGATATTCATAAGTAGCTATTGTACAAAGTACTCTACCCAATTAAACTACTCATTATGGTGGATTATTATTAGCAGAGGTTCCTAAAACATCAAAACATTCTAAGGATGAGGATAGCTATGATATACTTCATGTGTGTAGAATAATTTATCATAAAATATAATAAATTGTATGATAGAAATGTAAGATGCATTAGTTATTATTCATTATCGATAAATTTAAGAACAACCAATATTATGTAAACTAAAATAATGGATTAAGAATATTTTAGATAGAAAGTAACCAAGACAATACACATGAAAGTGAATGAAATGAATATAATGAGAAATCATACAAGTAACCATAACCCTATAATCTCTCTTGATCTCTTATAAAAATAAAACCCCCTTCTTTTTATAAATAAAAGTATATATAGACATTTCTAATCTATGATTATTCATCTTCTTCTCATACTTGGTGCCAAAAGTGGAGTCTCTTCATATTCTAGATTATTATAGCTCATGAATATAATATAAAATAGGCTATAAAATGATAAAATGAGTGTATAACACACAAATATCCTACACAAATTTACAATCCACATTCTTCTACCCACAATATACTTCCATGCAACATGCTTAGATTGTGCCTCTAATGGAAATTTATTAGCATTTATCTCAAGATATACATAAAATAACATTGAAGTTTAATAGATAAAGCATAATGAATTAATATTACCTCAATAAATAATCAAGCCATAAGATTGAGATGAGAGTTAACAAGTAGGAAAATCATTAAACAAAGAAAAAACCCATAATTTATTACAAGATTTACAATAATGAATCTCCAAATACATAGTATGTAGAATCTGAGAGAGAGAGAGAGAGAGAGGAGAGAGAGAGAGAGAGAGAGAGAGAGAGAGAGAGAGAGAGAGAGAGAGAGAGAGATGAGAGGAGAGAGAGAGAGAGAGAGAGAGAGAGAGAGAGAGAGATAATGTATTTAAGAAAAAAAGAGAATCAAAAGGTTTCATGATCAAAATCAAGGTTTTACAACTACTAAATGGCAAGAGGAGAGGAGAAGAAGAGCTCAATAAATAGAGCTTGAAAGAATAAGGAGTTATATGTGCAAACTTCAACATGTATGCCAAGTGTCACTAATAATCTTAAAAGTGGGGAGGATGTGTGTGACATGTGGGGGGAGAGAAGTTACATAAAATCAACTCCTAAGATTCTAATTAGGACAAAGAGGTGACTGACTTATTATAGAATCTAGATTTATATGAATTAATAATTCACATAAATACAAATTATATACACATTAATAAAACTTAGGATAAAATATTATCTTGAGATAAAGGGTAACCTAACACACTCATAAATACTTAGGACCCAAATAAGATTAATTCTTTAACACTCTCTTTTAATCTTAATTTGATATTATAAAAGTGGAGAAAACCTTTTACAAATAAATAAGGGAGTTTAAATTATATAATAATCCACTTTAATATAAACTTCCTTCAAGATAAATTACAATAGATAAAGAGAATACAGAAGAGAAGGTGTCATGAAGATTTACAAGGAAGAAAGTTTGATCAACAAGAATCTCCAAGAATCCTCTTTGGAGAATGTGGTTGATCTACAATGGAAACAAGACAAACAAAATTTAGAAATGATCCAAAAAAACTTATAAGACAAAAAATCTAACACCAATATTTCAATTTAAGTAATCAATATGCCAAAATATAATTTACATTCGCAATGTAATAAAAATAGATGCACAATAAGGCAAATAGGGCAAGGACAAATTCAAAAAAGTGTGAACTCTTGAATGAAAAGAATATAGTCAACATAATCAAAGATTATTTCATATGCAATAAGAATCAAATAATGCATAATAAGAGATTTATTTGATCAAAATGGAGACAAAAAAGATGTGTCACTAGCAAAAGACATCCATCATGAAGTAATAAAAGAAACATCACATGAAGACACATCAAAGTCTTTATAATATTCATCATTTTTAGGAATATAAGTGTTTTCAACCTTAGAGATAAGATATTTAGTCATTTTACAATAATGTAAAGTGTAGTGCATCAATTTACCATAAGATTTGTATAGGTACAATTTTAAATATTTAAACATATGATACCCATGTTTTTCAAAATGTACACAAGGTTTAACAAGTTTACCAGAAAACATGAGTATTAGAAGCAATATAATAAAAATAATTTTCATTATAAGTCTTTCGATATAGAGGATAATAATATGTCAAATTTTAATTAAAGAAGTAGAACCATCAAAACTGAGACCTTTACAATTTACATTAGAAGTAGGTAAACAGGTTCAATAATACCATCTATACATTTACTAAATGCACCACTTGAATAGCCCATACTTTTCGTGAGTTTTAGGTTGGGGTTGGTATAAAAATTATTTAAATGAGTTTTAGTGGTTTTAGAAGAATAAATAATTTCATCATTATGAGAGCTAGTGTCATATGCAAAAGACACAAATTTAAAATTTAAAATATCAATAGAAGATTGCCTAGTTGGCATTTACTTAATAAAAGAAGCTTTTGAAGCATTGAAAGTATCATTTTGACACACCATTTATTTATTAAGATCAACTATTTTATCATTTTAAAAAGAAATAGTTTGCATAGTTTTCTTAAAAAATAAAAAAATAGCCAATTCAAAAACCATGAGAGCAAAAGATACCAATTCAGCTATCATTGATAAACAAATAATCATTATAAATATTGATTTATTAAAAGAATATTTAAAAATATTCATCTTAAAAAACAACTAATATTTGAATATAGATATTTGTTTGTCTCAAATCTTAGATCAATTAACTTATAAATGAAAGTCCAAACATAAATGAAAATAAAGTTTTGCAATATCTATAAATAGAAAAATGTGAAATGAATTATAAAACAAACTTAGTTTTATATTAAAATTTTTTTAATTAATAAAATAAACTTATATTAAATTATATATATAAATATGTTAAAAAAAAATCATAAACAATAAAAAA